>WAAB01018621.1:0-158614 GCA_013389865.1 Piaya cayana | reverse complement strand
AAATATATATTAAAAACAGGAAAATATCTGTGGGAGAGTTAAAGTGCTCCAGTTCCCTTGTGAGTCTGAGCTGGGAACTGGAGAAACTTTAGCAAATGTTTGAGATCTCGGCAGTGATTGCAGTTATACTCTGTATGCTGAAAAAGAAGGTGCTGTTAAAAAAATCACCTGGTACCAAGGGATGCCCAGGGTCCTGGAGCAGTAGTGTTCTTGCAGCAGGTGTCAAACAAGCAGTGTTACTACAGTGGGTGCTGCCCTTGTTCTTTCTGTTGATGTGGTGAAAAGGGAGTAAAATGCTCCATAAATGTGCCAGGTATGATTTCTAACCCTCCTGGCATCCGTTTTTCTAGCTGAGATCCAAATGATATATTGAAAACTCTCTCTTCCAGGCATATTGGCTGTGCCTTGTTAAAACCAGTCATACTTGTCCTAAAAACAGATGAAGCAGTCCTGGATGTGGTTTGGGTTCAAGTCCCCTGTGTTGATTCCAGTGTGGATTCAGAGTGCTTTGGCAATGACTAGCTCAATATTTGGGGCAGGGGTTCGTTTGACCAACTATCCTGACAGGAGTCCAAGCTTGATCCTTCTTGGTGCCAAGGACTCAGAGTTGTGGTTTGGATTTGCCTCCAGACAGTCATGATTATTCCCCTTTCCTGGAGACGGGTTTTGCTACCTGACCTGTAGACTGGGGGCAGCATCTTGCTCATCTGGTCTAAAGATTCAAAACTGGGCTGGATCTGAGTTCTGTAATAAATTTTAAACTTGGAACTGCATTAATCGTGACGTGGGAGTACTTGAGGGATGAGTAAGGCCTGAACACCCATGAGTGAAAGAATGAAACATGAGAGATCATCTAACATATCACTTTTCAATTTGGCTGTCCTCCCTTCACCAAATATGTGTGGATTTAGGTGTTTGGTTACTGGTGTCTGATGTAGCAAACCTGCTTGTAGTTACTCAAGATTGATCTGGAGAGTTGGGTTGGGTTTGGCTCTACCAGACTGAGACATCATGCTAACTCAAGGATGGGATGTGGTTACAAATGGAACAACTGTCACTGGAACGTACTGGCTGGTTTTGGCAGAGGTTAAATATACAATGGCAATTTTGATTCACCTTGTTTTGGTGAAGTCTACTTGAATTAGTGTCTGACTTGCCAGTGGACTAGATACTAGTCAGTAAATTGGCTGATGCGGGCAGAGAACTGGTTGGGCTTGAGTCTTTGTTGTGTGAATTGCATCGCTACCTAACGGTGAGATGTCTCTTGAACCGATTATGTTAAATTAATGCTGTTGTACTGAAACTGAAGTGAATGAACTGCTCAAGAACTTTATTTTGCAGTTGCAAAAGGGCTGTAAGAATGCATGTGTCCAAAATCCAGGCTCAGGTCAAACTGTGGTCCTGTTAATACGGTCAGGAGCTGTGATGATAACTTGCTTTGTTGGTAATCTGTTCCACATTGTGACTGATAAGTGCTGGGATGGTTGACTGATGCATGGCAATGCAATCCTTCTAGGTAAGTTTGTGGGTTTGGGTGTTTTTTTTTACCCTTTTTCATAAGCTTGTGAAACTAGGTTCAGTGGTTCACAGTTCAATCTGCTTCTAATTCTGGAGTCACCATCTGACACTAAATGGCAAAATTAAAACCCCTAGTCTGGCCAGCAAGATGTGAGTTTCAAGACGACTGTGTGAGGCTGCAGCTATGAAGTCTCATCCTTTAAAGCTTGTACAGTGTATCATAACTTACTGGGGTGTGTGTGCACATTGATGTTTACATGCCTTTCATTCTGTGTTTCATTGTGTTGGGCCTAAATATAGCACAAGACTCCCTCCTCACTCCAGGACTTAGGTAGAAGGGTAAAGTTATCTTAATTTTACAGGCAAGTAAACGGGTAAAACATCTAGCCTAGCCACAGACATGGCTGTGGACTAGCAGGACTCTGCAGAGAACTTGTACCTCCTAGTTCCTTATCTAACACCTACCTGCTGAGCCAGGCTGGCTCTTGCAGGCTTTGGACTGTGAATTTCCATAGGGCAGAGCAGCCATGGAGCTGCAAGGCTGGTTTTCCAACTCAAGCTCCCTGCGTGTTTTTTTAAACTGCAGCTGGTCTTTTGTGACTTGGCACAACCAAATGCACAGGGCTGGGACAGGCAAATCCAGGGAGGCAGAAAATCCTTAAAGATCCTCCACATCATTAGTTTATCAGATGAAGAAATGGTGCAGTGTCTTGAAATTTACTAAAAGCATGGACATACTTACCTGGGAAAGCAAAATTCAGGTACTAAATGTACCAACTGGCATCCCTGCTCCCTAACTACTGCTACTGTAATCCAGACTTTGCCCAAGAACAGTTAGAATCCTTTTCATTTCCCTTCTTCTAGGCTCCTGAACTTTGTTTACCCAGTGCAAATGGCTCCCTTTCAAAAAAGTGGTCTTGACACCCTACAGGAGGTAAAAGATAGATCTTTTCCTGCCAAGAGGTCTGCCCTTAAGGCTAGAAAACATCTACTGCCCAGTTAGAGAGCAGTCTTCAGCGACCAAATCAGCATGCAGGAGAGAGCCCTTTCCTCACATACCCCTTGCCCTGTTCTGTAGCAGGAACATGAAGTATAAAACAATGAGAAACAAGCCACGTAAACTTGCTATCCCAAAATACAGATTTTCCAAACCGTATCAGGAAGGTTGTGGTGAATACAGTTATCACTAAAAAGTACAGATATTTAAGTTCCCATTCTGAGAGGAAGAGTCTTAAATGGGATAAATCATGTGGAAGAATCATGTATCAGCAGGACTACCCAGCACTATGCAGAGTGCAAGGTTACTACAGTGGTGTACAGAGAGCTCTTGTGATAGGTTTAACATACCAGATATTCTGTCACCTCCGTTTCTGCATAAAACTATGCTGAGAGGAGATACTAAGCAAAATAAGTTGGCTACAAGATGAAACCACATCATCCATCTTCCCCCTAACTTACCCATTTTGAAAAAGGGTGTAGAGTATAGCTGGAATTACATCTCTTCCCATACAAGGTCTGTGGGTAAGGTAAAGCTATAGTTGAGGTATATAGCCCATGAACAGCAAGGGTTCAAACATTGTTATTCAATGACCGAGGCAGATATTAGCTTCTTGAAAGGCTGCTCTCTGAAAAATAGAATAGCTCTAGCCTCTTGCTAGACTTGCACTGTTTTCATGAGGCTGAACATGCCTTCACCATTACTAGCACCAGACTGACTGTACTTAGGATTTATAGCTTATAAATGATGTCAAGTAAGGTCAGCTCAGTTTTTTGGTACTTTAGGGTTTTTGAGAGAGACTTTATATTGAGAAGATTACTAATGGCCATCTTATATTGTGATAACTTCTACTATCAACCCCATGTTATCAGACCTGTGTTAATCTACAAACTGTGTTAGGTCACGCTTCCATTAGGGTTCCAGCAATTGGGACTACTGGCTTTCCTTAAAATAGTTTCTCCTTAAGAAAAAAATTCTGAAAGATCTAGGAGGCAGAGATGCTTTTTGAAGTCTTTTATTGCAAAAGGTGTGGACATTTGCTGGCAGAATATTTGATCACATTCTCTACTTGACTGTCATCCAGAGGACACTGCATGCATTCAACCTGAAAGCATAGGACAGTTTCCACTAGACACCTGAGAAATATCACAGGAAAGAAGTCTTTCACCTTGAAAGAGACAAGTTTTGAACTTATCACCGACTCTGGTGCCGCTTGCTTCCCAGAGTTCCCTAGGAAATAACAATTAAATCAGCTATAGTCATAGCCAACTGTAAACATCTTCCTGTAATGCAATAGGAATTGTCTAGATAATTGATCCTGAAGTGTTCCTTCCAGTTTTAAACAGGAAATGTCTTTCCTAAAGCAGGCAAGGGGTTACACCTGACTTGGCATCTATGCAAGCAGAGTTGTTCCTCTACTCTGGCTTGCATCACAGAAAATGTCAGCTCTTACTTGGTTTCCAAGAGACTACCCCACCCCCCCAGAACATCCTTCTTTTCTTCCTGTTCCCAAGTTTAGTATCGCCCCAGACCAATTCCTTGCTCCCTCCAGACAAAAAGCCAACTCCCTTTTTTTATTCCTACCCCCTTGCCTGAAGGCACAACTAACAAGAATACGTGCTGCACTCTGTATTGCTGCTAATAGCAAAAAGTATCTTCACATTTTCACTGGTCCTCTGCACGCAGAACTCCAGGGGTGTCTGAGTTTCACTGCCTTCCCACGGGTCTGATAAAGGTTAATCATCTTTGGCAGACAGCGGTCCTGTGCCAAATGGAACAAGTAATCCATTGCCAATCTAACAGGATACGTATTTTGCAACTGCAGCTGCTAAGTATGAGGAAGTCACTGCAAGAAAAAAAGGGAGTTTACAGGATGATACCTTCACAAGCAAACACATTCAAAAAGAAACCAGATTAAAATATATTAATTAACAGCTACACTTAGCTGCAGGTTATAATGGACTTTAAACTATTTGAACCAGTCAAATGCAAAGGTCTACCCAGTCATTATGGCTACAAGTCACAGACAACTAAATAACTTGGGATGATACTACAGGCACTTTAACATCTACCACTAAATTAAAAGTCATGTCAATTGATCTAATAATTCCAAACAAAAGAACAGCTGTTGTAGGTTACTTACTCCTTAGTATATCAGCTGTAGATTATAAGGACATTTTTTTGCTTCCTAAAAGCCCTAGCAGATAGAACAATTCACAAGTAACTTCCTTTTGTGCAGTATGGTTCTAAGTTCCCCAGCAAAGCTGCAGATTGAAATTTTCCATCAAGACAGTGATTCCTCAGTAATGTGCACACAGGCCTCAATATTCAAATCAATGTTAAGATACAGGGCCTTAGCAGAAATGGGTGCACAGACATTTGTGTTAAGACAGAGTAGCAATTATAACCCACTGAGGCCCCCTGAGTTATTTTAGTCACAAAATCCAGATCCAGAATGAACTTGTTTCCAGCTGAAAGCACTGAGGGCGCCTTTGTTGCCAAGATATAGGTTGCTCTATTTAAACCAGTCTTTTTGTCACTCCCTGTGACATTACCCTTACTCAAGCAGTGAATATTTCAGTCATTAACAATTCAACACTCCTGTGTATGTTCTGAAGAAAAGCTATGTAAAACTTCCAATGCTGAAGCACAATAACTTGTCACCACTCCACTTTCAGCTGTATTTCAGTAAAGGATACATATTTTTAATCTGTTTGATATAGTTCTGAAAGCTATCCAGCCAGTTCCACGTCAGTCACTGTGGGATATGCTTTTACAGGAATAAAAGGCCTTTTGGCCTGATCCAAAACCAGCACTGGCAGAGTCCACAGTGTTCCTTGATAGCTGTTTTACATCATACTTATGTCTTCAGTCCTAATATATTTTTAGCAGATACTGAAGTGGAAGTAGCTCAGATGACCGTCTGACACAGACAGCAGGCTGATGATTAAAGTGTCCTCCCTGTCAAGCCAGGAAAAATACAATGTCTTCTCTGTCTCGTGTTATACAAACTACAGACGTGAGGTACATGAAAAAGGTAGTAATTGCAGAGATACAAGACCTTTAGGAGGCATCCTGAGATGGAGCAGGCGGATCCTTATTCTCAGGCTCTGGAGGAGGAGCTGGTACACTTTCCTCTTTCTTTTGTGCAGCCAAAAACTCATGAATCGCCCTCTCTATCTGGGGCCTGAAGATGTGGTTTAGTTTTGGATCCACCACCTGAGAAATAATTCTGTCCACTCCAGCTTCCAGCATTCCTGACCTTGAACAAAGACAAAGAAGTCATTCAGCTCCTGTGAAAAGTTTCTCCCCAATCTCCTCCAGTAATTCTCCAGAGCCCTCTAGTCAACTGCAATTAGCATTAACATGGTGAGAACTGCAACCCACTCAGTAGATCCTTAACAGGGAGTTGTTTCAATTGCCTATTTCCCCCCACCCCCTCTGGCTTCTCCCTACAGAATTAACAACTGACACCTGGTCTCCCAGGTACTTAAATGACAAGTTGGACAAGAGGCACTTTAACAGAGCTCATGTGGAAATGAGGTCAATATGAAAGCAAACAAACATATTTTGGCACAAACAAGGGAAACAAGCTATTCTGAGGAGGGCAGGTGAAAGCACTCTTTTTTTTTTTTTTTGCTGACTTGAGGGGGAAGAGGCCTTCCCCTAATAACATTACTGTCACTCACTCCTTATAACTGTTAGTCTAGACAGATGGGTATTAATTATAAAAACAAGCACACAGCAAAGTTTCTGGAACTAAACACTAGTAACTGAAGTGACTTATTACTTCAGGGGCTGCGTCAGACTCTTGGATTGTGGGGCACAGGCTGTCTAGCAGGCTTAAGTCATGTCTGCAAGGGAGTAGGGGACAGGAAATTGAGTCGTTGCCTGGTGCTCAGAAAAAGAGCCACAAGACCAATAGGGCTGTGTATGCTGGAGAGCGAGTGGGTGCAGGGCCTTGGCACATCGTGTCATCTGCAGGGCCCAGAACACGTATATATGCACGCAGCAAAGGACATGTGTGTCTTGACAACCTCAGTTCTCAGTCTTGTGACTACAGGAGTGATGGGGACTTTGAACTCCCTCATACTTTGTGTCTGTTCTTTGTGCAGATAGCTAACTTAAGGGGAGGACATTACATACTTCTCATTACAGGCTGTCCGATATAACAGTTTTTAGTTGTCTGCTTCATTCTAGTGGTAGAGTAACATAAAATAAGAGAAAGCATTAAGTGACAAACATGTCTCAAAGACTCCAAGTAAAGCCAGGAAATTCTATACTTCCAGTGGACACTGCCTTCTCTACTTAAAGATTAAACAACTGTTACATACTAATGATTTACAGGTGCTATGAAGTGCTCTGAAATACAGTTTCTTCTGCATGTGAGACATTCTAGTAGCTTTCCTTATAAACATAAAAGCTGTTACCAAGTTCCCTACTGCCCCTCTCCCCACAACTTAAAAGTTTTTATCCATGACTTTTTGTCAAACAAGCTAAGGCTTCAGACTGCAGTGAGTGAGCAGCAAGAGATACTCAGCCTAAATCTCTAAGCAGCATAGTTTAAGCTGACTTTCTTATCACGCTGGAAATGTGCTATCTTAAGTAGCTATACAAAAGCAACTCTCTGCTGCATGAAATCAGGCTAGCCCAGTTTGATTACTGCCTGCTAGTGTTTGGAGTCTACTTAAAACAACCTTTGGCACCTTCAGGACTTCTTCTTTAAGGGAGGCAGGATCTTCTCTTTTCTGAAAATAAAGATTTAAGCCATTCAGCTCAGCACCTTTGCTACAGCTTTGCTAACAGGCACAGTGTTGGTTGTTCGCAGCAATCATTTAGCTAGATAGTGAATATGAATACTTCACCATGCTGCACAACTCATGAAAATACAAATTTCAGGTAAAGCAGTAATATGTGTTTTAATGAGAGCTAAGACTGCATTGGCTAAGATAATGAAACTCAAGAGGGCACAACAGAAAATGCTGTGGAAAACTTAATTCTGCAAATACTTATTTGACTCAGATGATAAGGTGGTGTATATATATTACTTATTAAATAGCATTACTGTTATTTCACGCAATGTTGCTTACTTACTGAATCACACTCTGCCTTAGCCCATTTCGTAACTGGTTTTTGTTCATTGCTGGATTCCATTCCTGTTTGTCCAGGTGCGTTGATACAAAGTTGTCTACTTTCTGTCTCAAATTTTGATAGGCTGGCTGAAAAAGAAAAAAAAAAAATCCAGTTAAACAGCTAAAATACCTCAACCAATCCACTGCTAGAGTCCTTCACAGTGCATCTTTTGTCATGTAGACTGCTATTCTGTTATCTATATTCTACATCCTTTCACTTCCTGAACAAAGGTAAACTTGTTTTCCCTAAGACCAGAACTGGTAATTGCAAAGAACAGTTGGCCAGTGTGCTATTATAAAATAGCTGGATAGATTGGTTTTACAATTGTTGCCTGCTCATAATGCTACTTGGTGAAATGCAAACTGCCCGTGCAGACAGGAGTTATTTAAGCAGAGTTTTGGTTGTCTGGAAACCCTCCATCACAGAATCCCTAGGAAACTGCATGAGTAATATCGTCACTAACAAAGAACTTAATTATTTGCCTCTGTGATGCCAAGACAGAAGATAAGAATTATGCAGGGTCTCTCAGTGGAAACCGGAATGCCAGTCAGCAGGAACTAAACTAACAAACCTATACAAATAGATCGGACCATCCAGATCCTGGTACCGCATGAGAAAAGGATAGCAATATTTACATTTCAGAATCTGATATGCATATGAGATGATAAATAAAAGGTCTGTTTACAGAGGTGCAGCATCTGTCATGTGTAGCAAGATCAAAGGCTAAGGTACATCTATCCTGACAAAGCTGCTCTGCGCAGATGACCTGTCAGATTCAGGACTAGGTTTGCTACAGATGCTGGGGTGGCCTAGAACCATCACTGCAGGTTGCAGAACACGACTCTTACTAAAGGATAGCAGCTTGGGAAAGCAAAACACCAAGTGTTTGGCAGGGCAATTCTAACAGTGCAACTTCAGTATTGCTGACAAATGCTCAGGAGTTCACATTGTGACTGAGGAAAAAATTAGTATAGAGCAGCAGCTGGAGAGCATCTGTTCAAGAAAGAACAGTTAAATATTTGTTCTAGAAATGTGGGAATTATGCTCCAGAGGAGCAGTGACTTTATGGGTGAATACTTTCTTGATCAGGCCTGGGCTAAAAAGTCTAAGCCTGTTCTCCGGTCTGTTTACGCTCTGGGCTGCCACAATCATTTCAAGACAGGGCAGCGCAGCCTGACAGCAAACCTGCACGGTTCAGCCATCCCGGGCAGCCTCCCCAGCCCCGAGTGCGGGGCACCGCGGCGAACCGGGGGGCGGGGGGGCGAAGGGATGCTGGTGCCCTTCGGTCCCCGGGATCCAGCGCCCGCGGCCCGTTTCGGCGGCGCTACCTTGGTGTCCACGTCGGCGAGGCAGTCCCGGCGGAACCCGTCGAACAGGCCGCGGCTCTTGAGCTGCTCCACGATGATGGCGATAAGCTGCGCGTCGCCGGGCGGCAGCGAGGCCGGGTCGGTGGCGCCAGACCCCGAGCCGGAGGCCGCGCCGCCCGNCCCGGGCCCTCCAGCGGCTGCGCCCCGCTCGCCCACCGCCCCCGGCGCCGCGATCGTCGCCGGCGTCGCGCCGCGGTTTGTGTCACCGCGGCGCGCTGCATCACGGGGAGGTGAGTTCTTACCGGGAGGTGCCGTTATAGGCAATACGGGCAGACTTATGTCTGACGAAACTACAAATCCCAGCGTGCATCGCGTCGACATACCCATAAGGCAGCGGTAGGGCAGGCGCCTTGCTTTCGCAATGCATTTTGGGACTTGTAGTTCGCTTTGGGAGAAACAAGCCGGCTTTAACCACCGGCGTCCTCGTCTGGGCTCAGGGCTGCCCCGGCAGGCGCTTTGGTGCTGGTGCCGCTACACGCCGACCAGATGGGTCCCAGGATGCTGAGCTCGCAGTGCTCTGCTCCCCAGGCCTCCCCGGAGAAGAGTTAGTCAGGCCTCGGCTGCATGGGTGCTGCGTTTAAGGCAAAGGGTTGTTCCCCTCGGCATCATGCAGTCCGTCTGGATCTGTGCGCTTATGATCGGGGAGGCCCTCGGGCTTCTCAGAGGGTCCCTGCCAGGCTGTGACCTCCGAGTGCTTCTCAGCAGTGTAGTGTAAATCGTGGGCAGAATGTTGTAACAGCCAGAAAGAAACATCAAGGATGTTCTAGCCACACAAATTTACATTTGAGTTGAACACCTATATAATAACCTGTAACTACTGATATACAATCAGAGGAGGAATTGGAGTATTTGTTTAGAATCTCCATGTATACATCAAGGAGAAGAATGCTGTGTGTGTTCACTTATAGTATGAGTGCAAACGAGTGTGCAAAAGGAGTTTGCACTTCTTGGTAATTTTTTTTTCTAATACAGAAATGCAAAATAATTCTTAAATAATCAAGTAAATCACTGCGTAACAATAGCACTTAACTAAACAAATTGCTGCTACTCCAAGTAACAAATCAGAAAAAAAAGAGGTCATAAGTTCACTCGTCTATGTAAAGAAGAAACCGATTTTCCTGGGGTCGTCATTCATTTCCAGGACTGCAGTTTCACTGGTGGCACAAGCAAAGGAAGAGTAAAACCAAAGGCCTGCCCCAATGCTGACCCTTGCAGTGTGAATAAGCAAGGGACACCATTAAAAGTGATTTCTCTGTTGCATGTGCTTAGACTGTCCCTGTAGTTTATTATTCTGATCATGTCTGCAAGCTACAGGGTCCAAGTTCTAGATATTAGTTTTATTCTTTTTCCTAGCCACATTTAAAAGAAAAATTGAACACAGTAGGATGTTCCTAACTTAGCTGCAGGAGGACAAGATGTGTGTGGATGTAAGACTCCCATCCTTCACAAAGATGCACTGCGTAAGTGCATCATCACCTTTTCTTTTTGTGCACCACCAAATGAGTAAAAAGATGGCAACGTTTTGTGTGCTATGCATTGTCTTTCTCTACCTGATTAAAATTCAGCATCTCTGTGAAGCAGTGTAAGATGTCCCCTTCCATCTGGACACTTTGAGGAGAGAAGAGGGAAAATAAGAATGTGTACAGAGCCCGAGCTTTACACTGGCAAAAGCAACTGTTGTAGGGTCATTGGGCACTGGAACAGGCTGCCCAGGGAGGGGGTTGAGTCATCTTCCCTGGAGGTGTTTAAGGGATGGGTGAATGAGGTGCCGAGGGACATGGTTTAGTGTTTGATAGGAATGGTTGGACTCGATGATCCGGTGGGTCTCTTCCAACCTGGTGGTTCTGTGTGATTCTGTGACACACGAGTGCTTTCCCGCTGGAGCAGAAAGGCTGTTCCTCCAGCAGGACGTCTTGTCACTGACACCAGCCTGTGTCGGTTATCTCAAAGTCCCAAACCCAAACGGCTCATCCAGGCACTCGGAAGTATCTATGGAATCACATTCCTGCCTGACAGCTGCCAGCAGTCCTTTCTCCCCACCACCTGTGACCAGCCCTGTGTTCGCTGTCCTTTCTCTTCGAAGATAACCCCGTCCAGGAACGCATCAGTCTCACTTTGCAACCCCCTGTCCCGGTGACACCCGCAGGGATGCGATACTCGGTGTCGTTCAAGCTCCGCGCTGATGCTGGACGCGCAGGAGGCTTCTATCGCCAGCGTGTCACCCCTTTCCACAGCATTAAAATCTCGCATGAGGCTGCACGGGGACGAGTTCCCCGGCGGCCCCAGCAGAGGGCAGGCGGTGGCTTCTCCTGCCCTCCGAAGCGATGCACCCATCGGCGTCACCGGGGAACGGGCACAAATGGCAATCAGCAACCTCAAAGGCAAACGCAGCCTCTCAGCAGGACGCTGCCGTCGGGAGAACGCAGCCCAGGATTTACCGAGGACTGCCACGAGTGAAATTTCCACCCAATTAATGAGCATCCCTCGTGCAGGAGAGGTAATGCCTTAGTGCAAAGCTCTGGTACCCACGATGTCTCCCAGCTGTGGCACCCAGAGCAGCTTCTTGCTTCAGTTAAATGCTGTCCCCATCCTCGGTCACAGCAGCTTGTCTGGATCTGCCTTGATGAGGCTGAGGTGGGAGAGCAGTGCCGATGCTACTGTTAGGAGCCAGACAATGCTCATGGTCCCTGTGTAGGTGGTTGCAGTGATATAGAATCATAGAATCACTAGGTTGGAAAAGGACCCACTGGATCATTGTGTCCAACCATTCCTATCAATCACTAAACCATATCTCAGAGCACCTCGTCCACCCGTCCTCTAGACACCTCCAGGAAAGGTGACTCAACCCCCTCCCTGGGCAGCCTGTTCCAGTGCCCAGTGACCCTTTCTGTGACATATTTTTTCCTGATGCCCAGCCTGAACCCCCTCAGCAGAACTTGAGGCCATTACTTCTCGTCCTGTCACTTGGGAGAACGTATGTTTCTCAGCATCACACAAAAGGACCCATGGTGTTTCAGGGTGAGGGGAAAGGGGTGAACCTGATATAATGAATATACAGGGATAATGAAGATTCATGGGTTCTTCTTGCAAGTTGGGTGTCAGTGTGACCTAGGTCAAGCAGGGTTTCATAGTTTTAAGATCTGTAGCTAGGGCACAAGAAAGTCATAGCATTTAATCTGAGCTATCTGAATGTTTTTTGCCCAATATCACAGCACACAGGCAAGTATATTAAACTGTAGCTTCTTAGATAAAGCAGGCAATACCCCAGGGAGCAGAACAGTGGATCTCTCCTTGCGTCAGATTTCTAGCACAAAATTTATGAGATCTGTGAACTCTCCGTATAGCCATGCCCTTAAGGAAAACTTTAGACAGTTGGTGCAGCTCAGGTCAGCAGGAGACTCAGGGAAGGAAAATCCTACCTGTTTACTATTGCTTTTGAAGACACAGTTCTCACGATGAGATAAATGCTTAGGCTGTGGGGGAAGGCAAACTTGTAAACCTTAGGGAGAAAGTTTATTTCAGGAGAAATAAATAGAAAAAAATGCTGAGGAAGTTATTTGGATTAAAGTGACAATCAAAGCAATAGTTGTTAGTCTTATTTTCCAATATTATGATCACCCTGAAACCCATTCCTTTGGTTGACCAGGGAGATAAGGATACGTAATTGCCATTTCTATTTATAAAGGACCATCTTTCTGGAGTCCCGCTTTATATCACAATGTATCAGAGCCAGAGCTCAGTCCTTTTTTAGTCTGTGTTTGCCACCACTGCCTTTCAGGTTTCTTCCTTTCTCAGCCCCCATACTCCACTCCCCCTTCTGTCACCACTATCACAAGAGCTGTAAACCAGCACCTCTTTCATGGAAATTTTGATATCACAGGGAAAAAGTTACCCTCTGCTACAGCTGCCTACAAACAGTTCATGGACATTGCAACTGGCTGACAAACCCAAGTTGTTCCATAAAAGTGGTGTGAAAGATGTCTGTTTTCATGGGTGCTGGAATTCTTTCTCCTTCTTAAAGCTATCATTAAAACTGCACCATTGTGCAGTTCCTTCTGTCTTACAGAGGATGGTGTAGCTGACAGTGTGGTGCTTGCCATGCAGAACACAGAGCTGTGGAGCCCTGCCTGTGTTTTCCTCTGTGATGACACTCATTTGGACCCTGTCCACTCAGCTTCTGATTTTCATTAAGTCTGTAGAAATGCAATTACTGTTGAGGGGTGTATCCTGTATTCTGTGTTATCACTCTGCAGAGATGTGTTTGTTCCCTTCCTTGGCAAAGGAGATGAGTTTTCTACATTTGTTCATGCTTTTGCTTGGTGTAATCTGCCCATCTCCAGTGCTTGGGAACAGGTCAGCTACTGGAGAGGCAGAAAAAGCCAGAATATATAGTAAACCCCGTTTCATACAGAATTGCTGCCTGTCTTAGAAAATGTGTGTAGGTTTTCCCTGCAGAATCATCTGAGGTACCAGCCCCCGATCATGAGGATTTGGGGTGGGGGCAGTCAACTGTGGCTGGGAAGGGAGGAAGGTTCATTTTCCTCACTCAAGGTTTTCCACCTCCAGCTCCTGTATTGTGGTGAAAAGACACAGACTGTACAGAGGAAACATAGTTGGCAGATTTCTCTTCCTTGTCCTGACAACCTCTGGCTGCAAAATTAAAAGCCAGTTACTGAATCTAGTTTCAAACAGCTTTACCCTTGCCAATGATTAGACAGAGAAACCTGGAGTAGATGGCAGTGGCCAGGCACTGTATGTGCTGAAACACAGACAGAATTACCATGGGGACCATTGCAGAGGCGGAGGGTGAACCTACGTATCCCCACACTCTCACTGCCTCTCTCATGCACACACGTGCACGCACATTCACGTTGCTAGCGAAGAAATGACTGAACTTTGCCTGTTTTAACTGAAAAATCATAGTGTTCTAGGAGCAGTGCTGGGTTTCCTGATAGTCTAAGAGCATTGAAGAGGGTCTATGGTTTTCCATTCCTTTTGGGTTTGGGAATAGGGTAAGGACCTCAGGGAAAAATCAGATGTTAAAACTGTAGTAGTAAATTGTGAGCTGTATCAGTAATTTGGGAGTGGTGGTCAGGAGCAGAGGCTGCCTGTAATGGTTCTGAAATTGCAGATAATCCTTCCAGCAGAAAGGCTTAGGTGCTCCTATGTCCATCTAAAGGAAATTATTGGAGACTTGAACTCCAACTTGTTCTCCAAGATGTCTCTTATCGTGACTTCTGCAGAATTCCATGCTGAGAAGGATTTGAGGCAGAGAAAAATCTTCTCTTCTGAAATGAGGAATCAGGGTAGTGTGAAACAAAGTCTGGGTTATCCACAAGAGGAAATTAGACAAAGCTCAGTATGTATGCAGGCATTACCTTCTCTGAATAGAATTTCCCGCCATAAATATAACTGATTCATAAATAAGAAAGATTAATTTTAAAGATTGGTCTGCTAACACTAGTGTAGAAGCAGCCCCCTTGGAGTCTTGTCATGCTGTTGAAAAATAAAGGAAAATAAACCATTTCAGGGCCTTACTGATGCTGCAGCTTGAATTTTATTGCCCCAGCCTAGTATGCTCAAAATGGGCATCTGCTGGATGGGTATTTATGCGGTGGAAAGTAACATCAGGTTACATATAGGTTTCATCACCACCTGCTTCTATGTCCCCTACAGGAAAGGCTTCTGGGTTGAACCTGGGGTTACAGGAGGTGGAGGAGACCATGAATGGGACACATTTCTGCTCCAGCAGTTCTGCGTTGCATAAAATGCTTCTGAAACTAGAGTTACTATCTAGGCAGTTGTAGCTTGTGCAATGTGAAAAAGAGCTGCTCCTGGGTAGGAGCTGTGGAAGCTGCCTCCCTTTCTCCCTGCACTGGGACCTCCAGCAGTACAGACCCAAATCTGGTTTGCTGTTATTAGCAGGTGAGCTTTTTCCCTAGTGTGTTTGCAACCTAGATATTGCCCTGATACTTCTCTGCATGAGAACTATAATGTGTGATTTAGTGCAAGCTCTTTATAAACCAAGGTGAATCCAGCAGCAGTGTCAATGAGACTGAACTTTCTTTTCTCTGTAAGAAGCGTACAAGTAATGCCTGCTGCCTTTGAACCAAGTTTGCCTGCTTTCTGTAGGGTTGTCATTGTGTGGAAGCTCACATTCTGCTTCTTTCATATGGTAAGATGAAGATATGTTCAGGAATACACCCATAATCTTCTGCACCATGGTGGTAACTACACAGCGTTTCAGAAACCTCTGAAGCAGAGAAAATGCACGTGTGAGGGGGTTGGTCCATTTGGTGTGATCAGTTCCAATCTTGCTATTCAATCTTTGCATCAAACCTTGAACTAGTTAATGCACTATTCACTGTCTGTTTGGATGGATTGGGGTCAGTGCTGCACTGAGCTTTCTTTGGCAGCCAGAGGAAGTGCCAGAGTTTTTAGATCCTGTAGATTTACAGGACGAACAGCTTGGCTACACAGGTGGCAAATTATTGAAAGAGTTGAGAAGTTGGAGGAATGCTCCCCAGCCCATAATTCTCTCCTGAAGAATGTGCACCATGCACCCGGCCTGCCAGCCTTTCAGAGGATCCAGAGCCTTGGGAGAAAATGTGTATTCCCTGCACGTCTGCTATTCATGCTGGACAACATATTATCCAGGGAACATATGCTGTATATATACGCACACTTTCTATATGGCCTGAGCTCAGACTAAGGTCCTAGTCCTGCAAATATGCTAGTGGTAACGATTGCAGTGCAACAGATTTACTCTTGAGGATCAGCTTTTCTGTAGTACTTGCAAGATTGGGCCCTCTAATATTATAAATATCACTGGTACAAAATACTATCTGGCAGTTTATGGATTAGTTTATTTTATATGTAAGTATATATACCTGTGTGTATGCATGTGTGTACATAATACACCTTTAGAAGTATCTAAGTATTATAACAGCAGGTATATAGAGACTTAGGTAGACAGAATTTGTTAATAACAGGCCCGTTTACAGAATGGTGTTTTATTCTATAGCTTTTCAGTGATTTCTGTCTTGTAAGTGAAACAACTCCTAACTCAAAGTACTGTATCTTTAAGTACCTTAGGAAAATATATTTGTAAAGCAGAGTCACTGCAGAACTTTTCAGAGGAGTTGCATGCTGTGTCTTCAAACAGACATGTCAGTTGGTCATTCTTATATCATTGTTTCCATTATTATGAAAGACTGAAAGCATGTGGGAAAAATAATATAAATATTATTGCCATATATGCAGAAGGAGGTAATTTTCCATACTAGATCATCAAACGAAACCTTGTAGTTGACCTGTGTAATATAACACATTGGAATAATTGGCTTTCATTTGTGGTTTTCACATGTTTTATAAACATTTATAAAAAAATTGCTGATTAAGTTGATGAGTTCAGTAACTGCCCCATTATGTAGGGAAATACAGGCTTTTTGGTGGTAAAATGAATTGCTTGTGACTGCTCTGGAATGTGGTGTCAGAGGTGGAAATACAGCCAAGAAACCTAGGCTATCTGTGCAAACTGCTGGAGTAAATAATGCTTATCAAAGTACAGTATTTACCTTTCTTGCCTGAGCCTTACTTTCTATACCACAGATTTTACTACTGAGGGCAGTACTGCTATAAAAAACACTATGAGGAGTGACGTGCATGGGATAAAGTGCAGCTTATTTCTGATCTTTCTGTTTTAATATCTGTGTCCTGATAAAATACTATGACAGTCAGTGGTCCTTTGCTCATTTCTACTGCATTGTCTTTACAGAGTTTCTTCTCTGGGATTCTCTATGGTTTTGAACCTGAACAGAGTTTGATCCTTTTCTTCTTCTTGTCCTATCCTACCTCAAACTGGGGAGTGAAACGTCATATTTAGAGTTTCTGAGAGGAAGGAAAGCATGACATGCTGCACGCATTTAGGGACCTGATGCTGCCTGACAGCTGATCGGAAATACACTGGTGTCAGAGAGGAAACCAGCTGTTCACTTACCTTCTGCAGAGGGACAAGGACTACACAGTCTTGTCCAGGGGTAGAGGAGAAATTACCCTGACATTGGAGGCTGAAAAGATGAAAACCAGTAGGCTGAAAATTAATTTCTTTTAGCCCCTCTGTTTCATGCATCCATCAGCAGTACATCTGGGCATCATGGATCGAATTTAAAAGTGTAATTTCTATCCCAAAAGATCATATTTACCGTAGTTCCTGCTCTCACATCAAGTTCAAGGGAGGAGCAAACATGGAGGAAAGGTTATTTCTGTTTCTGTATGGTTCTGGAGGCCTGCTGTAGCCTCATTCTTTGTGGATGTGTACATACGTATATCTACACATAACCTCATAACATGTTTTATGCTTCACATAAGTTACTTGTCCCTTATTTACAACTTGCAGTTTTCTTCCCTTCTCTAAGGACCTGCAGCTCTTGACCTTTTAGCCTAGTAAATTATTTACACATGAAAGAGTGAATCAAAATGATAGGTCTCAGGAAGATGCTGCTTATTCTCAAGGAACAAAAACACATTTCTTCATGAAATCTCCTTCCTGAAGCTTTCACTTTAGGCTTGTGTGTCTTATCCTCCTCATCCCTTCCCCTTATGAGAAGGAGAGGCACTCCTGTTTCACACGGCACTTTCATTTGCAAAGGGAAATGTTCTTTCTACCTCTAATTTTAAAACATTCCCTTGATATTTTGGTGATGGGGTGAGAGGACATTAATTTGATCTTTCTGGAACTGGATAACAATGAAAGAATGCAAAGAAAAGGTGTGTGTAGCAGCTCAAGTTGTGATGGAAATCCCAGACTGAGGGAGATACTGGCAGAGATAGAAATGCTGAAAGGTCTAAACTTAAAACACTCTTCTTCTGGCTGCCCAAATACTCATTCTTTGTATGAACAACTCCACCTCACATGAAGGCTGGTTGGCTTTTATGCCCTGAACATTGTGTCTGGACAGCATGGTCATGGCCGTGGACTTGATTTGACATACTCAGTTGTGCATGTGTGTGGGATTTTAGAGGCCATCCCTACTCCCGTAATTACTCATTGTAGGGTCTAAGGCAGCTTGTAGAGGAAATGCTTTCCAGTATGTTTTCTTTTTAGGTACACTGGTGTCTGGCTGCCCAGGTGACATGCTTTGGGGTTAATTTTAAAGTTGTCCAAAGCCCCCCAATCCATCTTAAGTCTGTAACTTGCAGTAACTTCCCAATTTTAAAGACTGAAATAAAAATGCTTTATACTAGATTTTTTTTTCCTTAAAAAAGAGGTTATTTCACATCAAGGGCTTCTAGAAAAGGTTATTTTTAATACACTGTAAAGTACACATAACGCTGCTTCTCAGTAGAGCTCTTACAGTTTCTTTGATGAAAGGCGCTATTGTATATGAGACAATTGCGCACAAGGGGTGATGGAGATTTTTTTTTCCTAGAGCTATATTAATCAAATTGAGAAAATGGCAGTACAGTCCTTGTAGCAAATACCTTGTTGGTACTCACATAGTTTTATCTGCAGTGCAGAGAAAACGTACACAGAGAAATGTGAACTCAAGAAACAAAGTAGATTGAAAACAGAAAGTTATGTAAATCTTGTGATTTCTTACCACAGAATTTTGCCTATTGAATGAATGTGGGAAAATAAACAAGAAGACAATATTTGCAAAGCAAAGGTTTGTTTTGGAATTACCTCTATCAGTGTGGGGTTTTTTTTTAAACAGTTTTTCCCTTCACATTAAAAGGTCTGAACACATTAAGCACCCCGCTTTCTGAAACTGCCCAGGTTCTGAGTCAAAAAAGGAGAAGAATGCATTCTGAGCATAAAACTGAGCATTTTCTGAGATTAAAGTGGTTTGTTTTCTCAGGAGCATAAGGAATTTTATAATTCATGCATATTTCATGAGGAAGTTGGCCAGTTGGTGGATATTTCATGAGAAATAAAATTTCTACGTCATTAAATGGACGAAGAATGAATTGAAAAGAAACATGTATCATTTTTATGAGAGGTTTTAATTTTGTTTGTTGTAGTTTTAGAAACTAGAATGTAAGTTGATAGTCCTGCTATTGCTACCACTCATGAAAAGGTTAGACCTGTTATATACAGCTCCTCCAAATGTTGTATTGAGGGGAAGAAAGACTTGTGTAAAGGCTTTTTTCACAATGTGGCTCTAAAAGGAATATCAGGTTAGTAATTGTCTCCTATAAATTTTACATTAAAAATAAATAAATAAAGCTGGGCTTTATCATGAAATCCATGAAGTGAAAAATACCTTATTTCCTCCTCCTTGTATAGAACTGCATAAAACTGCCGCCTTCTGAGCTTCGCGTGATGCTGAGCGCTCATCATTTAACTAACACAAAGTAGCCAAACACACTGCAGCTGGTATTTGAGATCCTTTTATGCATCTTTCTTCATACACACGCACACACAGACACAAAAGTTAGTTTCCTTTAGGCAATCCAGAGCCCTGGGAGAGTGGCAATTTCTTTGATTGCTTATTGTAGCTGTAGCACTGGAGATAAAAGTTTAATGCATTCTTATTGTCTCAGTGCTTTTAAGTATTCAGCTGCACGGAGCAATGCATCTTCATCCATGTAGCCAACTGAATGTAGTGGTTTAAGATTAACAGATACAATGTCAGTGCCGCTGTCTCTTTTTTGTTGGTGCTCAAGACATCATTTGCATTTGAGGTAAGCGAAGCTGTAACAGTCTCTGGCAGATGGGGAACGTACAGTTCAGGTACGAGACAATGCAAAGAACTCAGTTAAGAGAGACAATAGCAGCAATTCACAAATATGATATTACTGAAGCAAATGATGGGCAAATTGGCTTGGAAAAACTAGGACTGACCCAAAATTCACCTATGGAAATCTGCTGCTGTTGAGCTGCTGGGCTAAGCATGTTTGTTGAGGGTGAGTGCTGGGCCACGAGCACGACTCAGCTGAATGCTGCTTCAGAGAGCTGAGGCACTGCTGAGACTGACCTCTTGTCTTCACCATTCCCTCTGTTTTCCTAGAGGGAAACGAGGGAATTGTTTAAACCAAGACAGAAATTGCCACGCTGCTCCCATTAGACAGAAACAAAAGAAGGCGGATGCCAATTTTTAGGCTGTCCTAATTTTAGACTGACATTTGAATATTTCTCTTGTCTTTTGTCCCAGCACTGGTTTCCCTTTGCAGCTCCTAGGAAGATGCTCATTGTGCTATCTACATGGCATTTCCTCTCCCCTCTCCTAACCACCATTCAGCTCTAGTTGCAAAAGGGAGGTCAGGAGAATAATGCGTTTTTGCTGACACATGGGTAACCCAATCCTCCACCCTGTTGGTCTGCTGTGCTGAATTCCAACTCATCTGATTGCACTGAGGGCTATTGTGCTGTCCCTGCCATCAGAGCTGGGTAATTGATATGCTTGAAGGGACTTTAATGAGGAAGAAAGCTAATTAGTTAATGTTAGGAGTGAAAAATAAGTCCAACAACCTTGTAGTCCATTTTGTTCCACTGTGGCTTCCCACAGTGCTTACCATGGAGCCTAATTCTGAGCTGAGCATGACTGAATTGAAAGCTTGGCAAATCCTAGCAGCAACTGCAAAGCAGAACTGGGGTTAAGTTCAGGGTCTAGGTCTTAGCTGTGGTTGGAGAGGATGGGGTGTGTGCTGGTACACCCCAGGGAGTCTGCTCTGGCAAATATATATGATGTGGGGAGGCCTGCGCGGGAGCTGCTATGCAAACTCTGATATTGGGAGTTTCCTCTAAAGGGACTGCTGAGGATGCAGGTCCATGTGTTGACCAACCAGGCTCATAGCAGCAGGGAGAGGAGTGCAGTTGTGGACATGTGGTACATCGACACGTGTACCTAAATGTTTCCAGTAATCCCTGCTATCCTCAGGCACATGCAAATTTTTCAAGATTCACATAGTTTGGTTGGATACAGCCTTACCTGTCCCATAAGGAATGGAAGAGGATATGGAGGGGGAGACCAGAGCCGTAGAAGTTATACTCTGGTGAAACAAGTGAGCAAAAGAGAGTAATAGAAAATAAGGCAGAGAATGAAAAAACATACAAACCAGATGCTGAATCTGGTCTTTGCTTTCTGGGTGTTTGTAGAAATTGGCTAAAACTGGTGGAGTGACAAAGCTTCTGGTGTACTTGTCTAGGCTGGAAATTGCATCTTTCAGGTAGCAGGTGAAGGACTATAGGAGTCGTGGTGGAGCTCAGGATTCCAAATGACACTGATGTGCCTACCACTGTTCCTTTCTCTGCCATGAGGGTGGGGTTTTTTAAATTTTCTTTTAATTTGAGATGAAAAAAAAATCAGTCAGAAGAATCAGTCANAGAATCCACCCTCTCCATCAAGTACAAGAACTAGCTCAGCCTTCAGAAATTTCTCATCTGTGGCTTCTTGAAACCTCCCCAAATCCATTCTCTACAGTTTTCACATTTTAGACCTGGGATAAAAAGTCCTAACTGGATCAGCAAGATTGCCCTAGATAATCCCTCACATCCTCATTTTATTTGCTAGTTTAATGCTCTCCCTATACTTGGACACAGTAAAACTAGCTGAGGCATTTTGCATCCTCCTGCCTAGGGAGGAGAGCTCAGAAGGTTTGAAAGGTTTCAAAGACCACCAGAGTCTGTGGAAGTTTCATTTCTGACTTTGATAGATGCTGACTCTGTCCTTTAGAGAGGAAAAGACAATGAGGAAGCAGAGAATGAATTGGAAAGAAGGAAAAAGAAATGGGATGGGAATAAGACAGCAAAGAGATAATCAAATATGGTTGAATAGTGTTTGTTCTGAATAAGTTGTTTCCCAATGTGACCTTCAGATTTGTATTCTTTATGCAGAAATCGAGTTTCTTCTAGCAAGTCCTGTAAACACCACCTGCTTCTGGTGCTTTAGATAATGAGATGGACTGGAACTAGACCAGACCTTGAGCACAGCTGGGGCTGAGGCTGATCAAAGTGGGAGGGCAGTAAGAACTTATCAATTATTTGAGAGTCAAGAGTAAATAAAAAACTTTTTTCAGTAAAAATATCTTATTGAATGTGGTGGGACTCTGGGGAGTGAGCTGTTCACAAGAGATGAAACTCTTCTAGTTGTCCGCAATAGCTTATTTTTGAAGACATCTTTGAGATATTGATCTAATAGCTACTGCTTTGTCCTTGTTTGCCTCAGGAGAGCCTTGTCTTGAGAGCCTGGGAATGGTACACAACCACACTTTGTAGGCCAGTATATTTCTAGGTCCTGGTTCCTTATTACATAGTCCTGAGACACTTTTGCCTGTGAGTAGATTCCTCTTCCTCCAAGGCATGAAGCAGAGGAGGAAGGCAACGAGAAGGAAGTCTTCAAGTTTAGGAATAAGGTATTCATACAATGGAATGCCTGCCACTGGTACTGTCTCCCTTGAGATTTCCTTTAGCGCTATGGATTTGTGCTCAGGGGCATGTCTGGAGTATTGTGTCCAGTTCTGGGTTTCCCAGGACAAGAGAGATGTGCAGCTACTGGACACAGTCCAGTAAAGGGCCACTAGGATACCTGAGGGACTGGAGCCTCTCTCCTGTGGGTAGAAGCTGAGAGCTGGGACTGCTGAGCATGGAGAAGGGGAGGTGCAAAGGGGATCTCATCAACGCATACAAATACCTGAAGGGAAGTTGTTAAGAAGGCAGAGCCAGGCTCTTTTCAGTGGTTCCCAGTGGCAGAGCAAGAGGCAAGGGGCACACATTGAGACGTGAGAGGGTCCATCTTAAAATCGGGAAACACTCCTTTGCTCTGGGGGTGACCAAACATGGGAGCAGCTTGGCCACAGAGTTTGTAGACTCTCCATCATTGGAGATATTGGAAAGCTGTCTGGACATGATCCTGGGCAACCAGCTGTGGGTCGCCCTGCTTGGTATGTGCTTGGATCAGTTGGACCTCCAAAGGTCCCTGCTAACCTCAACCAACCTGTGACTCTGTGATG
Organism: Piaya cayana; assembly: GCA_013389865.1. Classification (NCBI taxonomy): domain Eukaryota; kingdom Metazoa; phylum Chordata; class Aves; order Cuculiformes; family Coccyzidae; genus Piaya; species Piaya cayana. The sequence continues at coordinate 135,646 of WAAB01018621.1, read as the reverse complement.
CGTGTTTGCATTTTTCCTGAGTATGCTTGTTTCTGCATTTAACCATGTGCTCTGTGGCTTCTTGCCTATGCCTCTGTGTCTGTGCACCCACATGTGCTATACTTTGCTAAAATATCCTTGTTAGCACGCACATGAGAGCGCTCACGCGTGACTGCAGTATATTCACAGGTGCATCACGCCTACACTCTCCTTGTGTTGCTAGTGCTGCCGTAGCTGAATGTTTGTTAGCAACCAAGAAAATTTTTCCCAAGAAGGTCCTTTTAAAAGGAAAACTTGAGAAAGGGGAGGCTACTTAACTCTCCTGTCTTGTAGAAGAGGTGCGAAGCTGCCATTAACAAGTGGCCAGCTTCAAGGCTCAGGTTTCTCAGACCTTTTCCTGGACCCTGGCAATTTAATGGTGTCTATGTCATTTAAATTGAAACATCCTGATGCTTAAATACTCATCCCATCAGTTTTCTGACAGTTATATTTGCCAGGCCCTACCTGTGTTCATTAAATAGTCTGTGTCAGGAGAATCATTATCAGATGCAGCTACAAATATGATACTGAGTATCTGGAACTTAATGAGGTGGTTTTTTTTTTTTTCCTCTGTATCTGGTAGCAAAATCTAGCTAGTTCCTTACAGTATGTGCTTTCAGCCTGATTTCCAGATTGTGCAGCTTGACTGCCTGCCTATCCACTGCTCCCTTTGCCCTTTGAAAAAGCTTTTGGCCAGATTTCAGCTAGACTCATCAAATCACAAAGAGAATGAAGTTCCTACGAATTTTATGAAAACTGATGACTGGATAGCAGAGAAAGTCCAAAATTACTCCCCCGGTGAGAGCAAAATAGGCAGAATTTAGCAATCAGCCACTGTTTGTAGCTCCCAGCCAGCCAATAAACAAGTTTATAGTTGTGACCCAGCTTCTGCTCCCTCTTGCTCTGCCAAGCAGAAGGGAGATGTGGAAGAGAGATCCCAGCTTTTGGGAGAGACAGGGGACATTGCACTGGGGAAAAAACCAGTTCAGGGATAAAGGACACAAAGCTGTAGGGAACCAGGCTTCATTATGTCTGGTGCTAGTGGAATAACTTGTTTTGATAAGTAGTTCTGAGGCCTTAAAAAAAAATCAGTAATAGTAACCAGTGCTTCCTAGCAACCCTACAAAAACAAAGCATTCTGTGCAGCTTAGTTTTCATGAGCAACAGTGCTTCATTACAGTAACAGATTTCAGTTTGAGCCTTTCACAGGGTTCCCAGTAAGCAGAGAGAATGGGAAGAGTACTGGCTTGGCCCTGTGAGGTGGTGTCCAACCCAGCATTCCTTGCATACAGAAGTTAATGGAAGAACTAGGTGTACAGAGGGTTCTGACTTAGGGTTTATGTTGTGCTACTCAAGAACTGAGCAGCAGTAGCAGCCATGTGTGGACATGAGACAGTTATGAAGCGACTCTGTTTATTTGTAGTGCCTCATACTTTGTCTGTAGGGTATGAAAGATACAGGACCTTAATCTCATATTAAATGACTTATATAATAATTACTGCAAATGTGCAGATGAGATGCTCTGGTTAGGATTCAGTACAGTGCTCAGCTAATCACGGCTTTCTCAAAATCCTTCTTGGGCTGGAAACATTCTCAATGGCATTTAATTAGAGGCAGAATTTTCATTTTAGGAAAGTAAGTTTAGTGAGTCAAAGGAGCAGGATTTGGTGATGGATCACATGTGTCACAGGGGGAGAAGGAACAGAACTTCATCTGCAAAATTTACAGTTTGTACTTGGGTGGGAGCAGCAGCCATTTGTGTATCCTGCAGGGCTGAGACACTCTGACATTTATACTGTAAACAGCCTCATGTTTTGTCATGTTTTGTGTGACCTAACATCTCTGATCGTCCTACGTGTGGGTGAGGTTAATGCCAATGTGCTTCTAATAAGGCGATGAACAGGACAGAAGTTTCAGCCCCCTCCTTTCCATCCTCCAAAGATCAGGTCACTGCTGGCTGACTGAAGAGGCACCCCTTGCCCTTTCCCAAGAAATAAGCTGTTAGCTTTTAGCTCCTTTCTGGAAAATGAAAACAGTGTGCTCCACAGCGAGAAACTCCTGCTTGGGGGACAGGCCCCTGGCACACAGGACAAGAGTTGAAAGAAGTGTTGAGCCTGGACTTCCCCTGGCTTGCTTCCCTCGAGGGTTCTCATGGTATTTGGGAGCTTGAGGAAAAAGGTAGAGCCCCTGGAGAGGACTGCTGAGGTTTAGCAAACAGGAGGTTTCCCTGTGCTGCTGTAGTTATGATGGCAAATACATACGGGATCCTGATGCCCCTGCCAGTTGCCTGCTGTTAGGGACTACCTGGGCTGAAATGTTACTAAATCTTATTAACTGGATTTGATACCTCCTTGCTGGTGTTGATGGGAGGCAAATCACTTGCATTGCCATTATTCTTGCATGGCTGGAACTTATTGGCCTCCAGTGCAATTTTAAAAGTCTGTGCCAGGTTGCAGCCCTGATTCAATGGTTTGGGAAAGTCTGTAGAACCGCAGGGTAAACCGGGCTTGTTCTGCTTCTACTATGCACCTGCTCCACTCCTCTTCTAGCCTGCCTATACCCTATCCTAGTCCATCCAGAGAATGAAAACGTATCCTATAGTTATACATTAAATATTCAGTCAGTGGCACACATGGGAATCTCTCACTCCATGAGAAACCAACACATTTGCACACTGCACGGGAGGGACCTGTTGGCATTCCTGCACCAAGCGTGTGACTCAGACCAGTTGGCTTCTGTCTTGCCTTCCCCCTCTGCTAACGCTGCCTCTTGCAGATCAGCACAGCCTCTCTCCCCCGTCATGACCCTGTGCTCAAGACACTGCCCAGCTGCCTCTGGCATGTGGGGTTATGCAGAAACAGTCTCAAGTGTGCTGTGCTGCAAATAGTTGGCGAGCTGTTCAGCAACCCATTGCTCTCAGCAGGCTGCGTTGATGAGCAGGCACTGCAGCTCCAGCTTGCCCTGGGGTCCCTTGTGATACTCCAGCATCGACTTGCCAAACACAGCCCCTTACCTTGAATGTTGGAAGAGAGGAAACTTTCCAGGCCTGACACACTGACTATGCTATCTTGCAAAAGAGTTTGTTAATATTTACTAACTTTTGTAATGACCTCTGGGATCCCTGAACAGATTTGGGCAAATCTTAAGAGGCTTCTTTTTTGGCTGAGATTTATGGTGCACAGAGCAGATTTGAATCCCAGCTACAGGGATTTTACAGAGTGGGGTAGAATTGAGAAGCACATGGAGCAGACCTAAAGAAACTGCTCCAATCCTCTGCAGAAAGGAGCAGCTGAATTTCAGATATGCTGACTGGCTACTGCTGCAGGCCACAAAGGGTCTCTGGAGTTGTAAAACCTGCAAATCCCCTCCCTCTGCCCCAACACAACTTTTCAGCACCATATAAAGATGCTGTGTCACAGCATGCCTATGCCCTGCTGTCATGCTACAACATAAGCACTGACGAGCTTTGGCTTCATAACCTTCTTCCAGCAGGCGAGCTCCCAAGAGAAGGCATCCCCAGAACACACTCCAAAACAGGCAGCCGGGAACAGAAAGTTCAGCACAAGCTTCAAGTGCTTGCAAGTTCTGCTGCAGTGTCCTTGAGTGCCCTCCCTCTGCCCCAAGTTTTTGCCTCTAATGCATTCAGCTTAATCCATTTTATGAAATGTTCCCTTCCTGTTTCTCTCCACTTTGTCAGCTCTCCAGCTCTGCTCCAGCCCCATCTCTTACTGCTTTTCCTTTATTTCCTTTTAAGATCACTCTTCCTATGAGGTGCTTGGATCCAAAGTACAAATCTGTTTCTTGCATTGTGGCTCTTCATCACAGTTTTCTCTCATTTTGCTCCCTTGGTTGCTTTCTGTTGTAAAGCATTTGTGACAATGTGGTTGTAAGATGTGATTAAAAATAGCTTTTGATCTAATCTTGGCACAGAGGACTATCAATCTCCATTAAAGCTTGGGGAGTTGGGTGGGATTTGAAGGTGAGGATATTTCAGTTCAAAAGTGCATAAGGGGGATTTGCATTTTTCCCTAATGTTTGCTTCTCTGAAGTAGTAAGATGCTGTTTTATTCAGTACTTCCTGCACTATTTGTATTTCCCACTGTAAAAATGCGATGAACTCAGCATGGCTTTCAAGGTGAGGTCTGTCCCCTTAGTGGTCACTATATCATGTTATCACAGACCAAGACAGAAACTTGAAGTCTGAGAGCTGATTTTATTGAGACTTTTAGTGCAAAATAAGCAGTAGCAGATATCGGGGAGCTTTACTTAAGGCAGTGCTTAAAATAAGCAAACAGGAACCCCTGTGTGGCAGTGTTCAGGAGCTCCACCTGTACTGTTTAGGGAATACTGGGTTCTGTGGGCTGTGTTTGAAAGTGCAATGCAAATGGGAATCTTCCACTTGAAGAGTACCCTTTTGAAAGCTTCCCCAAAACTAGAAATAGGAAACCTCATAGACAGAGCTTTCCCATAAAGGCATAGATGTGCCAAGCTTTTTTTTGACTGTTCTCTGTATTAAACTTAAGTCAGATTCTGGTTTTATTTGCACCACTAAAAATCATGAGAGCTGTTAATTCTGAATACTTAGGAAGCTTTCAAAAAGTGAGTTGACTGTTCTAGAAATTAATACAATTAGCAACTCAGCTTCAGTGCAGTTAGTCCATAGTGGCATGGGTACAAGTGAGACAAGATTTAGTCCTTAAGGAAGCATTATTATGGGTGTGTAACACATGTGAATAGAAGAAACTCTTCAGTGGATTGTAAATATTCTTTTCCAAGGTTTCCCTGGGTGGACTTCAGTGCACACACCCCAGTCTACTTGCACCTGAAGTGTGATCAGTGGAGATGAAGGGTGTTATGACAGGTAGAGAAGAAGTGAGAATATTAATATGACATTTTCCCTTTTATTGCATTTAAAGCATCTGATCCACAGCAGCCATCTGGACCTGTAGGCTCTGAGGAGCTCCAGTGTTGTTGCCTTGGGCTGTGCAGACCTTGGCCATTACTGACTTGGAGGACTCCCCTCGCAGGGACACTCCCCATCTTCCCTCCTGCCTCACCAGTGCTGCAGCCAAGGATGCTGGAGCTGCTAGGGAGGGGTGCCAAAGAAACCCTACAATATATGGAGAGCTGACCTTGGGCTGTTTGGCTGTGTGCCATAGGCCAAGACACCATCATCCTGTAAAATAAACACCTCCTTGTCCTTAGCACGGCTACATCTGTGAAGGATAAAGACCAATCTGACTGCTGATGCTGCCAAACTGTCACCCCATTACAGTGCTGGGGGAATCTCAGCCACTCATCCCAGCCCTGACTGATGTCTCCCAGCCTGGATAATGAGATGCAAACACTTTGATTTGCATGCCCGCAGCAGATAGGCCCGTCCCAGCGGAGGGGCCATATGTGCAAACTTCAGGTGTCCTCGCCAGGGCTGCATATGCTTTAACGTGATTTATTTTTTGGAACTCTGTTGCTTTTGCTGCCAGACTGTATAATGTCTTTTCAGTTTGTCCCCTGGCATCCTAGATTCCATTTTAATGGAGTTTATCTTGTTGCCCTCTAAAATGGGATGTCAGTGGATGGCTCTTCACTTCTGTTAATAGAACAGATAGTGACCTCCTTTGCCAGCCTACAAAACAGCCTGGCAACACTGGCTGTAGGTTTCAAAGGTGGCAGATGGGATTCAGCCTCTAAAAGCTAGTCCTATACTTAGATCCTGATTCAAATCCATGTCTTTATGTTCTGTATCAGCCTTCAAAAGCTGCACTGTGAGTCCGTAAGGTATGGAATGCAGTTCAAGGTGGAATGACCCCCAGTACAAGTGACTGTACTATGATTTTTTTTGTGAATTGAAGCTTTCATTAAGGCAAATAACATTTGAGGAATCTGTGGTCCTTATGGTTTGAGGAAGGTGTTCTACAGATGAATCAGTACAGGGTACTGCTGTTAATCTAACTATAGCAACAGCTTGAAGAAGTGGCCCTTCAGCAATGGTAGAATATAAAGGTTCCACAACTGCTCTAGCTTTTGTGTGTGGCAGGATTTGGCAGCTCTGGAGCTGCTGGGTTTGCTATCACAGGGACCAGGGGTTATATGGCACTCAGTATACCCAGGCAATACTGAAAGGTTATGGGTTGGAAAAGGGATAGAGAGTACAAAGCCACTCCAAACCTGGGCACTGGACCTGGATGCTGCATGCCTTTTCCACAGATCCTCTAAGACAAATCTTCCATGTGATGCCTGTGTATTTCTGGTTTTACGGGACAGCTACAAAATCAAGACATCTAACAATAGCGCTGACATTTCTGTAGGTTCATTGTCACTGCTACTCATTTCACGTGGCTGTTCTTTGAATAAAGGGTATTCTATGAATGATGATATAAAATGGCAATTGATGTTGACATGGCAGATTGTTGCATACTTCTGAAGAGCAAAACTTGTGTCCTAGTGACCTTGCCAGAAATTCCAGTTTACCAGTTTGTCCAGGTTGTATCCTTTAAATAGCTGTTTCTCACATGTTATGAAAGACTCTACTATTTTGAAGGACAAAAGATTCATGTATGAAATTAGCATATTTATAGATTATGTAAATATAAATATAATTTATACAAAATCATGGTGTGCGGCACAAATATAATCTCTGCTCCCCCGTCATACCTCATGTGGCCCATATGAACTTCATCACAAACTACCTAAGGCCTCTGATATATCAATCAATCACTAGAAGTATTTGGAGTGCAAAAAAAGACACAGAGCTTCTACCCAGAAAAACTTGCATCTCCTGTCTGCTGTTTTGTAAACAAAAACCTCCCCAAACCCATAATATATGTCAAAGTAACACCCATAGAGATGCTTGCTGCATGTGGTTATGACTATGTAAAATTTTTATCACTTGGTGACTCTTGCCCAGTTATTAAATTAATGCAGAGGCTTGTATTGTGGTGGAAGGGACAGAAAGTTTGTACCTGTAGATGTGGGCATACCATTTGTGCCCACATTGATTTTCATCCCTTGTATTTGCCATGCAGAGTGCCGAGGGAGGCATGTATAAACAGTGCCAGCCACATAACATGTGGCCAGGCAAGTCTTTGAGCTTTGTAATTTTCTGCTGTGCTGGGCCTCTCAGCTTTATTTGTCTCGGCTGCTTCCCTGCAAGCTGAAACTACACTCCTGGATGGTTAATTTAGCTCCCCTAGCCCTAACCTGGGCTGTGACTTCTGACTGGAGAACTGTTTGCGCAGACCTGGGCTCTATTTAGTGGTGTTGCTGTTATCCACTTCCTAGGGATAGAATAAGTGTGGGTGATGCGTGTTCTGGGTGATCATGGGAACTTTAAGTCTATTGACAGACTGTGGATGATCCAGTTCTGCTTCAGATAAGTGAGGGTCATAACATGAGTACTGTGTGAGCAAATGTATAAACAATTCAAATGCCTGATGTGTCTAAACCAAGGGAGCATCATCTTTGAGAGAGGCTGTTTCATGGGATGCCTGAACACGGAGGGCTTTTTGTCCTGGCTTGTTCAGTTAGGTGGACTCAAACTAGTTAATGAAATCTGGCTGCATATTTAAATCACCCCTTGCACATTCTGCTGCCATCTGAAACTGTGGATGCTAATCTCACTGGAATTAGGCAGGCTGGCTTCCTAATATCTGCTGTTGCTGCAGTTGACAGGAATAATGTATGAAGCAGGCAGCAGCCTATGGCTTGATTTTTTTTTTTTCCAGGGCATTGGGTTCGTACGAGTGGCAACACACAGTCCTTCAGATGTGCTGAGACACGTGACAGGCCAGTCACGCAGGCAGAAAGCTATTTGCTGCCATGTTTCCATGCTTCCAAAGTACAAAAGATCAAATTCGTGGAGTCTTTTATAAGAGGGTTACCCCAGGGATGAATTTGGCCCAGGGAGGAGTCTATAAAGTGACGAGGAACAACACAGAGGGGAGAAATGAGAGCAATTAAAAAAATGAACCTGCTTGACCCTAATTTTGCAAATCTCTAGCTGTCAAAGAATGTACCTCAACTAATTATGTTTGGATGTGAAATTATGGAATCATTATAGCTCTGATTACACAGGTCCCCCAGCTCTTGCCTGCCACGCTATCTGGGTGTGTGTGCTTTCTAATGTGATTTTTCAATTTAAATTTGCTTTCTTGTTTTAGCTGTCCAGTTCTCCAGCAGTATCCAGAAATAGGCCTCTAAAAAAGAAATAATTGTATCCCACATCTGAAATGTGCTGTCCTCAGCTGTCCTCCCACCTCTCTCCTTTCTCTTTCTCCTTTTGGCCTTTAGAGACCGGAGTCACTGCTGTAGTTGGGCAATTATGCTTCAAAGCTGAGAAATGCACTGAACTTTGCCAAAAAACTGCTGAAGCAAGCGAAGCACTTGGGCTTTGAACGTATGGTGTGGAAGTGCAGTTGCTTGCTTGTCAGATGTTCTCAGGGTAAGAGCAGGACAGCTAAATTTGAAATAAGAAGTTAATATGAATGTTGGGTGGTTGAGAAACTTTGAGTTGAGGTAGCAAATTAGGTGTAATCTCTCTGATACAAAATGTGCCTTCAGTTCCAGGATAAGGTCTGAGGTATAAAGACTCAGGATTTCTGGGTGTTTCTGAAAAAAGCATCTTCAAATTTGGTCAGCTCAAATACCTTATTTTATCTTTATTTTTATTTTCCATTACCTAACACAACTGTTTGCGAAGTCCACACTCTTTTTCCTTTAATAGTCAGACTGCCAAGATGCTCTGCATAGTATAAGAATAATTCAGCTATCCAAGCCTTTATCAGAGACCTTGCTATGAGAAATCAATATGACCTGACATCCCCAAGCAACTCTGAAAACAAACCCTTTGCCTGCAGCTCTGATAATCAGGAGCAAGTCTGCAACAACCAATTAATGGGTACAGCCTTGCACTTGTCGTGCTGAGCCCCTGTATCCATGCCCCAGAGAGGACAGTCGAGCAAGGTGTGACTGTTGGGACACAATATTTGTAAGACATCTATAACCCTGTCCTTGTCAGCAACTTCACATTAACAACCCAACTTTGTATGTGTGCATCAGAAGTTAGAGAAAACAAACAAAACCCCCTCTGCTGCAAAGCACCAGTCCCAAAAATAGATTTCAGAGAGATTGTTACATTAAACAGCTCAGAGAGGAAAGGATGCTTCGGAAAATAGCTTGCAACAGTCCTTTCAGCAGCTCAGGATTGTATAGTAAATAATGCAGGAAGGAAAGGAAACTACAGACTCTAAATGGATGTGCTGGAAGATCTCATCAGCACCTGAAATGTCTTTGGAGACTTTCCAGCAGCAAGGAAATACACCGCTGACATAACTAGTTTTTCTAACATCTGCCTTGGCCTCCCTGGCTCCATGGAGAAACTGAGTTTCTGAGCATACAGGGGGGAGCAGGGCTGAGTCATGGGCTTGGGGGGAAACCCTGAGCTTTAGCTCAGTAAACCCACCAGCCACAAGCAAAGGCAAAGTGAAGGCTTGGATCTCCTGTGCAATTCGGGCTGCAGATAGCAGAGGTGCACAGGGAGGACCAGGATTTGGTCATTCAATGCTTGTTGGTGAGAAGTAGTTCAAATTGCCTCCCTGTTTCAGGCAGAACAGGATCCTTCATGGCTCACTTGTACTTCCTGATCTCTATAGCTCTCTCTGAAATAATCTTTACAGGCCAAACTGGTGACCCTGCTGAATGACAGGCATGGGTCTGCAGCTGGTACCAGACGTTTCTTCTCTGGCACCTGAAGATGGCTATTAGCTTTCCAGGATTTTGCATTCCTGGCTTCCCCAGCTGAGTGATGATATCTGTGTCCCAAAATGATGTGATCTGGCAGCACAGTTAATTGAGTTAAGTAAACTGATATAGAACAGGTATCTTGTACTGTAACAACCACCACTGAGAAAGCCATCACTGTTTCTGGCTCTTGCTTGTTGGACATTTTAGACTTTCTCTCTCTCTCTCTTCTTCTTCTTCTTCTTCTTTTTTTTTAAATTTTATGCCCATGAATTTGAAAAATAAAGGGCTTTAATCAGGAAGGAGATGAAGACCCAGAGGGGGTGAGTGTAATGTAATAAGAACATAGCAGAGTTAGGAATGGGACTATATGCCCCTGACCTCTTATCACCTAGCATAACAACGCTGTAACATGAAAGCAGCCCTTCACTTGCAATGACAAGATGACTGAAATGGAGTTAAAACTTTTCTTTTCAAGGCCTCTTTGTCCTTCGTTTGCCCCCTTCTAGAAGGTGGTTTTAAAGCATTGCCCGCATGAGCCTGGAGACCTGCTGTGTTGCTTTCCAGAAAGAATTTGTGCTCATTACAGAAATGGCCAGCAGATTATTTCATGTATATGTTTTCTGCATACTGAAAAGTGTTTATGGAAGCAGATTTCATGCTTTATCATCGATCCAAACAGACACTTGCAAATGTATCCTCAGTAAGATGTTAATGTGTGTCAATGTGCGTGTATAAGCAGCAGCGTTTGCATGCTTAATCGTGCACGTGGCCTTAGTTAATTAGACAGTCAGTTAATGCTTTATGTCTGAGGGTCTGCATGTGCAATCATTTGTCCAGAACCTCATTAATTTTGCTGGCTGCCCCTCCTGTTTGAGTTCACAAATCAAGCTGAGCATGCACACAAATCCCTTTGAGTAGGTTTCTCTAATAAAGCAAATCAGGCATCAGAGGAAACTCTCAAAGAGTTCTGAAAACAACAAAGCTATAAAGGGCCAACCTGGTGATTTTGCAAAGCTGCTTTGTGCTATCAAATGGGAGCCACAAAGATCAATTGAACATTCCCCTCTGCAGCTATGGGCAAGCAGGACTCTTCTGTCTTCTAGTTACTTGCTGTGTGTTTATGTGTATATATATACACAAACATTCAGTTATTGTCTCTGTGATTTTTTTTGTGTGTACTTAGTGTAGATGTCTCTTCTGATACCTCTGCCTGTAGTACAGAGTGCCTACCAATTACCACATCTAAAGACATACCCCCAGTTCACAATAACCCATGTAGCACAGACTTAATGTACTCTTGTAGATGTGGATTGTACGTATGCAAGAGCAGATTGCTTTCACATGCTCATTCTCAGCCCAGGAGAATGTAGGGAAGGGGCTTTCTTCAGAGTGGAATTGGAGAAATAACAGTACCACTCACTGTTCTAGGCTACTCTCAAACACAGCAATGAGGCCTCTGGGGCTGGTGGTGGCTGTGGTCATTAGAAAGGAAAGATTTTCCTTCTTAGTGATCAACAGAGCAGTAGGGCAGAGGTGTAGGAGATTCTGGCTTTCTTTTCCCCTTGTGTTCTCTCAAATACAAAACAATAAGCATCACTGAAACACAGCCTAGCCCTGATCACGGGGTGAAATTCTCATTCCCACAGACTGCAGTGCAAACAGCATTTCACTCAGGATCTTCCAGGCATCATTCCATGTTATTGTTACTGTAGATAGTCTCTTCTATAGATAGAAAGATGAAAGTGCTTCTGGAGTAGCAGCCTTCCTTCCCCTCCCTGCTGCCGGTGTGTTATGCTTCTTTGAACCGCTCTGCCTGCTTTATACACCTCTATTGGTGGAGGCACAGCACGAGTTCTGACTATGCTTTTGCCATCTGCACTGCAGTCCCCATTACGGATGCAGGGCTGAGCATCTTATTTCACAAATGACTGAAGACAAGGGTATAAGCCCATGTGTGTGTGTGAGGTTATTCTTTTCACCATTTGAAACTGATTTGGGGGTTGGCAAGGTAGGAGGCTCAAACTGGGGAAAGTTGCTCATGTAAATGTTCTCTCCAAAAATAAAAGGACTAGTTATAATTTTTTAAAGGACCAACCTACAACACAGATATGGACATAATTAAAAAATGGGTTAGACTTGCACTGTATAAAAGCCTAGCTACATGTTTTAGCAACATTGAACTGTTTGCCTGGACAAACCTTGCACGAGGGGAGTGTTATTTCAGCACTGCAAATACACAAGAATCTATGTGGAAATGTGGTAATTACATGACTTGGTTCCCTGTATATCTCCAAACTGGACTGTGTTACTGTGCTAAGGGATAACTGTGATGTAGCAACGGAGAAGTGACAGTGAAACCAAGTTCTTAAAATAGAGAGGGCCTATTTAACTTTCCCTCCTGAGCTGTGCTTGCATAAATCTAGACTTAGTTCAGATATTACAGGAGTTCTAATTGCTTTGGGAAAAAAAAAATCAGTTATAGTTGTTGTGAAATATATGTGTCTCTGCCCTGGCTAAAATGCTGGGAGGGCTGGGGTGAGAGAGACAGGCTGATGTCCCTTTAGCTGCCCTGAAACTGCTCCAGAAGCAATGTCTAATCAAAGCAAGCTGACATTTGTCTATTGAATTGTTATCAGAATTGCTTAGTCATTCATGTACCATTGTGTTTCTCAATGGAGAGCAAGGGATTTATTCTGCTTGACATAAGCTGTTCCCAGTCATTAGCATTTCCCCAACATCCAACTGATATCTTCATTTCACACTGCTAAACAAGTCACCTTGAGGCCAAGGTACTGCAGACCCCCTCTGCATGAGGTTTCTTGCTAGAGCATCCCTAGGAGATACTTTATTATCACTCAGCACTCAGGTTTTCCAGCCTCTTGTGAGTGACTTGGGGGATGAAGGGGTCTGCCTGCTCCTTGCATGCTGATTTGGTTTCATGCCACCGTAAATAATGCTAAGGATCTCTAGTAAACACTGCCAGTTCCACTTTTGCAGTAAATAGACTTGGAGGCTCAGGAGACTGGTTGTGGGATTTCTGGCATTTGAAATCAGTTTGGATCAGAAGTCTTTGTCCCTCTTCTGCTGGGTCCCAAAAAACAGCCACTCTGAATTTTTCAGCTGTGTGGGAGGAAGAGCGGAGGTGTTATTTGGAGTGGAGAGGGGGTGGCTGAGTGAGGAAAGAAGGGATGTCTAGTTCATGTGCATGAACGTGCAAGGGAGAGGCAGGCAGACAGACAGACAAAGCGAATTTGTTGCGAGTGCAGGGGTGAAAGCCAAGGAATATGTAGCCATAGAAACACTGTGTGTTTAGCAGTAGTGGTTCAGAGCAATATAGCCCATTTCCTCAGCCTGGGAAATGAGAATATTTTGGTGATATTTCAGATCTGTGCTTGTGTACATCTGCCCTGGGCATGCACATGCATATCTTACACATGTCTGTGGCTGCTGGTAAATATGTGAGTGTCCAAGAGGACAGAAAGTACCTGGGTAAGTGGCATGATACTGTTTAAAGAAAGATGTCCTGGTCAGAGAGGAAGGCTGGAGTGGAGCCCTGGACTTTATCAGATATAAGGTGAGAAGGGCCAGCAGAGCAATGGTAAGGGATGTGCAAGTGGAACAGGTAGAGATGGAAGGTGGTACCTCACTGCTACCCAAAACATGCCTGTTCCTTTGTGGGAGCAGAGCAGTATCATGGAAAAATCCTGTTTCCTTCTACAGACAGGGAGCCTTTGCATGAGTGGTTATGGGGTGGGTCATGGGTGTTCTCTGAGGTTGTAGATTTATGCTTGGTTTCAGCTGATCTAAGTCTGTGCTGCTGGGTTATGTACTCTCCCTGGTGCCAAAATCAGCTCCTGAGTGATCTGCCAGATTAGGAATCTGATCCCTCTGAAAACTAAACCAGCAAAAAGGGAAAAGACAAACAGATAGTTTCCAGCTGGATCAGTTCCCTCATGGCTTGGCTGATGCTCATGCCAACAGAAGGGCTAAGGTAGGGACAGGGGTGTGGAGAATGTGAAAATACCCCTTTCCTTGGCAGTTTGAACTAAAATCAGCTTAATTACAAAACTGCTGCTCCCTGAGTCTCTACTGTCTGTGATTGCTGGGACCTCAGTGGTGATGTTGGAAAGGAAAGCTGGCCAGCTACAGTGCAATCTCTTGCTTCTAATTCTAGGCACAGTTCGCTTGAAACCTTTTAGATAAGAGTTCAATGTCCATGAATCTCCACTGCTGGTTCCACAGCCCTGCATTCTCAGCAGATCTGGGAAGGAGTCAGGGTAGTGGTGAGTGGCTATATTTGGGCTGATAAAATGTTAAGTCTAATCTGGACAAGAAGGAAAAACTGCACTGTCTCTCACCCAGCAAACAACATCCCTCAGGTAGTTGCATCTTTGAAATGGTGAGGTGAATATTTAGTGTCCTCTTGGGTCTATTGTTTTCTGGAATGAAGAATTAAGTTGGAGTCTTCTCTTCTTAATACAGTTCCTATTTAGGCATTGCCACATCTGCTCTGCTGCCTAGTGAATGTGCAAAATAGATAGATGCCTGAAAAAATTCAAATTGTTGTCACAGATGCATGTCACAAACATCAGTGTCACATAAACTGTTGTACCAGTACAGTTGAGAGACAAGGGCAGCAAGGAGCAGCAGAGGGTGAGAGAAAAGCTGAAGAGAGCTTTGCTGCCTCTTACTTTGCATCCCAAAACCAGGGCCTGAGGTTGGCCCAGGGCTCCCATGGCTGTGCCTGGTTTTCAGTTTCTTTCCTACACCCTCTGTGGTTTTTTTTCTTCCCCTCACTGTGCACTGCAGCCCAAACCCCAAACAATAACTAGAGGAAACCTCTGGCTGCATAGTTTTCATTCCTGAGCTGTGTTGCAGATGGCTTTGCTTTGGGTGGAGGCATGCTTGTGTTTAAGCTTGATTTTTCTCCTATTGTTTCTAACCTGAGTGAAGCATAACTGTCATAGTCCCTAGCCTCACCGAGTCCCAACCCTCCCACAGCAGGACTGGTGCTGGTGGTGGTGAAATTCTCCCAGCCCTGAGATCCGTGAGGCTGCATGATACCCTCCAAACCCAAGCCCTAGCGCCTGCGAGACAGGAGCGTGGGCTGCTCTCACAGCCTGAGATGGGTCTAGCACTGACAGAGCATCAAGACCTCTGTACCTCTGCTCTAACGTGGTTCTGGCTGACCCCAGTTCAAGCACTTGTGCAGTTATACCTGTTATGAGAAGATATGTCTGTGTGTGAGGATTAAGCGTATGTAATGTCAAAGCCTTTTGCATATGTGCTCAAGATGTCATGTTGGTGAGCCTGCTTGGTTTAGTGGTATGTGTGAGAAAATAATGGACGTGACCCAGCAGCTCTAACTTGGGCAAAATTCTGTTGGGGAATGACTATAATCAGAGATGGGATCTCTGATTCCAGCTGCTTGTATTTAATGGTAAGTTTTATTTTGCATGGCCTTGCTTTGAAATAATTTATGTCTTTGTGCTTCTGTGAAATCTGATTTCTTTTTTTTAATGCTGCAAGCTTGGGAGACTTTTTCTGAGGGAACGTGCAGAGACAGGATCTTAATTTCTTCTGAGCGAGCATACAGAAAAAGTGCTGCTTTGAAATGTCACTGGTTCCCCTGCCAGTGAAAAAAATGAAACAAAACCAGAATGGATGACAAAAAAAAATCATGGAGCTTCAAACTCTGGTCTTCCCTAGTGAAAAAATAACAGTGCCCCCAGAAGTTAGTGTAAGGGATAACAAAGCTGTTCTTGGAACAGCCAGGCAAGAAATATTGATGATTTACTGGGCAACAGGAAATCCTTTTTCGTGCTGCTGGGAAAAAGTATAGAGTGTGAAGCAGATAACTTTGCTGTGTGCACCCTTCTCTAACTGGGGTGTTGCAGGGACACTTCACATCCTCTTTCTGGCAATAGGATTTATCCAGAATGAACCCCTCTTGTTGTGTGCTCCCCAGTAACAGAGATGGGTGGAGAGCAGAGGAAGCCACCTTGATCCACCAGCTGCAGCTGGGCCTCCAGGGGTGTTCAGTGTGGGAAGCGAGGGGCTCTGACCCACTGAGCCCTTCCCTTGGTCCCATCATGACCCAGCCAAAAATGCCCCTGCCTTCAGTCCTGCCCCTATCAGAGATCCCCTGCCTCCTGTGAGGAGGTCTGCGCAGTCACTTCCTAATCTGCAAGGGTTGATGGCATTTTGAGGGAAACTGTCACCTAATTTAGGTTTATCTTTGAACACTGGTTGTAAACTGCACATCAGACACAGCTCCCAGGAGTCGGGTAGATAGACCCAGGTTTACTCTGCTCGCTCCCCATCTGCCTAGATGGGACCAGCTGTGATATTGGCTTCACAGGCAGAAGAGAGTGGCAAATATCATGACTATAACTATAACACAGATACTGTCTATATTTTACAGTGCTTCCAGGCTATAGTAGCAACAGCAATAGTTTTTATCTGGTTTTGTTTGCCAGGTCTATTTCAGCTCTAAGCCTTTACCACAAATTACTATTTTATATGCCATGTCTCTGCAGTGATGTGGCAATATCCAGGACCACTTGCAGTATGGGGCTGCTGTAATCCCAGGAAAAAATGGTCTTTGCACACTCTTCAGCTGGACATTGGGCTTGGGGCAGAGGAGGGTCTGAAGGAGAGTTACTGGAGCAGGTGATGGCTGGCCAGAGAGGAGCCCAGAGTCCCCACTGTGGTGTGGGAGCCACTTGAGGATGCTTGCTTTTGAAATCCCCTGAAGGGGAAGGTATCACATGGCACCATGGCTGGATTATTCCTCACAGACGTGCTTCTTGTTGTGGGTGGGCTTGCTCCAAGTCATACCCTGCCTGAAGGCACAGGGAGTCAAAGAAAGATTTTGTTATCTCACAAACCCGATGGCCGGAGTCTGGATAGGATCCTGTCACGTGGCTCCTGTGGCAGCTTTCGGGGTGCAAGATGGCCAGGATGTAGTGTTGCACCATAAAGAAAGGGTAACAATATTTGTCTCCCCTCAAACAAGCACATTAACCAATTAAAACTGATGTAAATATTCTCAGAATTGGGAAACACATCCTTCATCTTTGTCTTTTAGGGAAAAGTTGTAGATGGTAAAGGCAGCAAAGCAGCTCTTTTCTGCTCTCCCTGAAAGTCCATGAACTGAACTTGCTGTGTGCAGCGTCACAAAGGACAGGGCTTCTGTGTACACAGCAAAGAGCAGCAAATGGTGCCAAGAGTTCTGCTTCTACAAATTGAGATATTCCCTTGCCTTTTCATTGAATTACCCAGAGCGTGTGGGTCTGGGAGGCTTTGGCTGCATGCTTGATGGTAACAGATGTTCTTCCAAAATTTCCAGTACGTTTTGTTTCAGATCAAACCAGGAATAGCATAAGAGCGGTCTTTTGTAGTAGCTGGCACCTCCTGCCTCTGGCCCCAGCCACAATGCAGGCATGCGGAGCCTGATGCGGCAGTGAAACATGCTGGAGAGAGCAAGCTGGAATTTTCTGGACCTTGAAAAATAAAAAAAGATTTTAAAACATGTGCCAGAGTTTGTATTGGTCCTGCCAGTAATTCTCCACCCTGGCTTTAGTAACTGGAGTTCCAGTTGGGGTGTATTTCTTAAGGAAAAACTGGTTACTAGTGATAAGTCTGGCTCAGGATGGGTATTTTGTCTTGGACAGAGATCTTGGTATATATTTTCAGATTTGGCTCATCAAGTGTACTATGTTGTACACACCCTTTTGTTCCAAATTATTTCCATGCTCAGGAGAAATATTGTTGCTGGTTTTGTGGCTTGAGGCCAGCTTTTCCCCTCCACGCAGTGCTTTTGCCTCCAGAGGTGCAACTCTTTTCCTCCCATCTTCTTGTTTACACATGGTGTCAGCAGTGTGTAGTTGTCTTGTAGAAGTGCTTCAAGTCAGTGGGTAGCTAAGAGCTGAGGTAGCTTCAGTGGATAGACAGTGCTGAAAGAAACACCCCTTCAGAAGGAGAGAGGTTTAAAATGCTACACAAATGAAAAAAAAACCCCACCAAATGCAAACTACAGACCTTCTCTAGGGAAAGTTGCTGAGGGACACACCTTAACTGCTGGTATGGAAGGCAACTAGATCCCCTCATTTGCTTCTGATATTTTCCTGATATATTTTCACAGAAAGGGTGATTGGGCACTGTAACAGGCTACCCAGGGAGGTGGTTGATTCACCTTTCCTGGAGGGGTTTAAGGTACAGGTGGACGAGGTGCTGAGGGGCATGGTTTAGTGTTTGATAGGAATGGTTGGACTTGATGATCCGGTGGGTCTCTTCCAACCTGGTTGTTCTATGATTCTATGAAATCCCCTGGTTTATGAGCTCAGATAGGTCAGCCCTTGGTCTTGGGCACAGCTAAGTCTTTTGGAAATGCTTTAAAGCTAAATATAACAATAATCACCATAGCTAAGGAAATACAGCAAACCAAAAATTTGCAGTGACCATGCATTTGTGTGTACGTAAGCTTTAATCTAGCAGTGTAAGATATCTACACACTTGGTACTCCAAGCAACATGCCTGGGTGCAGTAAGGCGAAGCCCAGGTTAGGCTGCCAACTCCTCGGAAACTTGGAAATGCTCTTATTCCTTGTTCATTTTGGTTCCTACGCTACTGTAGATCAGCTTGAAAGCTCAGCTAGAAGTTGCATTATTGGCATGAGCTGTATTGCCTGTCATGTAGATATACCCACACTTAGACCTATTCTTCATGACATTTTAATGACTCCATCAAACACTGGTTACCTTTACACAATGCAATGCAAGATGCAATACAATATTTTTCCTGCCCTGTAAAAACTCTGGGTCTTTCCTCAAAGTGGGGAGGAATGTCATCATCGGACCAGGATATAGTGCCTAGTAGCCAAGCATTTTTAACAGCCTACTGAAAGCCATCAAGACTGAGACATCACAGTTGGTCTTATTCCCATATTTTTTGCAAACATACATATATGTGTGAGCCAGATTCATGCTGGCAGGTGCAGGGAGGTATATTCATTTTTCTGAGCTACAGAAGCCACTTCCCTTGCTAAAGTGCTTTGCTAGGGGAGAAGCTGGCTGTGTTTCCAGCTGTCTTTTCCCCGGGGCCCCTGGCAGAGCAGTTCATGGGATAGTCCTTTGGCTCTGGCCATGCCTACTCCAGCCTGTTCCATCTGCTCTGAGACCACGTGTACGGCCAGTTCTCACCAGAGGGGTGGTTGAGATGGCCACATACTGTTAATTTCAGCAGCTTTTCCCCGCCTTCTCTTTGTTAGCGCTAGGAGCCCTGCACCCTGGGTCCCATTAGCAGGAGCTGGCACAAATTAAAAACAAATTTAGTCTTGGTGTCTGTGTTCTCAGTGAATTTCACCTCAGCTGAGTATTTTTATGGCTTGTTGACAAAATGGTATGTGTGTGCGGGCAGCCTATTGCAGGTCCCTGGAAAATGCCAAATGAGTCAGTTTGGGAATGCTGAAACACATCCCTCCACACAGAACATGCACATGTGCCCCTGTTTGGGAGACAGCAGGGTGACAACAGGGCATCCACCACATTTATTTATCTCAGTAAATGATTTTTTTTTTCCTGGTGCGTGTGTGCTAGCTGCTTTGTTGTGATAACTGCATCTGCTGTTTCAGGCTCATCATAATCAAACCTCCCCCCTCACCCCCATCTCTGAGTTGCCAGGCAGCGGACTGATGGCTTCAACGCCCATTGGGAACCCATTACTTAACTCATCTTGTGCTCTAGATTATTCACATTCTGCTGATGATATTTATGGTCACAGCTGCTAAAACGGTGTTTGCAAATTTATGCTAATTTGATTAGCCAGTTTAGTCATCATAGCTTCTAAGAGCAGGATCTGGCCATAAAATTGCTTTCTGCTGTGTGTGACTTGCTAATGGTGTGTCACATGAGAGCATGAGCCTCTGCACAGTGCAAGGGCTGGAAGAGACCATATGGTGCATTGAGAGTCCCCTCCACCATCTCCAGAAAATTTTTTACCCTCTGCAACTGCACCACAAGCAAAGGATCATCAGCTCTATTGAACCATGTAACAATTCATCCAACTTAATGATATACCAGTAAGTTAACAGGCGATTTGATAAAACTAGCCCTAAATAGCTGTGAAACTGAACGTGTGTGATTTCCTTGCCATGCGTCATATTTCATCCTGTAGGCTGGTCAGAGGCTTTTCTGCCACTTGCAGAGCTGCTTGGAGCATAGCAGCAGCCTGTGAATTTTTGCTGCTACAGTTATATCCAACCTGCTCTGGTTTTCATTCTGCTGGCTGTCCCTTGTGTGAGAGATGCAATCCCCAGTTATACTCTCAACCTCTTCTTGGGGCCTCTACCCAATAGACCTGGGTGTGGGTCACCATGTGGCATTATCTGTGGGTGATGGAGATTTTTCTGTGGCAGCCTCAATAGAAATGAGCCCACTCCACCTTAAAATCCACTCACTGCCATCTTAAAGAAAAGAAAAAATTAAATCTTTGTTTTCCTCCAGAGGGTTTTCCAAATTACTACCACTATTACAGATATGTTTTAACCATCTGTGTAATTCTGGAGTCTTTCTGGATAAAAAGGAATCATTTGTTTAATAAAATCAGTACTACATAAAGAGCAACGCACTCAATTTTTTAGGGTTACTTTTGCATTGGTAATGTGTCAATTCAGCCTTTGCTTGTAGTGATTTGTGCAGCCTTGACTTGGGAGCCAGCGCTGTGGTAGATCTGCAGATGTATTCTCCATCAGAACTCCCTCTTTTTAACAGGGTTGGGTCTGTAGCCTGTCAGTTACTGTTTCCCTGCCTTTGCTACCATTTCAAAGAATCCTTTCAGAAGCAGTTTCCTCATTTTCTTCAAAATGACCTTTGTTTAGGTCTTCTCGGACAAGTGCACTCACACAGTGTCATGCCTCAGGTTTTTTCCTTGGTTTCTTTGAGCTTGTCCTCTCCTTCCCTTGATCCCCCAGGCCTTTCAATTACTTTTTAATGTTCTTTTGGCCTTCTTCCTGGAAAGTGCTGCGTGTATTGCCTTGCCTGTGACCCTATCCAGACAGGCTTTGAGCAGGACATAAAGCAGTTGCTCATCTGGGATGTCAAAATCGGAGTCTCTCTGACTGTAAGACATCAGTAACACTGGACCTCCTGCTCCTCTCAGGTGGGACTATAAATGCAAGGGGGCTGAATTCAGCATCTGATGATGCTGTAGGTGGAGTTGGCTTCCCTTACTGCCATTGCAAATGGGGAAATGGCCTCTGCTTAGTGCTGTGATGGGTAAAGAGGTGAAGTGGTGGCTGGGTGAAGCTGGTCCCAGCTCTCTGTTAGGAGCAACATTTGGGAGCAATGGGGAATGGGGGAGGTCATCGAGAACAAGCGCCTGGTTAAATTTTGGAAGAGGTTGACAAACAGAGGTGAAGCCAGTATTGCTAGTGGACATGAGTTCAGTAGCAGTTGATGCTTGGTTTTAGGAAGACTGTTCTGAAGAGAATGAAGTTGTTATAAGGAATCTGTATTTCTTTAACCACTGAATTATTTAATTTTTAAAATGTTAACTGCTTTGGTGTGGATGTTCAGCTCATGAAAATGAGGAATTTCCCAGAGTTTTTAGTAAATTATTTAACACTTAAGGTTGTTGTTTAAATGAAAAGATAAGTCTTCACCCCTGCAATATGATGAGGACATCAGCCCTGCCCTTGGGCAGTATCTACTGCTTCAGTCGTGGCCCCGGAGACCCTGTGGAGCTTTGTGTCTACTGCACCCAACCTAGGGGTCCCTCTGCCAAGGCTCTCCAGTCCTGAACTTGGTGGCGTGGCTGAAGGAGATGGCTCAGCTTTCTTCAGAGGAGGGAAAGGTTTGACAGAATCACACTAAGCAGGGAGAAAGGCAACATGAGGATTAGGCAAAGTTCAGGAGCTCAAGTGCTCCTCCTTCGAAAAGTATTTCTGGCAGATTTAATGACAAAAAACCCAGCAGGGAATAAGATAGCTTCTGTGCTAGTTCAGCTCCTCAACTGTGTATTAACATGGAGGTCCAACCCCAAACTGCTTACTCCAAGCTGTGAGGTTCCCCTCCAGGAATCGGTGTGGCAGTGTCACTCAGTCATTTCTAAAAAAAACCCCACTTGGAAGGTTTCCATTTTGTTTCATGTCAGCAAAATGTTTCATTGCTTTGTTGCCATAAGGATTTAACACCTTAATCAGTGCTTTGTGTTTTCTGTCTTGAACCTCAAACTGAGGGCTGATTTTGGAGAAACGTGACCAGATTTGTACTAGGTTTTGATCACTCTTATCCCTTCTGCACAGATTGTTTGCCCATATGAAGCAATTCCCCATCTTGCCCACATTAACATTTCCTGATGAGCCAGTGTGTTAATTCTGTGCTCCATGGTTCTCTGCTCACAGGCTTCTGCTGGCAGAGCGGCTGCCTTCCCTTCTGTTAAACCACCCTGCACTACCGTGCCCTCAGCTCTCCTCAGACTCAATTTGGTTTGTGAATCCAATCCTCTTCCCCTTCAGGTCAGGTAGGACATTTTCTTCCTTAGATTTTATCCAAGAGAAGCCTTTTGTACTACCATCTCTTTAATTAAATAGACATGCTGACTCGATCGAGACATAAAAGGCATTGTCCGGAAGCTTGCTGGCACACCATCAAGCGGTGTCCCCCATTTGAGCTGATAAACTCAAGGAGAAGCTGCCCTTTCAAGCCTCCGGAAGACTAAATAGCAAACCAAGATGTGATACTGTGAGGCCATGATAAGATGGGACTAAATCACAAATGCTGATTGCATGGGAGGAGTAAAGAAAGAGAGGTAGCCCTGTACTCCAGCAGCAGCAATGTCCCCTGTGCACCTTCTATATAGCAATCCATGCAGGGAATCAGGTGGGAACAACAGCTTTTTCCACATCCCAGCACAAGCACTGCTTCCCTTCCAATATCTGCTGTAATAGAAGGGATGCAGGAGCCAGCAGGGGGAAATGCCAGGGAAAGATGCACTCAAAAATAGAAAGTCCCCAAAGCTCTGACACGGTTTTGTCAGACAGGACTTGCAACAGATGATTCTTGTGAGGATTTCTCACTCTTGTGAAATGCTTCACAGTTTGTCATCACCAGGGAGCGGGCAGCAGGAAAGACGCAAAGAACAGAAAAGGCTTTGGAAGAGCAGGCATTAAGAGGGCCGTATCTGAAAAATCAACATGGAAATTGTAGTAAAAATGTTTGCTTATGCTGTTTGCAACACAGACATTGTGACAGTTGGAGGTGGGAAGTGAAACACTCTTGCTATAGCCAATTCCAGGAGCTTGAATCCTGTGACTCAGCCCTTCTTCCCCCCAAAACTAGGGGACAGTGTGAGAACATACTCCCTACCCTCAGACAAGGATGCCCTGGGTTTCCTGATCTCTCGAGCTTTGTTCTGCAACCAGGAGGGATATATGCTTCTCATAAGAAGAAAGGTGAAATGCTGCATTTGCCCTCCTTTGATTCCAGGAGCTGGCACCTTAAGAAACATACTTCCCACCCACCTGCCCCCTCACTGCACCTAAAATGTCATGAATGTTTCAGTAAACCCACATGGATTGGCAAAATCGCTGAAAAGAAGGCACTGTGATACTATGGTGATGGTTGCTACTGAAAATCTTTCACTAGGTAGAAGCAAATGGGGAAGGAGCCTGCTCTGCCGATGGGCTGGAGACCCAAAGTGAACAGCCACAGTGCTGGCTGCTAAATTTAGATTTTCCAGCTCTTGTTCTCCCCTCCGCTCTGGTTTAAGAGAGCGTGCTGGTTCTTGTAATACGTGCTCACTAACTGCTTTTGTTTCCTTTTTGAATGCCTCCAGCAAGGGGGCCGAATGTAGTGTCAAAAAGCCAAGGAGGCATAATCAATATTTCAGTACCTCTGCTCTCAGTGGGATTAAGCATTGTGAGCAGTAGCCTTGAGGTCTGCCTGCTGCCTGCTCTGGTGTCTCTCTTGCCCCAGCCCTCGCCTCCCATTTTCTGCAGGGCAAACCCAGTAAATCCATCTCAAAATCACGTGGCCTGGCATGAGGAGCTGATAATCAACACACACACACACACTAATATGGGAATACGGGTCTTCCTTCCCCTTTGCTCAGTTACACCACAGGGCTGTATTTCAGTCCCGTAATAAGCTGGCTTTCCTGGATCCAATCACTCCATCTAGGTGTAGTATTTTTACTTTGCCTATTGTGCTGCTACAAAAACGTTGAACTTAAGGAAAATATACTTCTGTATTATTCTATACAACAATTCAGTGACTTGATGACTCCAGCTTTGGATCACCTCATTCAAGCTGCTTTCCTCTGCTTCTCTATGGAAATGATGTCTCTTCTGTCTGGGTAATGACAAGCTTTTAGTGAAAGGTTTGTATGAAAGATGCTATTATGCTACATATTCTTTGCAGTGCATCAGGAAATCTTGTTACAGAAGCCTTGTTTCTTATTAACACTTGACTTAAGCCATCCAGACTCACATTCTGGGGGAAATGAGGCGGCTGTTGTTTATTCTGACCTATTTGTCTCTTAGTTGCAATGACTATCTGGGAATGCATGGGAAGAAGCAAGCTTCAGATCTTCCTCTGCAGACATGTTGGAGCAACACGCTCTTATCAGATCAGCAGAGCTCAGATGCTTAGACAGAAAGATAGACTTGCTTTCCTCTCAGCTTTTTGCATATCCTAATGAATCTCATTTGCTCAGCCCTGAAGGCAGGTCATCAGACGAGTCTGTCCCGCCACCCCCAACCTCAGAGGGGTGAGGTTAATAAATCAGCACGCAGACGGACTGCTGCACTCTGTCCATGAGCCACTGGAGGGTGTGGGATGGCGCAGGCAGGAGTTCTGCACAGGCTGGCATCGGCAGCATGCGGCCAGCGTTGCAGCAAACACGCTGTGTGCAAAGAACAGGCTGGGCACTTGGTGTTTATAATTAGGGCTTCTGGTCAACTTGCATGAGTCAGCCAAGGCTTGTGTGTACACAGGGTTGTGTGTACCTGCCCCAGGTATGAGGAAGGCTGTGCTTTGTCTCCCCGTCTCCTGGAACAGCCATTTCATTCTTGAAAGCTTGTCTTTAAAATTTGGGAATTGGGAGGAGCTAAAAACCTTGTTCCTGTACATTTTGCTACACTTGCTTATGCTTATAGGATCTAAAATATGGACAAGGTGGCAGAGCAGAGGTTGGAGATGGGCAGGATTTGTACCACATTTCCAGAGCTTGCACAAGCTTTATGTTAATCTCTTGCACTTCTGTGAAATGTTATCAGTGTCCCCAGTTCACGTACAAGATGGCAGCTGAGAGGATTGTACTGACCACCCTGAAGAATACTGAGTACTCATCTTACAGAGCTGGGGTCACACCTTTGGACTTACCTCAACCCTCTTGTGCTGCACATAGCTAACCCTCATGGAACTGCTGTCTCTTTGCACATCTCAAAGCCTACTCAGTTTTCCAGGTACCTGAGACTCTCTGAGAGCACAGAGGTGGTTGAACTCCCATACTTCATGGTTGTTCATTTTCGGTTGCACCTTGGAGTGTCTGCTCTCCAGGCACATACGAGCCATGGGGAAGCCTGCAGTTTATCTTTGAGGGGTCATGGCTTATATCACACAGCTCTCAATCTTGTTTTCTATTTTTAAGCATGCTAAAATTGCGTATCTACCACAGAGCTCATGGGGCATTTGGGCTATCTGTGCAACAGACAATTTCTGTGCCAGCACGAGCTCTGTGCAGACTCCAAGCGCAGTCAATCAATGTTGTCTCCACAGAGAAGGAAGAAAAAAAGTCACATCTATTGTAGTCTGTTAGCTTCCCCAACCACTTGAAGCCATTACCTCTGAAGACTTTTCAACTACTTCCATATAAAATACATCCTACCATTCTATTCCTGGTGATATGTGTTAGGCTCATTTTTTATGCTGCTTTCAAAGTTCACAGGCAATATATTGATATCAGAGACATACTGGCCCTTTATTGGGCACCCTGGAAAATGTCTGATGACAGCAAGCACCAGATTTCCCTTGTAACTCTTCAAAGATATATATCCCAGTGTAATGTGAATGAGCATCGAGCAGCAAATGGATATCAGAGATGTATACCTCTGCCTATAGTTTTGGAAGAGGATAAGCTTTGCATTCTTTGCTTGTCTTTGAAGGTAGAAGAAAATGACTGAGTAGCTGAAAAGCCAATACTAAGCAATCTGAACAGAAGCAGCAGAGCTCTGAAAGTGAAGGGGGATTCTGGGTCATTTGTAAGGTAAGATGGGAGGTAGCTGATGATCAAGGTATTTGTGTATATTAGTGTAGCTTCTGGAACTGACTTTCATATGAACACAGAATGATTAGGGGGTCCTTCAGCCTGGGTCTTCAGTCCTGTCCACCTTGAAGATACACAGGGTGTGCTGTGAAATGCTAGGAGTGATCAGGTTGCAACTGGACGATATTTTAGGTCCCTTCCAATGCAAACCATTCTATGATTCTATCATAAGAACCAGCTCCCAGACTTTAAGCACACTAGAAGTGAAAAGTGGTGGGTAAGGCACTTTGGGGAATTTGACAGCAGATTGAGTTACTTGTCTAAATATAACTTCTTTCTCTCCTGATTGTTTTGAGCATTTGGGTTTGAATCTAGGAGTACTATCTATGTAATGAACTTTCCAGGTGAATGCAAGTACAGGAGAGAGCAGAGGACTCCTTGTGCATTATACAACATTTGCTAAAGTGCAGCACAAGCAGTTCCCATAACCTAGAAACCAGTGTCAGCAGAGTGTGAATGATGCCAGGGACAAGCATTAAAGTAAATTCTGCTACAAGGAGAAGCTATTCAACCTGAGATATTTTTGCATTACTGTTAAAGATGGAGCATGTGTGTGCCTCCAGGTACATAGAGGAGAAGATAAGTCCGCACTGGACCTTTCTACCACTTATCATAGCTTTAAATGAGTTTACGAGTTTTAAACTTGACCCCATCTACAGCTAGTTACATTGGTAGTATTGTTGCCAGTACAGTAATCAGCTGGCATTTGTTGTGCTTGCATTAAATGCAAGCTCTGGGCTTCTCATAGCAGTTCTGTGCCTGGGTAGTAGATGTCACAAAGTATCAGTAGACAGCGTATAATTTTAGCTTCCTAAGTTGTTTTCCAAGTTGGAAATAGTCTATGAAAAGCTTATGTGTAATACGACATCTGGGGCTTACTCATCTGGGATCTTGCATGGGCCCTTTCAGTGCTGTGGTTCCTTTCTAGGGTGACAAAGCAGAAGTCGTCGCTGTTAATTTAATGGAAAGTCCCAGCACCCTTTTCCACATGTATAAACTACCATATACTGAAGGAGGCAAAACCCAGAGCTGTAATGTTCAAATCTAGAAGCATATGCCGTATGTGTGTGTTGCTAACTGCAGCCTCTACCAGCCATATCCCGTAGGTAATGGTATACTCCTTGGCATAATTAGCTATTACGGCTTTGTGCATCTCTAACAGATGATGCGGCTATGCATGATTTATGCAGCATAGAGACAGCTTTGCATGCGGCTGGGATATGATGTTGGTGGCTCTTTACGTGCCTCAGTAGCACAAGGCAGGAGCTTAATGTGGAGGTTATTCATGTCCTGTCTGCACCACTGATTTTGCTGCTGTAGGTATCTACAAGCCCTTAGAAACATTCCTGGCCCTGTGTATGGTGTGAGCTCTCTCTCTGAGGGTTTCTCTGTGGAAAGGAGGATGAGGAGGCAGCCAGGAGTGGTACAGCCTGTGCCCTCAGTCCTGCCACTTCCAGACACATTTATTTCTCCTTTCTTGCTGTGGGTATTTGTTTCTGGGCTTGACTTGGCTGTGGCTTAGCTGTTCCTCCTTGCTGTTCCCAGCAAAGAGCTTAAACAAGACTTGCAGGACAAGTGCTTGCAACCACATACTGGCTGGGTAAAGGGGCAATCTTCAGAGGCTCCTCATTTAAACATCCTCCAGTGCTTCCAGGTGTTCAGCACATTTGACTGCTGTGTTATTACAATTATTACAGTGTTATTACAGCATTAACTGTAGGAGATTGATATAGGTAGACTTCACCTTGGCAAATAGCTGAGTTCTTTGACTGAGGAAAATATCCTTGTCATCTGGATGGGTGCCATAGAATTTGTGGACAACGTTTCTCTCTTCAGCAGCACTGTTTGTGACCAGTTTTCTAGCTTTATGAGCTTGAGCTCAAAGGTCTTGAGCTTCCTATGGAAAACAGGCAATCCCAGAAAACAAAACATAAAGGAGTGGACTGGATGATTTATTAAAGCATTTGCCTCTCTGAAATCCATGTATATGTGTATTGCTCTTTAAAGGAAAATACAGTGAATTTTGACTTGAACTCATGGTAAGGGGGTTATGCTTTATAAATACTGGAAATATTTTAAAATACAGTTGGGTTTTCCTGATGGAAGCTGAATAGGAAGCATCTGATTAGATACAAAGAAGGTAATGTAGCTGGAAGGCATTAGGGCAAATCCTCAGTGAAGGCAGAATTCTGTCCTGTACATCATTATCCCATTTTGAAAATGAATGAGTAAATACAGTGTTTGCGGAACTGAGGAGGAAATGAGCCTGCTGCACGCCAGGTATCATACAGCAGCCTGTAGAGTTTGTATCCCAGCAGATATCCCTGTGCCTGTGGGGGTCGAGGGGCTCTCCATAGCACCCTGTGCTGGAGGAAGGAGGTGCTCTGGAATCTTGAACAGATCTTAATGTGGCAGATGTGATTGAGAGCTGTCTTGGCTGCCCATGGCTGAAGGTTTCTGTCTTGAGAGGGACAGGGACTGGCTGTACCAACACATCCATCACTGCAGCACAGTGCCGGGGTAGAATGGGCCCCTTTGTGAATTGCTAGTGTGTCTTGCCAGAGAAATGCTGGGGATCAGATCTCATCTCAGTTTCTTTTTTCTGCCATGCCCTGGCTCCTACTGGACCTCTGCGGGGGCTCACACACCCACTCTCGGCTCTTGTTCACCCTGTGTCAGCAGTGTCAGGTCTCTCCTCTTTGTGGCCAAGGAGGAGTTTGCAACTGTCTTGGAAAAGCTGGGGTCAGTGAGTGCTGTGGCCCTGCTTGGGAGCCCAGTGCTTTACCTGCCCTTGCTCTGCTGGAGGGAGGTGAAGTAGGACTCATCTGGAATAACCAGTCACAGGCTAACTGCTCAGTGAGGAATGGGCACACACTGTTACATCAAGGCAGGGAATAGAGTGAGAGAGCCCAGCACACTGGTCTTGAGCTGGCGTGGTGCTCTCTGCCCCAGTGCCCCCAAGACTGGGAGGATTTGGGGGTCTGAGTGTGGCTAGCACATGGACTAGGGAAGGGGCTGGGATGTAAGTTGGCTTGTATTTGGTGCATAGTGAGAAGGATGCTGGAAACTCAGATGGCTGTGAGCACAATCCCCCAGCTACTGACTTTCTGTGTGCCCAGTGAGGTAATGTGTTTCCCACATCTCTTTTCCCTGTTTCCCTGTTTACTGAGATCTCAGCACAGGTGCTTGACCTCCCTGGCAGCCACCTGACTATCTCCTCTGCTTTCCTCCTCAAGGAATTTCAGAAACAGTTGGATGGGGAGGGCTGGAATTGTGCCTGAGAAGCTGGCAGTGTCCAGTGCTGAGGTCTGGCTGTTGTGCTGGGCTTGTTGTTTCTATGCGCTGATTTCACTCCTCTGTATGTTTGTGTTCAGGGAGGTTGCTTTGTTTTGGGTGTTGTTTTTTTTTGACGCTGCTTAAAAATAAACTCCAATCTGCTAAAAATTTGGCATTTCACTCCCACTGGCTGAGTGCTGACGCATTCCTCTAGAAGGGTTTGATTGCAGGAATCTGGGGTGTAGGAGGCAAGTTCTGATCAGGCAAGAGAGCCTGGCTTTGGTTTGTGGGCACTGGAGGATGCAATCCTGCTCAGAGTGTGCACCCTGCTCTGCCGAGCATTGGTGAGAATGTCTGGGTCTTTTGGGACTGTGCTGTGGTGCTGGGTCTGGCTGAGGGTGCCTTCAGCATGGCTTTTGGGCACACAGTGACTGCTTTTCTGCAGGGGTAGGAACTAAGGTAGACCTCCCAAACCCCTGTGAATGTTGGATCAGAGCAGGTTTCTCTGGTTCTGGGTCACAGGCTGGAGCCAAGGAAATAAACTCTGTGCCTGCTGCCTTCATGGAGGGATGTCAGAGAGAAGCACAGGTCCTCCCATGTGCTGGGGATAGGTTTGTGGAGGTGGCAAGTTACACCCGTGGCTGGAATAAGTGGATCTGAGCTGGTTCTGATCCCCTTAGTGTGACTCTCTCTAGAGATGAAGCAATAATACAATCTTGTCTTGCTTCTCTAGTAAATACTCGAAACCTAGTGAGGACTGCAAGTGGCCAGTGGGACGTGTTCAGTCGGTGCAGGACACCTGCAGACTTCATGCTGGGCAGTGGATCTGCAGCATTACATGACACAAAGGCTCTTGGATGAAATATTGGCCCTGCAGACGCCTAAAGCACCCTGCACCACATAGTGAACCAGGCTTTTACCCTGGCTTTTTCATTTGATGGCCTAGGGTGGAGAAGTGGTGGCAGAGACATTTCAGTCCAGCTGCCCTCTGCTCAGTCCTGGGGCTTCGCTGCTGGCAGCAATGGGGCAGCTCAGCTGGCAGCTGCCAGCTCCTGCTCTCTCTGGGGATGAATCACTGGAAAGGCAACTTTGACTGAGCTCTTTTCCAGACATTTCCTTTTCCTTGTATGATCTCTGAAGGGGTGTATTTCACTCTGCTGTTCCTCCTCCCCAGTGACCCCAGGACCATATGCTGACACCTCCATGCTTGCTTTTTCTCTCTTCTGCTCTCCCTGCTCCCGGCAACAGGCCAAAACCCACAGTCTCCTGCCTGAAGCCTGGGGCACTGGCAGCTCTGCAGGAGTGCACCACGCTAAGGACCCCTGTGCTCTCACCGTGGCACAAAAGCAAAATCTAAACTAGATGAGATAATCTTGGGACAGAGCAAACAGTTAATGTCCTCATTGCTTTAACCGTGGTATTAGAAAGCTGGTGCAAGGGATAAATGTGACTTTGGTAATGTGTCCTTTATCTTTTGTAGCACAGAAGCAGGTGAATTCTCCCAGGGCGTGAGCTGTGGGGCAGTGGGATGCATTGAGAGGTGCAGGCATTGGGGTGGAACCTTTACCCCAAAAGCCCATTGGCGAGGGGTGCAAGGAACATCAGAGGGGCCTGGAGGTAGTCAGCTATTTGAAAGTCATATTGCCATTGCTAACAGAAGTGCACTGGGAATATAACACTGCTCGGCACAGGAATGTTGCTGTTTGACTTGTTTTGTGCAGCTCAGTGTGGATCAGGGGACAGAGGCACTAACCTCACACAAGGACTAGGCTTAAAACAATATCGAGTGAATGTGCTGACAGAGTGAGAGAGATTGCAACAAAGAAAATTACTGAATCATATCATGCTAATCTAGGCATTGTGGGGCAGCTTATGGTTTAGTCTTTGTGAACAAACACCTTGTGTGAGGAGGAGACTGGTTTGGGAATTGTCAGATAAAGCATGAAGAGGATTTTGCAGTGGTGAGAGGTGCTGTATTAACAGCTACAAAACACAAACTCTTCCATCTGTCTCTAAGAGGGAAGTTAAATGTGAATAACAACAAAAGGTTCTTCTTTACCATCTTACCTCAGAGCAGATTGGGGACTGAAAAGCGAGTCTGTTCCCCTGACACATTCCATACGTGGCCCTGGGTAGGAGTGCCAGCCAAGAGGACAATAAATGCCAAATGTCATGGTGTTCCTGAGATGGAGACACTTGTTCAGTGGAAACTGGACTGCAGCCAAACTCATTTAGCATAAGCCATCAAACAGTCATGAGTTAATTGTAATCTTTGACAGGTGCACCAGGAATACTTCTGGAGAAGCTGCTGTTTGCCCTGGATGCATCTGGAGATCTGTGCCCACAGCGACAGTGAGGAAATGTTATCGCACAGTATGCAAAGCCACCTAAACAAACAGAAGTTTCTAGGAAGTGACTTGAATGCTTGCATGCCCTTCTAGCAAGCCATTTGTGCTGTGCTTACATATATATATACACACACATGCACACATGCAAGATCAGTTCCATAGCACCTGTCCTTTACTGGCCATGGAGCTGCTTATTGAGCTAAACCTCACCTCACAATAGCTGGTTTAAGGGCTGAGGTAACCGAGCAAAGCAATTTCAGCAAGGTGACACAGGAAGCCTGTAGCAGAGCCAAGTATAAACCCAAGCTCTCCTGGTGCCCAGACAAGAGCTTTAACCACAAGACTCTTTCCTGCTAAATGTGTCAGCTGGCACGGTCAGCAAATGCAGCACTATCATTCTTTGCCCTTTTGGGAATGTACAGTATTTATGAATGGTACACGCATGGTTTGTACACTCAAGTGTTAGTAATACGAAAAAGATTTAAGTTAATATTATCATTGCATATGTCCAAGCAAGTGTCTGCACATTGTGTCTTTGCTCTTTTGTTCATTTATGGTGTTCTTTCATACTCAGCTCCTCCTAGGGAGGTATTTAGTGATGCATTTGGGAAGCTCAATGTCTGTGCACAGGCTCTTGATAAACTTTTGCAGGTGAATCAGAATTGCATTGGCTTACCTCTTGATGGGAAACCACTGGCAAGTCAGAGGATATTCTTCTGAAATGAACTGTGTGTGCATGACCACACTGGGAAAATATTGACATTGACTAATAGAAAGAGGTATGTAATTCTTTGGTGACAGTGGCCCAGCTACAACTTACTGGGTGTTTGCACTGTGATGGTTACTAAATATATTGGTCATGGAGTGTGACCACGTATGCACTAGATGCTGTATTTGCACAGAACACGAAGATGCTTCCTAACCTAGACCCTACACCTTATGCAGTTAAGTCAAGAAACAACAGTTGTGGGCAGAGGGAAGGCTTGCTGGGATTACACAAAGGAGAAGGGTTTGAATCTGGGGGAGTTTATGCTGCCCTTTAAGGGAGCTCAGCTGCAGTCCTCAAAGCCACTTCACAGCTGGTCCAATGCATGGTGAAGTTCAGAGCAAGGATTTGAGGAGCACAGGTGCATTTGCAGGTCCTTCCTTGGAGTACAGACACCTGCTTCTGGGCTTCAAGCAGGGCACACTTGGAAAATGAAGGAGAAGGAAACTGCACCACTGACTGCCAGCACACGGGCTGCAGACTAAACAGCATCCAACAACTGCTAGAGAAAAAGGAGGCATGTCAACAGCATTGCCACCGGATCCTCAGTGCTAACTAGAGGAAACTGAAGCCCTATTTCCACTGGGCCAGACTGATGACTGGAAAAATGTTTCTCTGTTTACAGGAATCTGAAACCTTGAAATTCTCCTCTGCTTTCCCTCCCCCTTGTCCTTGCTCTCTCCTTTGCAGCCAGCCAATCATTATCAAACATATTTGAAAAGAAAGGTTTATTCCAATGTGAAAGCTCTGCAATTTAATAAGAGAACCAGTTTAGAAACAATAGGAACTGCAGCAGCAAGATAAACAAAATACTTAAAAAGTCCAGGGCTAGAAAATTTGGACAAAGTGTGCCAAAATCAGAAATACCGGCCTCCCTGGGGACAAGAAATAAGACAAAAACCACCTGACACCACCAAGGGCTGGGTAGGAAATGCAGCATCTGGAGTTCAGAGCAGAGTGGGCATGAGTCCTTGTAGGAGCTGGGTGCTTTCCTTCAGTTGTCTCTCAGGCAGATGCTGGCACCAGAATCTCCAGATCTCACCCTGATTGTGAGATTTGGTTGGTTTAAAACCTGCAATGTGAGCACTGTGTCTCTGCTACTGACTACATGGGCCAAAATGTAGGTTACCATTGTTTGCATTTGGGTGGTGCAAAAACTGTAACTTGTGTGCTCTTTCCCCATGATGAACACAAGCAGTGAAAAGTTCAGATATTATTAGAAGAAAATTCATATGAAATACACTCCATATTCAAGACAAGATCAGATACTGTGTGAAAAAATAGGCCTCCTGTTGTCTTTGTTAATTAATTTCCTAGGTCACTGTTGACTCTTGGGTTAGGCCTTTGCCTCCTTTCTTAATTCTTTGGTTTAATTTCCAGAGAGGCAACAGAATCTCCATTCTGACTAAAGAAAAATTCCTACTATTGCGATATCAACCAGAGGAACAGCTGATCCTTTTCTTTCTGTAGCTGTAAACTTAGCAACATTCATGGGGCTCAGAAAGATCAGTAAAACAAGAGGAGGACACTGGGAAAGGCTTCTCCAGGTCCCTATTGGACCTGTTGTGCTGTATGTTAATTCACCTTGCTTTGAGTTCACCAAAGCAGGAGCTGGATTCACAGGCAGTTTGGATCCAGGAGGCATTTTCTCTAAACCAGCAAAATTCAGTAGTTCAAATAAAAGCCTTCATCCTGCCTCCTCTCTCTCTGTGCTGTATATTATCTTTATTACTACTCCTCCATCTTGCATCTTGATTGTCATCATTATTTAAAGTCTCTGGACAAACATGTGGTTCTAAGCACTTTTTAGTTGGTTTGTTCCCTGTTTAGGACCAAAGCTTACAGATGTTGAATGCAAAGGTCTGCTATGGAAGGTCCTAGTCGTGCTTTGGTAATCTATTTTCCCTGTGCCTCTGAAATAATTGTCCTGCAAAGGGAGGTTGGTGGGCCAAGAGCGTGGCTAAGAACCTTCCACAGCTGCCAGGGCTGTGGGTCCCATCATATCCCTATCCTGGGATGGGATGGGACTGCGACCTCCTGTGTTGAACTCCCTCTGCTCTGAGCTGCAGCTCCTGAGTAACCTGGTGCCCAAAGCACTGTGCCAGGACACGGTGCCAGGCAACCCCCAGTGCAGAAATAAAAGCTCAACATGCTGCGCATTGACGTGCCTTTAGTTTTCCTTATTTTTTTGACCCCTTTCTGGAATCTTATTGTGAATTATTTTGTAGGCTAATGCTGAATTCATCGGCTTTATTAGCTCCTTATTACCTGTGTGAAAATGGCAACTACAAGAGAGGTTTGCGATTTTAGCACCGAGAAGTAAAGGTGAAAATGGACAGAAGGCCCAGGCAGCTCAGCTGGAATTTGCCTTCCTCAGACTTCCACCTATTTCAAAATCAGCAGTGTTAAATCTCTAGTATTAATTGGGGATCATGTGTGTTTGAATACCACAGATAAATTATTTACCAGCAGAAAATTCTGGCAGGTCTGAAAATACCTTGAGTTACTCAGTGAAGCGGGAACCTTTTGAATTATTCAGAGCGTGGACAGACAGCAATCATCACTGTTGTTGTAACAAGTTTATTATTTTGGATTATTATTTTCCGGTACTCTGGTGTGCAAACCCATGGTTTTTTATGCCTTCTTTCCATTTTATGTTTTTTCTTCTGTTCAGCGATGACCTGCAAACTTTCACAGATCTGAATATTGCCAGAGTTCCCTTCTCGTTTCAGATTGTTTGCTCAGCAGGAGTACTTAGCTTTCATGTAATATTTTATTGCCGTCTAACCTGAACAGTTCCTGCTGGTCGGCATAGGCAAAATACCAAGAAGTGCATGCCCCTCCAAACATGCTGAGCCTTTCCCAGAGAAGCAAGTTGCCCCTTTTTAATTCAGTTTTCTACCTTGAAGCTCAGGTGTTGTAGGTTTTCATCTAAGTGATTTTCCTTCCTCTTCCCCTTTAAATAGTGTAAATAGGCTCCTCTGCTTCTTGGGTAATTACAGCTATTTTTGGAGCTATGAATTCACATTAAGGCAGAAAGTATTTACTGCAAAAGAAATAAATTCAGGTGATGTTCCTGCATTATGGAGAGCTTTGTGTGGAGGGCTGTGCTGCACTCATTGTATGCATGAGGCTGGCTGAGGCTGTTCTCATCCCCATGCATGTGACACATGTGGCTCCTCTGTGCAGTGACAAAGCCTTGGGCACCTGAAAAAAAGAGACGTCCTGTTGACATCTGTGAATGCTGTTTCAAAGAAAGGTGGTTAAAAAGTGCAGAGAGCAGGGAATGGATGAAGAGACAGATGCTAGCTGATACTTGACTATCATCATTTTATCTTCTGTTCTTCTGGCCAAAATCTTTGGCCCTTCCCAGTGCCAAGGGACCAGAGCTCCCAAGGAATTGAGTGCCAATGGGAGCCGGTGTATCTCTAGATCCAGAAGGATGAAAAAGAGAGATGCTTCTTCCAGGTAAACCATGGCTCTCTCCAAAGAACTGGGATCTACTTATTCCTCCCAAACAGCCTGATCTCTGCTTGTAACCGCAGTATAGAAATAAATTTACTTTGGTGCCGCTTTTGTGCAGAGATATTCCTCTATAATCTCTCCACTTCATTTTTCATGGCTTTTTAAAAGCGAATTTGACAGGGGAAAGCATTGTTGTTGTGATAGCTCTGGTAGACCAAACTCTTAAAAGAAAGAAAACCCTATTGTCATTAGAGAAGAGCTGAGGGAGCAGTGTTTGGATTGAGTTGGATCAGTCTGGGTGATAGGATTCAGCATTCAGGGCTTGGACTAGGGCTGAGCCTCTTGTTTTGTAGCTGTACAATCCCATGAGCTGTTCCACTGAAAATTCAGCTATGGATATCAGACACCTTATCAGTACTGCTACAGCCTCCTGAGAGCTGCTGCATTTTTAGCTGAATCTTTCAGAGAAGAGCTTTTAAGATAACTTCTGCATCTGAACTTTTCCCAGACAATCATAAAATAATTTAGGATGGAAAGGACATCTGGAGGTCACCTGGTCCAACCTCCTGTTCAACACAAGGTCAACTTCGAAGTTAGATCAGGTTAATCAGGACCTTGCCCAGCTGAGTTTTGAATACCTCCAGGGATAGAGATTGAATGGACTCTGGGCAGTGTAAACACTCTCATGTTGTTTTTTTCCAATATCCCATCTTAGTTGTACTTACTGCAACTTATGGCAGTTGCCTCTCGCCTCCTTGCTGTTTATCTCTGAAAGGAGACAGGCTCTGTTCTTCTGTTTAGGTTGTGGGAGACTGCAATTAAACACCTCCAGAGCTTTTCAATGCTAGAAAAACTTGGTCCTCTCAGCCTGTGCTTGTGTTGTGTGTCCCAACTCCCATACATGTTAATACACCTCTGCCACGCTCTTTCCTCTTGACCAATGTCTCCCCTCTCCCTGGGAGCCTCAGACTGGACTCATTGCTCCAGATGCAGCCTTACAGGTACTTCTGGCCCACTGGCTATGCTCTTGCAAATACAACCTCTTATGAGGTTAGTCTTCATTGCTGCAAGGGCACACAGCTAGTTTATGTTTAACTTGATACCCACCAGGACCCCAGGTCCTCTTCTGCAGAGCTGTCGCATAGCCAGGCAGACACCAACCTGCCTGAAATAACCCTTTACCAGTGCCAAACTGGTCATGTATGCGCCGAGCTGTGTTTCTGGATTCAAGACTGCATGGCCAATATTTCTTGGAAGTTCATATTTGAGGGTCCAGGGTTCATGTGAGAACCATGACATGTGGTCAGACCAAGAAATTTTCCTCCAGTGCCTCTAAAGGTTGTAGAGATGTGTAGTCACTGGAGGAGAAAAAGGAATAAAAGCTTAAGGGTGAAGTCGGATATACTGCTGCTGTGTCAGGCCAAGAGGTTGCCATCCCCTTAGATGTGCCAGCATAACTGCAAGCGTGATTGTTTCCTAGCCTAGGTCTGTAAAAATATCTGTGGTTGGTTTAACACAAGGATGGAAGATGATGATGTTTGTGGAGAAAAGATAGGGAGGTGACAGACTCCAGTTGGCTTGGGGATGGTAACCTCCCTGGAGCTGCAGGCAAGAAAAACTACAGCTTTTTGGCAGTAACATTTCTGGCATGCTCATGTTGCTGCATTGAGACAGATCTGGAGCTTCCTATAAAAAGGCTGTGGACTAGTTGCTTTCAAACAGCTTCTTGAGTGTTGTCCAGTTCGACATTAAAACGGAGCAGCCCTCTAGAGCACACACAGGCAGCGGATGCTGGTTCCACACTGACATGGAGGGACCTCAAATGGGAGCTTCATTGTGACCAAGGCAACCCAAAGTCTTTGAGAGCAGAAGCTCACAGAGCTGGTGGTGTAGCAGGACCTTCCCCTTTGAAATATGGCAGCACTGGGAAAGCCAGAACATAAGGCATTGGCAATGCCATGGAAAGTCTCTTGGGCATCCCAGGTATTTGCAGGTACCGTTCCCTCATTCCCATGTGGGTGTTCTGAAGAGGCTGTTCAAAACCACAGATGGTGAGTGAAGCTGAGTCCCACTGATTTTTGAGAGGCACAGAATTCCCTTGAGCATCTCTGAGGAAAGCACTTAATTAAATTAGGCTTGCAAGTGAAAATTGAGTGGAATGAAATATTGCTGTAGGTAGATGGGTGCACTGCCTAATTGTACAGAAAATGACCATTTTGCTTGCCTTTTGCATGCAGACTCAGAGTGGAAGGCGTGCATTTGTGTGTCTCAAACATCAGCTTCAGATCCCTTTACTGGTCCGTGGCTTATTCTGGGATTACAATGTATTTGGGATGCTGTGAACAGAAGGCGGCTCAGGGCAGTGTTTTATGTAAGGTAGCACTCTGAACTATTTTTAAATTTTTATAATATGGCAGGCTTGTTCTAGTACTTTAATAAAATGAGACATGCTCTTCCTTTTCTACAACAGCAGCAAAATCTAGTTTAGGGCTGCCCTGTTTGTCAGCTTCTGGCAGGATTATGAAAAAAGAGTTTATTCTGGGGCTATATATAAATGTTATACGTGGGTGGAGGGAGGACAAAATAGTCTCATGGGTCACATCCAGTATGCAGAGCACCCTTTGCACAAAGGAATGATCAGAACAACCTGGAGCCTGACACCTGGCAGATATGCACCTGCAGGGTAGTTATCTGTATCTCAGCATCCTATAACCCTTCTACCTTGCAGCTTGTCAGGTGTTTCCCAAGATGAGACTGGATGATTTATCTGCCTGACGGTGGTTAAGGCAGATGGAGATACACAGTGATGGGTTTCTGCCTTCCTGTCTCCACCACCCCTGTCCTCTTCTTCCCACATGGACCACAGAGTTCACATGCAGCAGGCTGTCTGCTCTCCAAACATGAGACACACTTGGGCTCAAGGCTGAGACTGTGCTTCACATGTACTACGGGCAGTGGCCTTGCCATCTCACTAATTCTGTCCTCAAAATAAACCAAATTCCTTTCTAAAGGAACAAACCTCCTTCATTTGAGCTGCTGATGGCAATGTAGCACATTTTAACTCTGCCATTTCCCAAAGAAATGTTTTGTTTGTGACATTTTACCTCAATTCTGCCTTCTTTACATCTCATTACAGTAATGCTGGGTATGTTTATGGGTCTGATTCTCCATGGGTTCCAAGTCCAGAGCCACTCTGTTAGAGTTAAAATAAACATGCACTTACTTTGATCATGTGAGCTCAAATAAACACGTGTAAACTTCTTGAAATGTAACTAGGACTTGCTCAGATTTTGATAGTTTAGCTGTGGTTAAATGGATTTCATAAGATTTTCCTGAATGATTACCTCTGGGCCAAAAATAAAACAGGAGAAGTATGCATGAAAGCAGGGCTTTGGAGTCAAAGCATCTTCTCTTGCAGAGTCAGAGTACTGCATGACAGCCCTGACAATTCTGTGTAAACAGGCTGATGCAGGAGAGACACGGAGTCAAAAAAACCACAAACTGAGGAGCAAAATTTGGCAGATTCATAGGTGCTACTCCATATTTGTACTGTAGGAGCTGATGATAAGAATTTCCCCATCAAGGTTTTAAAAGTTCAATAATGATTTAAAAAGCCCCTACCCTGATATAGAAAAGAACAAGGGGAAAAAACAGACCTAAAGAAAAGATAAGTCATTGGAGATGCAGGGAAACACTGCTGTTGTCTTCAGCTTAAATCTATTGGAATAGAGCACCATAAATCGAAGATTCATTGCTCCCTCTGCTCATTAGCTGTGTGAAACTGTGACTAAGCTTGAAGGTTAGTTGGTGTAACGCAGTATTATTTTTCTTATTGCCTGCTCTGAATCAGGCACGTCGGCAGGCAGCCATGATTCACACATACTGCCTGCCTTGCTAGATGCCAGATTTCCACTATTTTTTTCCATGAGGGGGAAGATTCTGCAGCCCTGTATGTCTCCTGGCTTCATTAATTTTTGCCTGGACAAAGGCAAAATTATTCGAGTGGATCTCTTATTTATTAAAGGAATTGAATTTGTTCACTAGACTAGACTTGGAATGTAACAGGCAGCAATGTAAAGCATGAAGGATACAAGCCCAGTGGGCATTTGTATTTTAACAATGAAAATATGCAATCTGTCTCAGCAAAATACAGCTGCTGAGCAAATTAACTTGTGTTGAATGCTTATTGGGGGCCCATAGTTCATTCTTTTGTTCTTCCTGTTCAGCAAATGTGTTTTTCTGACTAAGAAATAATAGATTGTGGCTCTATAGAGCCTTTCATCAGATGGTCTCAAAGTACTTGGCAAACATTAGCGGTTTGCTTGGAAGAGGCTAAACCTCAGTATGTCCAGTGGATGATACCTAGAGAGCAGGGTGAAAAGCACATTGCACCTACTACATGGGGCTATAAAATGTTAGGCTAATGTGACTAACGAATATCAGGTGATGTTCTCTGACTGGATGTCTGCTGTTAAGGATGAGATGTTTCTTTTTTTTTTTTTTCATTTATGACAACATTAAGAGGATACAATAATGAGAGTTTATTTTTTTTTCCCCCTAAGCTAAGCTGCTTGTGCCCACTCAAATAACCAGATAACTTTATTGTAGTGTGTATGAACCCTGGCTCCCATTCAAGTCTTTGTTCCTGTTTCCCTATGCTATTCCTATGGAAAGTAACCCATCCCACCTACCAGCTGGGAATTTCCCCGACACATGGGTATTCTCTTGGTAACGTGAGATTGGCAAATGGTGTCGTGTTGCAAACCTGCCCTCCCCCTCGCCCCAAGTCTAAGCAATGAGGTATGTTAAGAGTGCCTGAACAGTCCGTATCAAAAGACTTCAAGTGGTAGCCTCTTCATGCTCTCTCTCATCTGGGTTGTGGTCTGTAGGTGCTATAGGAAGTTAATTAGTAAAGCCTTGGAGTTGTGGTAATTTGAGATCGGGCTAGGAGCAGTCTATAGTTAAGTCCAGAATTAGAGCACAGACAGTTTTCTTCTGACTTCTTAGTTGTTCCTACTTTGCTGTCTTGGCTTAAAGACTGTAGAAGGCACAGCTGATGTTGCTGTGTATCTGCCTTTGGCTTGCTGTTCTTAGACTCCTGTTGCCGCTATACTGTTCTTTTCATCCACCATTCAAAATTAAGTATGCAGAATTTCATCATGAAACTAAATATCTGCTCAAATGCAGGTGTTTTACACAGGCCTGGACAGATTTCTGGGTTTGGAGCTAGACTGGAACTAGAGCTGCAAACCTGTTACTCCATTTCCAGCTGTCTGAAATTTGTAGATAGGGAAAACCCCAAAATTTTAGTTTAAAAAATTATCCACACAGCTCTTCAGCTGGTAGAGTAGTCTTCTGATGCAGTTCAAGACAGCACAATCCTTAAATAGACAGTAGGGAAAATAGCACTGAACAGTCACTTTGGAAATACAGTCTTGTGAGGACACCTCTGAATTTTGATAACATTGGACCTAGTCATATGTTCTCTTTTAGACCCAAGCATGAATTAATCTGTAGTGTAATTTTGTTATGAGGATCTGAGAAATCTACATACCATTGCCTTTGACCCAGCTCCAAACAAAACCTGTGAGACCTTGGGTTTCATAAATAGTTTCATGAGCTGCTAACGTAGCCCACTGGAGCAGTGAGAGAACAGGAGAGGACTGAGAGCAAGTCACTGAGTGCAGGTCCCAAGAGTAAAAGAAAACTTCAGCTCTACTAAGATATTTACATAATGTCAGGAAAGTGATTTAAATGCAAATACCTGGTAAGATTGTTAGAAATTTTGCAGTGGCATTGGCAGTCAGGTGTAGCATAAAGTGAAGGAGAGCTAAACAAACACTTACTTCCTTCTGTGAGTTCATTTATTCATTACTAAGGTTTATTCCTTTGCCAGGTGTATTTTCTCCTTTGTCTTAAAAAAACCAAAACCAAACTAAAACCCAAAAGGCTGGCTACCCCTCTTTTCCTGAATATGCCCCTTTGGCATTACAGCAAAAGACAGACCCACCTGCAGATCTCTCCAGGTGCTATATAATAAATGTATTTATTGAATTTGCCATAAATTTCTATAATATGAGACAGACATCAGTATTTTAAAACAAAATCTTTTTTACATCTCTTCTTTTATCGTTTACTACACAGAAATTTGGGTATTTTGTGAAATTACCAAATAGCTTTTTAGCTCTACCCATTTAAAAGTCTTCACAAACTCTATTAAACTTGCAGTAGAAGTTCAGGATTTGCTTTCCTGAAATGGACCTTCAGAAAGGAAAGCAGAGCCGTGGTGCAGGCTACTGGGTAATTGCCCCCCGTGGCCCACGTACTGTGAAACCA
Source organism: Piaya cayana (assembly GCA_013389865.1). Taxonomy (NCBI): domain Eukaryota; kingdom Metazoa; phylum Chordata; class Aves; order Cuculiformes; family Coccyzidae; genus Piaya; species Piaya cayana. Next base: position 93,370 of record WAAB01018621.1, on the reverse strand, counting down.
AGAAAATGCAGAGAGGGTGGGGTGGAAGCCTGAGAGACATCTCAGTGTGTTGAGTGAACACTGAAGGTAAGGGGGGGTGTTTAGTTTTTCCTGTGGTAATTGTCAAACTGCCTAGTGGGATTCTCCCAGTGTACGTGAAAAAAAAGAATCGAATAAGCAGAGGGAAATGTTTTGCCTGTCAGGCTTGTGGGTGTGTGTTTTGGGTTATGCATCTTTGCATTTCAGCTTTTGCTCTGGAGGAAGTTAATATCCTCAGATGGAGAGCAGGGATGATCTGATGTGACACTGCTTATCTTTTAGCTACAGCTTTCTACTGGTCACAGGTTTGCTCTGTTAAGACTTTGGGAAGGTCATTTAAAACTCCTAAGGGTAAACTTTGGCTGCACTGAGATCTTTTCAGCACTTACTAGCACCAGCTCAAGCCTGGGTGCCTCAGCTTCCCTTGTTGTAAAATGAAGATAGGAACGGTATCTAGAAGTCTGAAAGGGTCTATTTATTTGGTGCTGGTATGATTGTGATCTGGGGATTGATTCCTAAAAAACAGGAAAGAAAGAATTACATAATTTGTATTAATTAGTTACCATTCACCATCAAAACAGTGCTAGGTGTTTTGTTGCCTTCATGCTGTAAAGGATGTTTTCTGCAAAGATCCTGTTAGCGGAGAGCTGGCATGCATCCCTTCCCAGTAAACATTTCATCTGCTAGACCACTCTCTTCATGACATTGCAAACGTAGTTGTTCTCTTCAGAGGCTGCACTTAGGAATTTGCTGTGTCTCCTTTACATCTAGCAGAATTTTCCTCTAGAATTAAATGATGAGCAATTTCTAAAAGAAAAGAACAAACTGGAGAAAGGATCTATTTTAATTTGCTAATATCCCAATACCTGTGCAAGTTTAAAGTACCGTATCGGTCAGGCAAAGAGGAAATATACATCTTCAGAGCTAAAATCATGTGGTATCCGTTCGAACTTCTGTCAGCAGAAATGCACCATTTCACAGAAAGGCTATATGATTTATCCAGGAAAGCCCTGATCAATAGCATGAACAGCCTAAATTCATAGTTTATAATATTTTGAGATTTAGGAGGTCTCCACAGTTGGTCTATTTTCCTGGTTGGGCATGTGTTACCAGTGCAAGGGCTGGTGGTGGGGGAGTGGGTGTGAGCCGGTAGGGATTCACATTAATGAGTGGCAAACTCTTCCTCATGCAATTTCAAAGACGCTTGCTTAAGCAGAGGTTGCATCCCAACTTTCTGGATAGACTGAATTTAGATTTGAAGGCAGGTTTGGGCTTGTGGTCAAAACATTTGTTCCCTATTGTTAACATAGCAAGTGAGCCTGACCTGCTGTGGCAGTAGCCAGAAGTGCTCACTGTCCAGTAGCCACTTACTGTGTCTCTAAAGAAGTGAAGTTTGGTCTCCATGCTAGTAATTTTTTTCTTTTTGGCTTGGCCAAGAAGCCCGTTAGAGGTGGCTTTCTGACGGTTGTTTTGGTCATTACTGATCCTGGCTGGATATGGAAGAGCTAGAGATACTGTGCTGTTTTCGTCGTGCCACGGGCCTCTTCTGGCACAGTGAGATATTTTTGGATTTTTTTTTACACTTTTCATTGAATTGTTTTCCCCTTGTGAACTTTTTATTTCTCCACACTCTGCATTTTGCTCTTGACCTTTCAGTCCAATGGCTCCAGTTGCAGTCGCCTGGCTCAGTAAAGCATGTGAGGATGTCTTAAGGTAATGAGTTAAACCTCTATCTCACTGATGACCACATTTGCCCTTTACAGCAACTTTAACAATTTTTGGAGCCATCCATCCCTTTCCTTTCCCTCCCTGTAGATCTTGGCTAGAGTTTTTCCCAGTCCGTCCTACTGCACCCATAGGACTGGAAAAAATATCCATGAGATATGGGATATAATATGTGAGCACTAATCTAATCTAGCAATTATCTTCACTTGTGAGGGCAGATGAGATTACTCACCATGAGAAAGGTCATAATAACAGAGATCAGCCGTCATGTGGTGTTTACACACTCTGGTTGTTGGTTTATTGCGAGATACTAAGGCACAGAAGAAAGAGTTGTCACAAAGCTGATGTGATTATAGGTATCTGCCTATTGTAAATGGATTCCTCCTGGTAACAGAAGAATGTTTGTGAAGATATCCACGCTTGACACTGCACTTTTGCATGTCCATACAGTCATAGACTTGCTTTGATCCCCCACGAAACTGTGATATTAAGAGTAGTAGTTTGACCTTTGCTAGCTCTTGAATTTAAATAGAACCAATTAATGATCTCATGTAAAATCTCGTGGAAAGAAGATTCTAATTTTTCTATTTTTAAGTATTATCATAGGTTTTCTCCTTGATATTTGAATGCTCAATAGGATTTTATAGTGCTCTTTTTTGTTTTATTTTTGGAAGTTTTGTGCATGTGGCTGGGATCTGGTCCCTTGATGAGGGGAAGGGAGGAAGGAGTCTCACATTTCTTGGTATAAACTTTACAAATTTTACATGCTTAAATCTATGCAAATAATAAGGAGATTATTAAGTAAACCCTAAAAACCCAGACTACATAACTACATCCTGGAAAATCATCCTGTGTTTAAAAAAAAAAAGGACATGAGTGAAAAATTACTCAGGAGCAAATCATTGAATAGATGAATTACCATCCTAGGAGAAAGGTCATCCTACCATGCTGAGTGGACTTCTATAGGCATAGTGCTGCTGGCTGAGAATGAATAAAAGTACAGTATCTTTACAAAGCAACAGTCAGTTATGTGTAATACAAGGTCTTCTGCTACTCATAACCAAGATCTTGCTTTCAAATACTCTCTAAAACTTTGCTTCATTTAACTTTCTTCTCTCTAATTCATTGTTACTTTCTTCAGATGGGTTAATTGATACTCTGAAGACTTTTTAGATTCAGTGACAAGTTGACTATGCCCTCAAGGCAACGAGAAAAGCTTCCAGGTCTCTCTCCGCCCTTGGTTAGTTTTTAGAATGGCTTGGTGGAAGAGGGAAAGTGCCACTTTTCAATAGGACAGTATTTTTAACCTTGGTTTGCTACTAACGGTCAGTTTTTTCAAATGTCTCACTGATGGTGGATAAATATGATTGAAACTGCCATTATTCTGGAATACTTTCAAAGTTTGTTTTCCTGATTTTTAGTGGGTCCTCTGCTTCAGGTTGTTTTCTTGCAGTAGTCTTTGGGCTGCGCATCTCAAAGAGCCCTTTGGGCCCTCACTCCAACCATACCCCTGCCCTGAATGCCATCCATGCCTCCAAGTGTCCATTGAGGTCCAGGTCCAACTTGATCTCAGTGCCCAGCCGTGGTATCTGGGCTGAGCATGCACTCCAACCTGGCTGGCCCTTGGCTCCCCACCCAACCCTACATCACAGCTCCAGATGCCCACTGGCAGCTCACTCAAGCTCACCCTTCTTCAGGCTCTCTGGGCTGACCAGGGTGCCTGTAGTGGATTCAGCTCTGACTTGGACACAACAGGGTATCACTGTGGTTCTCCAAAACTAGCCTATCTGCTCTTTTTCCCCTGTGGTGTCAGATGATAGGATGCAGGTGTCTGTTGTGCCTGAAGAGACAGGGATTCAGTACCTGGCTGCACAGCCTGTGCTGGGCCTTTTCAGCATCTGCAGCCACAGTGTCGGCAACTCTGCAGTAACTTTTGTCTTTAACCTCTACCTGTTTGCTTAGCTGGGATTTGAACAGATCGCTGCATCCTTGTGCTAATTACAGTTTAATAATTAGTGCCTATCAAAATACTACCTTTCAACTGCCATTCATTTTGCTCCTTGCTTGCCAAATAACTTCACCTTTCCCTCACTGCAGCCACTGTGTCCAAGGGTGACAGAGTTAGCATTTCTTAATTTCACATCCAGTTCCTTCTCTGTCCTGTATTTTAACCCCTTGGTGGTTTCTGTTTTTATCCCCAAGCTAAAGGATGCAAATCACTTTCAACACATTTGTAAAAAGTAGAAAACATGCTGAAAATACACTAAGCCCACATTTTTTTTTTCTGTACAACTACATTGCTGATCCTCCAGCAGAACAAAAGCAAAAGAGATGGCAGTCAGGCTGGTCAGTGCCATTTTAGGCTGTAGAGATTGATTCAAGTTTAACATATTTTTTTGTGGGAATTATGGAGAATCAAGCATACAAGACGCTAAAGGGAGCTAGATCTCTGTTACCAGGTTTTTAGATGCACTGAGACAGAGAAAGTGGCTACGTAATTGTAAAGTCAGAAGAAAATGAATTTCTGACCTTTAGCCCAATGATGTAGTGGTTGGCAAACCCAAGAAGTATTTGGCACCTAAGGCAGTGGCTTGGTAACTTTGAAGCCTGGATAACTTGTATATTCCAATCTATTTGAATGTCAGTAGCAAGGTTCATATGTTGCTGCCTCTGCAGCATAATGCAGCTCCTGCTGAATGACAGTGTGAGGGTATTGGGGAATGACTGTGCGCCACCAGAACCTGGGGAGAAAACTGGTTTGCTTGCAGTGTAAATCATGAATCAGAGAGAAGCTGAAATTTGATTCAAACAGTTTTCAAGGATTTCTGTGCTACATTTCATTAGTGTTAATTACAAGATTACCCCAGTGATTAATCAAACATTAGAAGTGCTGCGGACCAGGATCTATGTTATGTGAGCTTTGAACACCTTCATCATTTCTTGCCAGGGGATATTTGATCAGTTCCTCTTCATCTAACTTTGTTTTGATCAGCACAATCAGCCCCTCGCTGACAGTAATGCTGTAAAGCCCCTTTATACTTCCAGCAGTGGATCAATAAATGTTCATCTCTCCCTGCATTCTGTCCATTCACACATTCGTCCTCCAGAACTGGAGATGTCAGGACTTCTCCCCAGGGCTGCTGAAGTTGCAGCAGCCCTGAGCCATGTCTCATCCATATCAGTGATAAACATCCAGAAGAGCTACAGATAGTTACTGCACTGGCACTTTCTGTACAGTTCTAAGGTTAAAAAAAAGATTAAAAAGATGTTCCAGCAGTCACTAAAAAACCAAAGTGGTTAATAGTGTTGCAGCAGAAATGTGGATATGTCAGACATAAAGCCAAGAAAGGGCAGCGTCTCCCTCTCCTTTAGGCTTCAGAGGGCAGTGGGGCTGTACAGGCTGGGTTCTGCCCTCACTGCACTTGTTCCATGAGGAAATGGGACTTTATTCTTTAGATCTTTCTCTCACCAGCACTTGAAGCTACACAGCTCACCCATCTCAGTGCGATTCACAGCAGATCTTACCAACGGGGCACAGAGAGGTCAGAAATCGAGGCTGGAATCCCCTGACTTTCTTGCAGCTGTGAAGCAGCACATCATATAGATGAGCTTTGAGACACCTTCCTATCTGAGTCAAGGAGCTGATTGCTGACAGATCCACCTTGGGTGGGGTTGCTCTGACCTTTCTGCTTTTGTAGTCAAATAAGATTGCCTACTGAAATGTCTGTAGTCTAGGTTAAAAATGTAATGCTTCCTCAAGAGGTTCATGCTGCTTAAATACACATGCTAATCTGATCCCTCTGTTCTTTTTAGCCATGATTATGAACACAGGAAGCTTGAAAAAAAATCCTCCAAATGTAGACATGTTAAGATCTTAGTTTAAGACAGGACATTAACCAAATAATCTCCTGCTTCTACTCGTGGGGTATGGCTCAGCTCCTGGCTGGTCAGAACTGCCCTCCCAAGCACAGAGTTGGATGGAGAAAGGGCAGGCCTAACACAGTACGAATTATACAAATCTAAATAATCACACCATTAAATACTAGCTTAAGAAGCTCCTTGCTTCCTGCAGATACCGCACTGCATTATCGGAGCAGGACAGACAAGAGCTGTTCAGGGAAGCAGGAAACTCTCCCAGGGCTGACACCCCTCCATCAGCTCATCAGCTGTGCGATCGATCCTGTGCCTCTACACACCATATCAGCACCTTATTTGCCTCCTTTCTTCTTCCCTTTGGCTCTAGTGGGGCTCCCTTCTAACACAGAGGTAGAGAGCATGGAGGGACAAGGAGAGTCCCTGGCAAACCCAGACTATTCCCCAGAAGGGAACCGTCTTGGGGGACAACATACGTGTGCCTTGATGATCCTAATTTTTTCTGCAATGTTTGTTCTCACATTAGCATCAACAAACAGGCTCTGACCTTGCCTGTTGATGCTTTAAATGCCCTGTTACACAGCAAGCATGGGAATGAGTTAGTCACATGGAAAGTACTTAGTCTCACATGGGCTGTTCATGTGCAGAGAGAAAAAAACCACCCCAGTCTCACAAATACAATAATCTCTGCAGGAATCTCTCTCTCTCCTTCCTTCTATAATGATGAAATACAGGCTGGATTTTTGCTTTAAGGCAGAATCATATCATGGTTTCAAGTCATTTAAAAAACAGACAAATCAATACTTTATTCTTCTTAACAACCACAGCATTAACTTTGTCACACAGACCTGTCTTTCAAGAAGCCACGTTTTTAATACATAATGCTTATGTATCTTAGCTCGGGGTGAGGTAAGAGTCTTACCGAAACCCCGAAAGCCTCTGAAGAGAGACATGGGCAGAAAACAGTCCAGTACATTTTCCCTCCTGGCTGGCTGTTCCCAGGCCAGAGGTGAGCTGCCAATGGATCTGGAATTCGTAGAAATGTGAGAAAGAGGTGGGTTTTCTGGCTGTGATGCCTCATTCCCAGAAACACTCACTCAGCACAGACCCAAACCAAAGCCACCACAATATGCACTGAAACGTGCTGTGTTATGCTCTCACACCCCTTACTTGTTCATCTTTACCAAATAGATCTGAATTTCCCCAGAGACAAGGCATTCCTACTTTAACCATAAATCTACTTTAACCATAAATCTACTTTATCCATAATAACTGCATGAAGTAGCAGGTTTCCGTTGGGTTGCACTAACACTGTTGCTACATAGATTGGTCTGTAAAGCTCAATCAGTTCTCAAGGATTTCATTCACATGCGATAGCTCTGCCAGGTAGAGAATTCACTGGCGACACCCAAAACATTCTTTCCATATTTTAAGGAAACCATAGCAGGTGGGCAGACAATACAACCTTTTCCCAGCTGGATAGCCTTCATGAACAACTGCAGAAGTATTCATTTGGGTTGTGAGGGGATACTCTTTTGTTCCAGCTCCCAGAATAGCCTCTCACAGTGAGATTTGGCAGCTGAGGTACACGTGTGGCGTCAGCCCTGCGTGATGCTGCCTGCTGTGGTCAGACCTAAGCCAGCTAGCCAGGGGCCTGGCTTTTGGGTCTCACTATTGATTTGTTGCTTCACTTCCACGCTTGTGTCTGACTGAGCAAGCCATGAGGCTGAATTAGCCTTGGTCTGATAACATCCTCTGCAAGCAGGGTATGTCCCTGCACCTCAGCGATTGCTGTATGTCTGGGTGCTTCTGAGTTGCAGGAGTCTCACGCTGCTTATTCATCCATCTGCGCAGCTGCAGCACTTCTGCTGGTGATGGATTAGTTGACCGATCTTCCCTGGCTGGGTCAGAGCCCATAACTCTGGCAGCTTTGGGCACCAGTGATGTTATCTCTTTTACAGCAAAGTGCCAACATCAATTGTCCCTGTGGGATTTCATGGTAACCTTTTCTTTGGCTGCTGTCTCCATGCCTCATTGCTGCTGCCGGCGGGGCTCCTATTTATGACTTCTGCACACACATGTGCCTCTTCCCTCTACCTTTTTCACCGTTGCACATCTGTGAAAGTACCGGCACTTTCTGCTGCCTGAACATGTACCCAGTGCAACCGTGGAGCTGGTAGGGGAAGAGAGAAGCAGTAAATCCACAGCTTCTACCTCCATTTGACTAGAGTTTTGTGCTAAATTTCCCCATGCTTGTTCTTGCAATGCCTTTATGATTTAATTCTCTGAAAGACTGATTTTCTTGGAAATTTGTAGCTTGAAAGAATCTTTACCTGCAATGCTCAGTGCTGCTTGTTCTTTTCAGAGCAAAATAGGCACAAAGCCACATTAGCAGTGCGGCGGCTGACACAATTCAACGCTGCAGTGCATCAGAGAACTGGCAGTTGCTCTTGCTTTCCCATCCTGCCTAATGACAGTTTGCCTATAATGCTGATTTTTTTCTTCTGGTGTTAGAATATGATTTTATGGGGATGCAGCTGATGGTCCTGCTCCGTAGTCCAAGTCCTTATTGCAGGACTGATGAATGAAGGTGAGAAGGGGAGTATATAGGCAGGTTTTGGCTCTGTAATGGCTGAGCTTACATGGAAGGCAGGAGAACTGTGGTATCTGCTAGAAGAGTCTGAATAGAGGCATGTACTTTTTTTGAGCTGCTGGGCCAAAATTGCAGCCTTTACTTTGGAAATATTTATTCAGAGATTGTCTCTTCCTATGCCAGCCCTTGAACTGAATGCACCATGCAGCAGAAGTGAGTCCTGATCGGTTATGACAGTCTTCTAAAAGTGGTTCTGACTACAGTTTACCTTAGCAAAGGATCTTCTCCTACACAGGTTTCTTCAAAGCCATAGAAGGATTTGAAAAATGAAAAGAAGAATCTAATCCATTCTTAGGAATGATAGTAGTCTTTCTCAATGAGTATTTGTACAACATAAGACAGCAAATGCTGTAATAAACTTGGGAGCCCATGAAGAAAGCATGACAGGAGTTGCTCTCAGCATTTACCACTCTCAGTGTATTTACTACTCAAGCAAAGAGAATACAAAAAAATACAGAGAGAAAGAGAATACAAAAAATACAAAAAAATCTACCATTTTTTAAAAAAATGTCGTTTTAGTCCAATTGCTGTAAAATCAGATTCTATGTTTTGTATAGTGAATTTGCAAGATACCACAAAGTAAGTTCCTAAATGAGCTCATATAAATGCGATACCTTTCACCGCAGTGCTCCATTGTATTTCAAGGTGGTAACATTAAACGTTAACATAAAAAGGTATTCTCCTGAATTGGAAGAATCAAAAAGCTCTTCTTATTCTGGGAACGTGCAATGCTAATATTCACTGCAATGAAAGAAAAATCTTGACTTTTCACATGAGATGTAATAGTTTTCTGATTGCATGTTGGAACTGAACCCAGTTTCTGACCCCCTGCCAGCTATATGTAATCTACGGACAGCGTTGTGTCACTCTTGGTTATTTACTGTTCAGGTCATAGTGTGTTGCTTTCTGTGTAATTACCGGTGAACATAACACGAAGCTGTATGTGGCTTTCCCTGCTCACAGACTGCAGAGGTAGTATGGTTCTGTTCACGTGCACAATGCTGCAATGACTCATTTGCTGTTAGCCAGTCTTGACATTTAGCGTCGCCTTGGTGATTTTCTGGGTTCTGCAAAGTTAGCCCGAGCTTATAAAATGTTGTCTTGGAAGTAAAAAAATTATTTTTGTGAAAAAACTGCCTGGTAAAATCAACCTTTATTCCTTCTTGTTGCTCCTGATCCAAATCTGCTTTCCGCATTCAGTTGATAGAAGAGTTTGCTGAATAGCAGCAAATAGATTTCAGCATATGAATTGTTTGCAAATTGGTGCTTTGATGGTCTATGGTGGGTGATGGGCTGCCAGAATCTCAATTCTGTTCCCAGAAAAAGTGACTACAGGCTTTAAACTGGAGAATGCTATCAGGCCATAGAAGGTAACTGGTGCAGAGGATAAATCTGTCTCATATACATGAAGGGTATTGGGTTTTGACAGGTATTTGAGTAATATTTTATGCTATCTGAGGTCCCTACACGCTCAGAGGGTGGGCTTTGAGAGTAGCAGCATTATATCGTAGTCCAGCCAAAGATAATACTTGTACTTGAGAAAGTAGCACAGAGTGTAGGACATTGTAAGGTGCAGCCTGAGAAGTGGTCTGGGTAGTACCTAAAATTTCTCCAGAACACTGGCAATTAAGTGTTTGACACAAAGTGATAAAAGCTGGTGTTTTGGGGGAGCAAAAGCTCTGTGCTATTTGACCCAGCTGTGAAGGCTGGATGAGCCCTTGTGCTGCCAGCAGATCCTTGTCCTGCCACAGGTTGTCACAGGGACAACCAGGAGGTAGAAGAGCTCCTCTTGGCCCTTTTCCTTTTCTCCTCAACAACTCCAACCTGATTCCCAAGGCACCTTGTTATGTTGAACCTCCAGTTTGGGCTGCTCTGAGCTCCACCAGCAGCTCTGATAGGGCGCCCCTTGGCCCCTTTCAATGAGCTGCAGTGTCAGGACTTAAGAAAGACCTGTGCACTATGGTCACACATCACTTCTGCAAAGCAAATCTACTGACTTGTCACGTGAAAAAAACATACAATATCTCTTTGTCTTTTAAAGAATATTTATTAATTAAGACACTTCTGGTAATGAAATTATCACCCCCATCTTCTTCCCATAAACCAGTTCCCTGTGCCTTGCCCCGCAACAGGCAGAGCTCCCCAACTTGGAGCATGCTTAATTTCCAAGGGAACCTTCTGTACACATCTTAATTGCATGCATTAGTAGAAGAATAAAAACTGCTGTTAGCCTGTTTCAGGGGCTGTTAGCATCTACCACAAACTCCAAAGCATGCTGGAAGATGAACAACAGGACTCTCAGTAAGAGTGATGTGATTCTCTGACTGTTCAGTGGGATTTCACCTCAACAGGACCATTCACATGCTATCTCCCGGACATGTTTACATTAAGTGATTGTCCCTCCAGCCCCCTTGTCCCTCCTCAGCGAATCTTATTCACTCGTTAGGCTTTTCACTTGGAACCATTCAACCTTGCTGCTTTGATTTTGTAACAGGACAAACTCCAAGTCCTAGCAGGATAAACAAGATTGCACAGCTAATGATTTGTGAGCTTAGCCTGAATACAGTTTAATGCAGAAATTCCAGCCTATGAGACTTTGTGACCTGCTAATAAAGCACTTTTGGCAGAGGCTGTACAAATATAAAGGATTTCATAGCCTTTGATTCTGTGTTTATATAAGTCTCCCAACTTGCAGAAATGCTGCTTTAATGTACAGCTTAAGAATTTAATAACAACTGTTGGAATAAGGCAGGGTTTCACCCCTGTTTGATTTCACTGATGAGGTGTAAGGGGTTCTCAGTTTTTATTTTACAAATTGTCTGCTTGTAGCCAGAGTCCAAAGCACCCTCACAAGTGAAATAGGATCCTAACCTTATCAAGCACCAAGTAATAACAAGCATTATTACATAGTAATGCCAAACTAATCAATCTTAGGAACTGTGACTCAGCTTTGTCCCAGTTTGGTTCCCTGAGCAGAGAACATGGGGTAACAGTGCAGTGTGTCACATGAAGGTAATCTGCTGGATTAGGCATTTCCTCAAGAGTCTGGGCTTGTGACTGTGGCTCAGCCCCTTTGGATTTGACCTTGGGCATGTCAGTATGCTTGGAAAAAGGAGATAATCATTCTTCTTTGTGAAGAGAAGAGCCTTGAGAGTCTCATAGTGATTGTTTTAGGTTGTTTTTAAGACCCTAACTATGGTGAGGGTCTGGGCACCCTGATGCTGAGGTTCCTCTCCTGACCTCCTCATTTGGTGAAGTTCCCACAGGCGCCAGGAGAAAAAGGTGGACATCGGCCAAACACTGAAAATCATCAACCTGTCTTCTCTGCTTCCTTATACTGCTGAAAATCTGAGGTCTGACCTGGGATCGTGGCTTTGTTTATCTGCTGAGATTCAGAGGCCAGTTTCATTTTGTTGATTGCAGAGAGTGTCTCCTCTCATTTATGGATACTGTCCACTCCCAGATTTTCAGATGGGATGATGAGGAAATGTCTGGTTATCCATTTCTTTGTCAGAGTCAGAAACCTCTTCCAAACACAGCATTAGCTGACACAGTCAGACTGCTAGCTAGACAAACACTGGTCTGTGTGTCGTGTTCGAGTAAATACCTGCATTTGATTCCAAAGGGTTCCATTGATTAAAACTGGCTCCCCCCGCAGACCCAGGGAACAATTGTCACAATAGGACACTGAGCCATTAAACATTACTACACAAAAATGCTGCTGGATCCTTTCATGTTTGTTGCTGTTCTTATTATTGTTGAGATCTGGAAAATTACCCATCAATCACTCCTTAAGCTGCTTGTGGAAGTTTTGCTGAACATGGGGTCTGAGTTTGCTGCTGAATTTGTTAATACTTGCTCCTGAAAAAGAAATAAAGCCATGGGAAGCCTATTGCACTTCCATTAGTTTGTCTCAATAGCTGCTATTTCCAGCTGATTACAAATGCACTAATACTGGCAGAGAAGATCCATGACTTTGGATTCTTCACTATAATGTTTCCTACAGATGTTTTTCCAGCACTTTGGGGAGATTTGCATGATGTCTGTATTACTTAACTCTTTAGCCTTTTGTTGGTAGGTCATATAGCAAATGTCTTTATAAAAGCCTAAGAACAGGGTAGAGTTGGAATCACATATGGTGTTCCTCTAGCCCAGTATCTTTCTTCAGCAGTGGTTCAAAGGAGGTGTAATGTATAGAGAAAAGTATATGAACAAGCCAAACAACCAGAGATACCTCCTTGGAATATTCTTTTAGCCTCAAGCAATTTGGTGGTGTAAGCATGAACACACTGTAGTTGAAATGGTTTTGGTCTATGAAATCGAAACCTAGAATAAAGTGGAAAGACATCTGTCCTCAGGGTAACAGGGTTATTAAAGCTTTTATTTAGCCTGTGGCATGCATAGCATAGAATGTCTGTGGGACTAAGCAGAAAAGTTGTCCGGGACTCTATCTGGCAAACAAATACCTTGGGATAAGGCAGGTTAATTTAGGAGTCAGATCTAAGGCAAAGGACTGCTGATTGTTTAGGCCTCAACCATGCAGTGGGTTGCAGGTAAGATAATTATTGGGAGCAACAGGTAATTAAAGAAGACTCCACCAGCTAATTGCAGAATGCTAAACTGGGACAGCAGTCCTTGCTGGTGTATAAAACCCAAGGATGCTATCACTGAGAGCCAGGGGAAGGAGGGTTTGGCCGTGCAAGGCAGGCAGCCATCCTTAGGAGAGAATGAGGCAGGGCAAGCACCCGCAGAGACATACAAAACTGGGTTGAAGAGACTAAAAATGATTCAAGGGAATAGGGGCACAGTGGCAAGGAAGCTGGCATTCATTTTCCCAGGCTGTTTTATATACATGGCTCTTCCACGTCCAGCATTCAGGATGAGCTGAATCATGCTGGAGTGGCTGAATGGTTAAACCCTGGATGGAAAAAGCCCTTTAGTTGTGGGAATCTGGATCAATGGGAGGTGTTTCCTTAAGAGTCCTGAGATTTGATTTTTCTTGGTTCTGAGTTAAATCACAAAGCAGAAGCTACTTATTTTATCATTTAGATGTGGCCAAAACCTTAGAGTAACAGCCACTCCCGCAGGAGTGTGGCGTACAATGTTGTGGGACTTATGAGAGCAGCGACTCTTGTGAGATTTCCATGATTTTGAGGAAGAATCTTTTAGATCAGCTTTTATGATAATAACAGCTTTGAACATGAACCTCAGTTTTAGTCTAGATTTGGTTCCACATCTTTTAGTCATTCTAAAATTAACTTCCCCTTTCAGTTCATACATACATAAAGGGAGGAACAGGGAGGAATAAGAAGCCATCATAAAACGTTTGCTAATGAAGGGAATGAAGCACCTGTGATCTCACACATATTATTTCTATTTTCAAAGATGAATGCTAAGTCCATTGGGTGGAATTTAAACCGCTGTCACTGAGCTAACTGTAGGAACACAGCGTTACTATGGAAAATTCCTGATTAAAGTCTGCAAAGAATTTCCTATGCAGAGGCTGTTTATTAATAGGTACCTCAGCCTCGCATCTGACATTGACAATTCTGCCCTTTAAACGCATCATTTTGCAAGCAGCGTGATAAAATGCTGCACTATTTTTTTGCATGAAGAGAGAGCCTGTCCCAGCCCTCCCCCTCAGGCCTCTGCCAGCTGTAACCGCTACAGTTTGCTTTGCTAAGCACAGGAACAAAAACTGCAACCATGAAATTATTTTAACAAGACCATAAAAAAAAAGAGACAACAACAATTTGCCCAAGTGATGCTTGGAAAAAAAAATAAACTCCTGTCTCTAAACTAATTAAACTGTACTATGTGTCCTTGTGCAGTTCCTGGTGTTTTTCTGGTTCACTCAGTTTCAATAGATGCACAAGGACCGGAGCCAGAGCTCCTGAGTGACTAGTTCAGAACAAAAGCAAGTCTCCTGAGTATTCTTGAGCAGCCAGCAAATTGAGGGAAAGTTATTTTGGGTTAATCAATGTACTTCAGTTGCAATCACATTTAGCTTCTAACAGAGCAGCCCGCAAACAAGGAATTACTGTTCTGGGCTCGGCTATGGATGGGACTGGAAAGTGTTACTGGCTAGACTGTGCTCTTCTCAATGCCTTTTTTTTTTTCCTTTCTCCTTTTTTCTTTTGCGTCCTGAATTTGGTTTGGCAGTTTTACGTGTCCTCTTCATTTGCATTTCCCCCCTGCTTATTTATTTATTTATTATTGGCACCAGGAGCATGGGAAATTATTGGCAGTTGCTTAGAAGTCCCTGCAGGGGAGAATTCTTACCATGTTCTAGCCAGGCCTACGGTGTGGAGCTAGAGCAATTGCAATCAGTGCTCAGCTTCCCAGCAGTAAATCCCTGATGTATGCAGGTTTATGTTTGTGAGGCTGACAATGGAAAACATTGAGGTGTGGTGAAGTAGGGGGATGGGTACCTACAGCGTCCTGGAGGACAGGCAGGATGCAATAGTTCTTTGGATCGGACTCTAAAATGAGTTTAACAGCCTACACTTAGATGTGTAAATATAAAATTACTTCTTTAGACAATCACTTCTCCTCTTGAGCATCCTGAAGGCTTGAAAATGTGACTCCTTTCCCTCACATTCTTGTGCAAAGCTGGCTGCTGGGTATGAGGTACAAAGTGCTCACAGAAACTGCCTGGGTGAGGGTGCCGGTGCAAGTGATACTGCAGCTTTGCCTGCCTTCTGCACCAGATTTGGGGCACTGGGGCCCTTGCAGTTCCTAGATCAGCCCTACTGAGGCTTTCTGTCCCTGTTACTAGAAGCTTTCACAGGTATTTACAGCCCTGAAAGCCATCATCTGTTAAACGGACTCCTAAATTATTGCCTCTGCTTGCAGAGTTTTATTCATTCAGCCACTCCTTACCATTCATGTATGTGCTATTACACTACAAAAATGCCAAGAGTCCAGGCACTCTGGCTGTGCTGGAAGAACCAGTTCAATAGATTCATATCTATTGGTTCAAGCAGAGCTATTTCTCTCAGTGCAATCCTCAAATCCAACTCCTTCATCGCTTCAGATTGCAGACTCTCCTACCTCCAGTGAGGATCCTGTCTGTTTACATGTCTGTTTAAGCCCTCTGATACTAGAGTTTCATTCACCCTTTCAGAACTTGGTCTCTTGAAAGGTTGACATGCCCAGGCTCCACTGAATACATGCAAGAGTTTGGGGTTCCTGAAGCAAAGGCAAATGGTCTGTGTGTTAACTAATCCCTTACAATTAGAGGTTTACCTGGACAGACAAAAATCTAAGCAGCTTCCCAGTCAATCTCAGATGTTTGGTGTCCCATCTGCTCTCCTGATAAGGTACATACCAGTGTATATAGCCTTAAAGTTTTCACTTCATGACATTGCTTTTCAGGTCAACGCAATACTATTCTTGGGAGTCTTCTTGAATTAAAAAATGGTTTCTATAGTGTTTGTAGAAACCTGAGCCCTAGCAAAGCGTTGTTGTGCAACACAGTGTTTGGACACAGGGCTATGCCTTCTTCCCAACTTATGCCTCCCAAAATGGATCAGTGGACTGTCTAGTAAAGATCCATCTCTCTCCGAATAGAAGAGGTGGGCCTAAATAATGATTTCACCTCCTTATACCAGTGAGCTCTGGATGTAAATCCCAGTTCTGCAGCTTTATGCACCAAGATCACGAGAGTGCAGTCTGCAGCGCCCTGCTACCCACCAGCCTGATCAGAATAGAGTCCCCTGTTAGACATGTGGTCCTACAGCAGACCTTTAATCTGACTGGAGTCAGGTTTAAGTGATGTACTGTATAACAACCACAGATCTGTGAGACTGGCAGCACTCAGCCCAAGAAGAGTTACAGCTCCAAACTTGTGCATTAAGACTCAGTCTCATAGAGGAAAGTGAACATGAGCACATCCAGATCTATAAACGCTGCTTTTGTTGTCACTCATACTCTAAGGATGGGTAGGAACTTGTGGGTGAGTCCTTCTGTTTCAGAGACTTACAGTCCATCTGCTCTGGAATTGCATGTGAACATTTTCTAGTTCAGTTCCTTCTGTTAATTTTTATTTTGAAGGGCTGTTTAAAAATGTCTTTATCTTGGCTTGCTTGTGCCATGCTTGCAGGATTCTTGGGTGGAAGCCACGTCTTGGAATCCCATAACTTTCTTAGGCACGTTTGTCTGTGCTTACCATGCTCTGTGCGGATTGTCTCTGCTGCCATTGTTTCATTGTTTTTTGGCTTTGGAGTAATTATTTTTATCCTTTTCCTTTCCTTTAGCATCTCTTCTTAAAGCAGTTTTGTCTGTCTTCCTTGATTAACTGTATATTCAGATGTCCTGCTTTCTGGATCTGTATCCAAACCAACATTGTAGACCTGAGTACTAAGCTTCGGGCTGAGACAAAACACTATTTTGTCTTTGGCATTCAATTTTCTGAGACTGTTTTGTTGAGACCACATCAAAATGCAAAACAGAGATCTGGACCTGTAAGTGTGAAAACTTGCTTACTTAATTGCAGGTGGTTTTGAAGGGCTGTTTATAAACACTTGAAAACTGAGTGCTATAAGAGTTGCTCTGATTTGTTGTGCCAAACTTTTAAAAGTCTCAGTGATTGAGAGAAACTAAGGGTTTTGGCATGGAAATCAAGCTGCTACCTCTAGACAATTGTATAAGACCAAATCTGTTTTGTCTGAAGTTCACTCCCTTGGTTTGAGGGTTTTACACCACTGCCACTGATATACTTGGTCTGTCAAAGCAGCGTCAAGCCTTAAACATTCAAAGCACCTTATGGGGTGTTAAGTATACCAGACCAGACCTTTAATGCAGTAGGAAATCTGCACAACCCCAAACACTCTGTGTGGAGATGTGAAAGCAGGAAAACTTAAGTCTACTTGCGCTGGGAGATGAGAGGAATTGACTGCAGAGAATGGTTGCATGTGCTCACATGCTGCCTGTTACGCCAGCATGCACCGTGCTGCCTGGATCAAAGAAGTGTCGGTGTCAGGTGGACTCTGTTCCCAGCTCTCCTGATGACTCACTGGGTGACTGTGGGACAAGCCACTTTGCCTCTTTGAGCTGCAGCCTTTCTATCCATAATGTGCTAGCAGGAACCTTAAGTAATCAATGCCAACAAAACTCTCCTAAAGCCTCAATGAAAAATGCTTCCTGAACGTGAAGCATTGCCAAAGTGGTGCCGTGGCTTTGTGCATGGTCTAAGAGGCAGAAATAGCAAGTGGAGGTGTCTGTCCTGCCTGTGACCTTGCAGTTTCTCATTTTGGCAGTTTAGGTCAGGTCTCTCTTTTCCCCTTCTTCACATTATCTTCACACAGTTGTCTGTGCGTCTTCTTATGCTGGGCATTTATTTTATTCGAATAAGTAGCTCTAATTAAATTAGGCTGGTTCTATGACCAACAGGTCAAATTTCTCAACTACAATTGACATTTACATTCTTATTGTGTCTTCCTTATTGGATTAAGTCTTGATCAGGGAAGATCATTTACTGGGGCAACATGCACAGAGGGACAAACCAAGGTTCTGTTTGCTACTGTGTGGTTTGAGAGGGATTGCACTCTGTAGGGTGATACAGGGCTGTTTTCTGCAGCTGGTCAGTGGTTAACAACATTTTTTCTTGACTGAAAGCTTTTAGCATTCAGGTATGTTTATTTATAGGCTTGTATGTTCTGAGTGCAACCTGGTTGTTTATGATTTTAGCTCCTCTGTTCGCTCCGAGAATGTCCTATTTCATTGGGAGTTTTCACAGATGCCAAGGAAAGAACATGACTTAAAAATATATGCTTTTCACAAACTAGGAGGGACTTGCAAGGTCAGACCTGAAATATATATTATATATATTGTATTGTGTTTATTTTTATTCATAATATGTATATGGAGTGTTGAAAAATACAGACTTGGTTCTGCAGCCCCCACCTTCTCCCTGCAAAAAAGACAGACTTCTGGTTAAAAAATGTCATGAGCTCTTGCTTGTCTTGCTGAGTTTAAAAAGAAATTATTTAACTTCTGATTTATGAGGCTTAAGGGTCATGTTTTCAAGCTTTTCTTTGCAGTCATGAGACCTAGGAAAAAATGAAAGCTAAGACTTTCAGTTAATGAGAAGAGTCTAGGAGTTTAGACTTCATGAAAAATACCAAATTCCACAAGGCTTGCAGGAAAATTGCTAGTGTTGTCAGCCCCAGCCGTCCCCCGGGGAGGGTTGTTAGGAAACACTGCCTGGGCTTCTACTCCTATGAAGTGAGGATCTTTTAGGGGAACAAAGAGAGCTGGTTTTGTAAGTCCCAGGGCAGCAGCACACCCCAAACTTTTCTGTCTCTCTCTAAATGAGGTTGTAGTATTCACTGCAGCTTTGTAATCTCATCCTAGGGAGAGTGCAGGTTCTCAACTAGATTATAGGCTGGCACTGGACCAGAGACAAAACTTTCTGATGCTGAGGGAGGAATTTTAAGCTCTTGGCCCACTGTGCACATCCAGTGCCTGATAAAATGTTTATCTGTTGGTCTCCAACAAGCCTTCTCCATCCCTGAGTTTTGTAGCAGGAAGCAGATCTGGTGCTCCAGCTGCAGCTCCAAAGCCTGTTTCCTGGCAGGCATATGAGATATCATTTTTGCTCCCTCACCAAAACTTTTCTGACCATTATCAGAGTTCAGCATCAGTTCTCCCAAATGGCACCAGGAAATAACTCCAAGCAGATGAACACCTGCACACCCAGAAGCACCAGCACCCTCCTTACAGCTCGAGGGCTGAAGCAGCACCCCATGGCAAGGATGCTGATGTGACAAATGATGTCTGCACAGGCAGCTCTTCATTTCTATGGTAACACTGTTCCCCCTCCTGTTTATATTCCTCTGCGTCTGCGCACACAAGTCTAGGTTGTTTATCCCCATCCACACCAACAATTACACCATTCTCAGCCCTTCACAGGTTAGTTCAAAGAATTAAAAGTGTCCCTTCTCTTGCCATGTTTTCCAGTCCTGTAACAAAAAGGAAACATGAACACTTGGGCCATGGAATTTCTCTGAATTATTAATCGTGGGAACAAAGGAGCAAGTAGTTTCCTTGCCAGGAGTAGGGCAAGTGGAGCTCAGCTCCTCCTCAGGACTACACAGGAGGAAAAGGTGATGGCTCTGCTACTAATGGACTGGTTTAGCCAGCTTTTGATTGTTTTGGATACACTCAGGGATGCTGCAATGACTCAGACAAAATTGCTGCTTTGTCTGACAGACACGTTTACTTCTCAGGGTAATGAGTTGATCTCCACTCTGATTAGATTCACTGCAGTACCAGTGGGTGTTGGCAGGAATGGGTGTGGTGTGGAAGGTTTAACTCAAAGACAAGAAGAGAGGAACCTGATTTGCAAAGGGATATTTTTTTTTTAAAGAATTAATTGCAGCATAAGCTGATCTCACATAATAGCAACCTCCTTCCACCTTTGCTCACACAGTTTCTTCAGTTTGAAGCAGACTGATCTCTGGCAGCTTTGGAGATCAGCAGGAAGCAAAGATGATTTACAGCCCTACCAACACCTCCTTCTACCCTCCCACACCAGCTGCGCCAGGCAGATGCATGGGTCCTACCCAAGGGATGAAATTCCCTGTAGAGAGGGTGCAGAGAGGCTCTCCCCATGGTTCACGCCCTGCAGAGGTGGTGTGAGCGGTGCCTACCTGTTTCTCAGTACAAAAAGACCTCAAGAAGCTTAGGACAGTGTCTAGTTGAAGCACATCCAGCTGCAGCTGGGAGAGGAGCCCAGCAGAGCTCACCTCGAGCTTGAGCTGCTGAAAGCCCCAGTGAATGTCACTGCTGCTCTGTATTCACCTTAAATATTATGATTCATTACAGTACATGGGAGAACTTTGTCTCAGGCAAACATGACATAAGAGTACAGCTGGGTGAATAATACCGGTGACATTTTCTATGGCAATTAATTAAAACTGAAATTCCAGTTTAATCTGGCTCTCTTCAAAGCCCTTCTCCAGGCATTCCCACACAGCTAAGTAGTCCTCGCACCGGTAGGGGTGGAAATACTGAGCTCACGTACGCAAGTGCTTGCTGAGGAGCAAACTTCATATGAGCTCACTGTGAGCTTTCACGGTGGGAAACTCTCCAGCAGATTTATTTCTCACATTACAGAGCAGGAATGAATTCCAGACAGATACCTGAATATCAAATAATGATTAGAGGGTAAAAAATAAATAGCTTGTCAAATGATTTTGAATAATAGACAAAAACATAGCCCACTCATGGGCTGTTTTGAACAGAGGGAGAAAAGAGCTTTGCTTGCTAAGGTCTCTTGCAGCCCATCTATGACAGGCCAGCTCTTTTATGGGATGCTCATAGATTGTTTTGCCAGCTCAGGGTGAACCTATGACAGCCTGATCAGACCCTTGAATTGGGGCCCAAATTGCTAGTCACTGCCAACCCCCATGTGACACACAAATTAACTCCCCCTTGGCCTGTACGTGTTGCAAGATCCTCTTCTCTCCCCTGATTCCTTCCTATCACTGCTGGGTTGCTTACCCTTTCCTGCCCATTTGCCGTGCTGTGCTCCTCGTCTCCACAGTATGCAGAGAGGTAGAAAATAGGAGAGGAGCAGGAGGGTGCTGAGTTCCATGCTCTGCTGCAGTGATGCCCAGCTCTGCCAAGGAGTTCCTCTGCTCCTGCCTCAGGGTTCCCATTTGGAGCAGTGTAACTGCATGGGTACACAGCATTCCTGCCATCTGTCCCAAACTTGACTGATAAATAATTGAGTGCAAATGCTTTATAAAGCATCTTTGCACCTCTGGTAGCTCCTCAGCCTCACAAAAGCCTTCTTCTCATTCCTCCTAGGAAATGTCTGATGACAGCACTCAGTCTTCTCTAAGCCTTCAGAAAACTTTTTGCCAAGGAGGTTGGTGTCTCCTTGCTTTGCTCACCATCAATGGTCTAGTCAGCACTCTCAGTATAGTACTGACATGAAGTGTCAGTCTCTGCAACCTCAGAGGTCAGGTCTCAGCGTGAGTCATAGTGTGCTGGCTAGTGTTATCACTTTGTTTTGGAAATTATACTTAGTCTCTTGAGCTTACCAAGATGCCTGTGTATTTGTCTCAAAACCTGGGAGATACAGGGATCAGTTTTCTGGCTGAGGCATCTCTCACCGTGCTATCCAACCTGGGCTCCCCCTTCTTCAGGATATCTCAGAGAAATGCTTGTCTTCCTAGTCCTATCTGTCATGTCTGCCAGACTGCAGAAAGCTTAGCTCCCTTCTCTGTTTTTCTGCCCTACATCCCCACCTTTTTCCCTAGAGCCTCTCTTGTGCTGGTGGGTATCTTGAAGGCTGCCCTCTCCCCTTCTACATCCTTCCTCAAAATCCTTCTCACTCAATAAGTGATTTGGCAGCTGACATGCTATCCAGATAACCAGGCTGGTTTCCATGTGTTCTTTGCAGGGAGTGGCATGTGATGGTTTGCATCCATCCCAGCTGTTCCTTCTGGCAAGAACAGAAGATTTGGAAAAAATAATTAAAATATCTGAAACCCTATTTTGGTTTAATCTTGAAAAAGGCACAGAAAAATCCAGACCATTTCACTTGATGTTTCAAACAAGACATTTTTTTTTTAATCCTTGTTTTGATTCAGGCTGACTCTCTATTTAAAAATGTTATGGAGTCTGGATATTACGGAGTCCAGTGGGAAACATTTTTGTCCAGTGCCAAGCTGCCTCCTTTTAACTTTTAAAATCTCAGGCAAACAAAATTACTTGTTCGTGTTTACAGAATTGTCAGCAAACTGAAAACTCATTTGCTCTCACGTTCCCTTGCCTGGCCTGTCTGTACTCACTTGCTGCTCTTATTTGTACCTCGCCACATTTTTGCTGGAAAGTGCTGATACACAATTTGGCGCAACAGAGCCTCTTTCATTACCAAGGCCCTTTGGGCACTGTTGAATTACAATAATAATATTAAATAGCTTGATCCACTTCCCTCTGAAGTCAGTAGATGTCCAGCACAGTGTTTCTTTCCCTTTCAAGTCACATGATAAAAGATCTCAGAAATTCTCTCTTTACTGTGGCTTTTCTACAACTGTGCTACCCAGCACTTCAGCACAGAGCTCATTAGCTGCTACCAGAGAGCTGAATGCTGACCAGGGAAAGGGCTGAGCGCCAACCTGTCAGATGGAAATGGTTTCCAATAATTCTCCAGAGGGTGTTTTCTGGGAGCATGCAGTTGGTACACTCATTTCAGCCTGTATCTGGAACAGTACATTACCATAGCAAATCTTGCTACTGACTCCTCTGCGCCAAAGGGAATTTCTTCTTTACCACTTATTTAAGAATGCATCTAGCAAGCCAGAACTCTGAAGCCTAGTGAAAAAGAAAACAAGAAGTTTTACTAGGGTCAGGGCAGCAAGTGATGATCCTTTTCTATCACAAAATGCATCTGAGTCAGGATGTTCCCCCAAGCTCAGTGCTGCTCTGACTGGGTAAGCCTTATGAGTCTAAGATGGGAGAAATGTGCTGTGCCCTCAGCTGAGGATGTTTCTCATAGTAGCCAAAGGATTTTTCTCTCTCCCCCACTCTATCTGCAGTGACAAATGCAACCACCATCCCTTCCCAAGCGAGTCCTGTGTGCCAGCACAGGGGATATGTTTATTTGCCTGCAGAGTAACAAATCTGAGACTTAATCAGGCTTCTATATCTTCTATTGCCCGAGGAAACCTGCAAACCTTAAATAGCTTTTCTGGTCTTGTTCTTTATATTCTAGAGGGGATTTTTACAAATCACTAAGCATTTTGCTTTGGTGGGCAGGTTAGTTCATGCTGCAGGATTACCAGCTATTGCTGTTATGGCAAAGGATCAATAGCATTTTCCACTGTGAACGTGCCTCCCCTCTTCCTTCCCTGCCCCCTCCAAGCTTTTTGACTTCATGGACTTTGGCTGCTAGGCAAGCAGTTTCCGTCACTTTAGGAAGCTGCATCTTCTCCCACATAGAAAATTAGTTTAGCTTGGGATTTTTAGTGCAGCCTAAGATGTGTAGGTGCACAAACCCCCAAATTAGATTAATCTAAATCCCAAAGCAGCTTTGAAAAATCTCTGTCAAGGTCCCTTTTATCACTAGGGACTTAGAAGCAAATGTAAGTTGGGGATGATTTCAGATACCTGATTTAATGTCTAGAACATTTTAGTTCCTTGGTTTTTTTATGTATTTTGATGGAGTGGATCAATGCAACAGTAACGACTGGGTTAGCCATTCAACTGCCAAGACTGATGACAACAGGGGTCAGAGCTATACTGGTATTTGGACAATAGTGTGGTAATTTGTGGGAACTGAAGTTGATTCTAAGGATGGATTTTGAAGAAAGCAAAGCTTGGAGAGCAGGTGAAGTGTATCACTTGGTTCTCTTTTGCATTACCATGTTTACAGATGGACAGGAGATATGTTGGAAGCTGTCACTGCCCCTTTTCTGCTGGACAGAGACATGAGTGTCTCTGCTGGGCTGGAGGAGAGCAGAGCATGTTTGTGGACAGCTGGCTCTGATGCAGAAATGCAAAGCATCAGATGTTCTAGGCAAGGCCTAAGGCATAAAAGCTTATCACATGGGTACAGCCAGAGGCAGGCAAGAAAGAGCATTACTTTTCCTGGCAGAAGTGTTCTGACAGCTGTGGGAGCCGAGAACTGGAAAAGCAGGTAGAGATGTGTAGGAGCTCAGGGCTGGTGTGCTGGTACCTCAGCAGCACTGAGCCAATCCCTGTTGTCTGTTCTGTGTTTCACTGCCCAAAACATCCTACCCAACTGCCTGTCCTCACCCCACATCTTCCATCTTTCCCATAAACACTGCATGTGAAGGGCATGGATGTGAGGGCATAGTCAGTGGGAGGATGTGGAGGAACAGGAGGAACAATCTGAATTACTTTGATCAAGTCATGTTGGCAGCATTGTGGCAGAAATGAGAAGTTTCCTAAAGCCGAGTCACAAGGCAATTTGTGTTTGGGTTATTTTTCTCAGTGTGACAATAGTGGGAAGGCTAAAATTGAACATACAGCAGAAGAAATGACAAACCTTTGACATAATGTTGAGTTAGAGGAAAAGAGGAAGCTAAGGCTCAGAGTAGTAGAGAAGAGACAGTAGTATTTTCTGAAAAAAAGAAAATGCGAGGAGAAAAGAAGGTTTGGGGGAAAAGATCAAGCACATATGTGGTTGCATGGTGTATCGGAGGAGAGTTGTCCTGTTCTGTGACAGTGTGTCAGTCAGCGAGGTGAGCCCTGGTCTATCTTGGGTTGAGGCATGTGGTGGTGTTGAGATTGGTAAAAACCGCCACAGCCTTCACATGGTGCCCAAGGCTCAAGAGAGAGAGGCAAAACCAGTATTTCACCACCAAACACCTCCAAACTCAGTCACTCAAAAAGAGCTTTCCAAGTGGCTCAGAATGTTATTCCCAGAGGAAATATTACCCGAGGGACTGTCACAAGATACACTAACTCACTCTGTCACTGAATCCACTTGCATGTAACAGCAGTGCACAGAGTAGTGTATTTTTCTGAAAATAACTGAAAGAAGTTGAATTGTTTGAGTGGGGATCTGCATTTTTTTCACCCATATGAACAAAACCAACAATAGGACCCAAATCAGGGCTGCTCTGTTTTGAAAGATGGGCTCTGCAACAGGAAGAGGTACACTACCAAACTGGAAATCATTACATTACAGGCTTGCATGTGTATGGTTTAAAGAAGGTGTTCAGGTCAGTCTCCACCCAGGAGAGATCCAAGCACACTCTGTACTGGGAAGGGAAAAGTCTGAGCCAACTATGTAATCATTCTCCACCTTATCATTGCCCCAACATGACTAATGAGCTAGGGACAGTCTGGAGGGAATGAGGAACGTGGAAGCAGCAGCAAAAACAAAGTGGGTGTTCGCAATCCCTCTTGTTCTGCACAAGCACACTTGGGCTATGCAGCAATCCCGCCTGCAAAGCAGAGGAAATGGAGTTAGATTATATTTTAATTTTTTCCCAAAATGAGCAGTTGTTTTCTTCTAATTGGTGGAGGGGTGTTTAAGAGTGGAGGAGTTATTATTTTATATTTCAACTTTGTTCTGATTTTCTTGTCTTAAGACTTAATTTCAAATATGTGTAGCAGGCCCCAGAAGTCAAAACAAAATTAATTTTGCTGGTTATGTACGTCACGTGCTTACTCCATACACATGGCCCTTTTGCTTACTGCTTTGAAGACCAGGTCTGAACTAGGTAGATTTGTGTGAGCAATCTGCACGGCAGACGCATGCTGTGCCTGCCAGGCATCAGTGCACCACTGCACCTCATCCTTCTTTTCAAGTGGTAGATCCCACAAGTCAGGGGTGAAGATGCTCCTACCCAGTTATTTACAAAGTGGCTTTTGACAGAGCTGTTAAGGGAGGGAGAAATTGGCTATATCGTCAGTGATCAGAGCAAAAAGGTCCTTGCTTTCAGGAACACTAAATTAATTGCAAAATAAATAAATAAAATGAAGAGTTCTCTCTTGTTATTGCGCTGCAGGCACCATTTATTAGATGCTGCTGTACTGCGGGAGTCCTTATCTCTCCCTCCAGATAGTGTAAATCAGAACTCCTGTTGCCGACACCCCGAGAGTGTTCTCATCTGTCAGAGATTTAGCTGCTCTTTTGTTGTATGTTTTCCTAGAGAGTGATTTTTTATTTTTACTTTAACCCTCAGAGTACTCATCACTCATAGCTTACATACTCAGGAAATAAAGGGCCAAGGAGGGATGCTCCAAGGTCTTTTGTTGCTGTTGATGAACGCTTCTTTCTGTCCTTAGTGAGAGGAACTCTGTCAAAGGCAGATGCTTTAGCCATGCTAAATACACGTTGCTTTATGCTTTGTAAGAGTCAGGGCTCATAGACTGGTCTCCCTGACTTCACTACCCAACTGCAGTCATCAGACTTCACCCCCTTCACCCCACTGTGGCTTTCAGTATTATCCTTTTAATGGGCTTACTGATTTTTCCACTTCTGAAAGATGAATCAAATATACAATTACTCTTGAAGGTACTCTGACAAAGAAGTGATTTTGTTTTTTAAAAAACTCCAGGAATTCCTCTCACTGAGAATCTGTGGTCCTTCAGCTGGAGGCAGGAGAAACAGATTCCTTGTGGAGGGGTGATCCATAGAATCATAGAATAGTTTGGGTTGGAAGGGACTTTAAAGCCCATCCAATTCCACCCCCCTGCCATGGGCAGGGACACCTCCCAGTAGATCAGGCTGCCCAAGCCCCATCCAGCCTGGCCTTGAACACCTCCAGGGATGGGGCAGGCACAGCTTCGCTGGGCATTGTTCTTGGCAGGTAGTAGATTTGGTGATTCAGTCACTGCTTCACCTTGTTAAATACACTTTCCATTCACCCTAATGATGTAGTGTGGAGATGAGGCCAAGCAATCTCTTTTTAATTAGTTAGTGGTTCTCAGACTACAGTAGGCTGTAGGAAATACTTTACCTTTTCTGGCTGGCAGATCCTCCCTGATAGTAAGGGTCTTTGTGCAAAGAAGTCCCTTCCTTATAAAGTATGGACATCATGTAGTAACTCTGCTTTTTAGAAACATTATTTAAGCACTTGTGTGGAGATGTACTTTGGAGCCATTTCTCATCCTTTTTCCCTTATGTCTCTCTGTCTCTCTTGTCTGTGTATCTCTTGGCCTCATTAAACTTCATGTGTTTCGCTGAAGTCACTCCAGTCCTCTTCCCTCCCTTAACCACCCTGCTGATGTCATTCATAACTTATCTGTGAAAACTGTCAATAAGGAAATAGTTGAGTTTTGAGGAAAAAAACCAACAGTGCCTTGTCTCCAGTAAGACGGTCTGTTGAATTAAGTATTTGGGTAAAAAGAAACCCCATATTTTGTTTGTAACAAAGATATGATTTTAGTTGGATTCCTCCTTCAGCAAAGGTCCTGAATAAACCAAAATGTATTTTTACCTATTTTTAAGCTGTATGTGAAACAGAAATGTCCTCAAGTTCTAGTGCCCAGTCAGAAGAACAGAAAGAAACTTTATAAAGAGCTCAAACAAATTAAAATAAATGTAATGTGTTGATTAAAAAAAATCAGAGTTGTGGTACAGACATTTAAAAGTGTAAACTGATCATTTGTTTTTGTGTTGGGATCAAAGACTGTGAAAAATTAAGTGTCTAGCTCTATTACAAGTGCTATGACAGTGAAACGATATACATGAATGCTAATAGGGGCTCTGTTTGTATGGAAGTGTATATTCTCTTTGAGTGCAATGTACACTCTGGATTCAGATATTCTGCTCCAATTTTAGTGCAAATGAACAGTGTAAAAAAAATCTGGTTTTCATTCTTGAATCTTTCACAGACAGATTCAAACAGCTGTTCTGTGCCCAGAAAATACTTCTCAGGAAATGGAGGGTCACCAAATCCAATTCCCTTTTATGGTGATTTTGATCCCGCTGTATTTAGCACTCAGTGTTTCTTAAAAATCCACCTTTCATTTTACGAGAACTTCAGAAAACAGCTCTGAAGCCTCCTAGCAACAACAGCTTAATTACCTCTGCAGGTTGGTGTTCTTGTTTTAACCATTGGTAAAGCAATCTGTCACCAACCCAAACACTGAGTGCCATCATTCCTAGGCCAGTTTCTAGTACTCGGTAGGAGCTGACTGTTGCAACACGTTCTGCACAGAAAGCACAGTCTGACTTGAAGATCTGCAGAACTTTGGATGAATTTCAGCCCACAGCCTACAGTAGTAGTTGACTCTGGGACAAGCCACATGCGCCTCAGGAATGCTGCCAGAATTAAGTCAAGACTGCACTAGAAGAAATACACCGGTAGGTTTTTACTGGCCCGACAGTTCAAATGTACTACTTTTACTATCTTGAAGAACCATTTATTACCATGCCTAAACATAACAGCAGAGGATAGCTTATTATTTTGGGTGCTACATGTTTATTGCATGAACTGTGTCCAAGTCTATTTGGACAAGGTGCTAAAAGATATTTAAATACTTGAATACTGTTGATACCAAGGCAAAGTAGATTCCCAGTTCTTGTTTAGGTGCCCACATAGTCTGCCTCCACTCCTACTTGTCAAATGTGTCCTGTTCTGTTTCCTTGCTCATTTTTCATAGGGTGTCGGGATAAGACTATGATGCACCTGTTTCAGTGGTAAAGAGTCATATATGAGATCTGTATACTTAGGTCTAAATTGATATATCTGGAGATCACAAAACCACAGGTTATAAACTGGGCTGGTTTACAGTAGATCAGGACATAGCTACTTTTCCTTACAAAATTTGCCTTGTACTGTAGAGTCTGTTTTGTGGGGTTTGGGGTTTTTTTGAGGGCTTTTTTCTTTTTGTTTTTGTTTAGTTTTAAAATTATGCTTTTAATGCGATGATTAAAAGCTTACTTTCAGAATTCAAATTACACACAGTGCAATTAGCCTGGGTATAGTGAGAAGCTGGAAAAAATCTCAGAGGGATGCTTATGGAACAGAGACTATATGTGTATATACAAAAAGTACTAGGACACCAACACTGAGGATGGTGCAACTACACTGCAAGAGAAGATCTACCTTTACTTTAAAAAATTGTGTTGACACTGAAGTTCAGCAAAGGTATTTGTAAATCTGTTAGCATAGTCTGGCTCATAGGATTAAATACTAAATATGACTGCAGTGTGTCCTGCTATCACCCCATTAAACGTTAGCATTTACTGACAATTATTTATTTCCATATGCTGTTGAATTAGCTGTATTTTGCAGTTGAAAATGTGGAAAAAAGTGGAGAAATAATTCAGACGCAAGAAGTTGGCAGTCAGCTGTCTGTAATATAACCTGGAAACACCATACAGCTTGGAGATGGGCTTGTGTGGCCTGAAGGATATAGATAGAATCTTTTATCTGTCAGATATAGGCCAGAGCAGCAAACTTAAGATCTAGTTTTGGATCACTGAACTAGTTCAATGTTATCCAGCAAGAACCTGATCCCACCAGATACGCCATCTGTTTGGGGGTGCTTTGGGGATCTGCCTCTCTTGCACACTTCTACACACGGGAGACCAAGTTACCAGGGTAAAGTGTAGAACTGGGTCTAGATCTACCGTGCACAGAACCGGGGGATGTAATCTGGAAAACCACAGAGAACATGTTGGTTTAGGAAGTGGAGTTTAAACTGCAGCAATGGAAGATTCTGTTTAGTTTCTGAAAGATTTAGAGTAGTTATTGTATTTATTTTTATTACTAGTGGTTTTTAGGGAACCAGTGCGTTATAGGGTAGTGTACAAACACAGAGGAAGAAACAGTCTGAAGAAACCAGATTAGAGAGAAGGGGTAGAATAAGCTAGAGAGCATGCAGGATAGATGGATAGTGTAAAGGTAAGGGAACAATGCAGGACAGAGGTGGAGGACACTTGAAATTCCAAACTATAGAACTACAGCTGCTGGACTTTTCAGTTTTCTGATGTTTGGGCTTTTTTTCCTCTCCTTTTACATAGCACAGATTCCATTTGGTTTTTTTTTTAGAATTTCAACTGTAAACTTCAACATCTCCTCATCATCTGTCCTTTATCTTCTGTACATCCAGGAGATTCTGCAGTTCTCTGAGGTCTGACTTGCCCTGGCTTAAACTGGAGCTGCCCTGAGGATGATTTTATATTTAGTAGCTCCTTATGAGCTGCTCTCATTTGAAGCAGCCCAGCCTGCCTCATACAACATTTACTGTGGAAGCCTCTCTCCTGCTTCTCCCTATCACAGATAAGGCTGAGCTTGAGAAGGGGCCAGTGCCTCACCCAGAGCATGCCTGGGTAGCAAAGACTCGCAGGCACAGTTTTTAGCCCCTTATGCCATCAGAGTAACCCACAAGACTGTGGAGAGGGATGAAATTCTGTCCCACAAAATCTGTCATCAGGAGAGCACAGCTATCAGCTTGTACCATTCAGAATATACTTGTATAAAAGGCTTAACCAAGTGCAACCTCTGATATCATCCTCTTGTGTTGTGGGATATTTTTTTACTGCATTTATTACAAGGTTGTCCCTTTCTTAGAGTGTCATATCGATTTTTGGGACTTAAGAGAAAGACGTCTTCTGTAGGACTGATACGAATGGTTGGACTCAATGATCAGGTAGGGTCTTTTCTAATCTGGTGATTCTACGATTCTATGAAATACAAAATCACCTGGCTTCTCCCATCCTTTGAGTGTCCGCTTTTTAACAGGGAGCTTTCAGGAATCCACTAGGATACCAAAGCTAGGAGCTAGAAGCTTTAGTATCCAGTATTCTGATACGGCCATTGCTCCCCATACCAAGTCCTTGTAATATCAATGAGGTGAAGCTCTGACCTGCAGTTTTCCTCTTTCCAATGGAAAAGTCAGCAGCGAAGGTTCACGGAACTGTGGAAGACCCACAGCTCTCCCTCCAGTCACTCAAATGGACTCTAGTCTGCAGCAGACAGGCCAGTCCCTTTTACAATAGTCCCTATTTCAAGGCTACAATGCTTTTAAGTATGACAGTGTGGGGGTGGGAATGAGTGTATCAGATGGAACACTGCCTCAGCTCTCAGTATCCTGATCCCAAAGAATAAAGAAATAACACAATATTGCCTCTGTGGAGAGCAGCCTTTCCTGGAACATTGGAGTGAACAGGCGATGTGGTAACACAGACACTGGTCTCTCTAGCTTGTGTTCCTGGAAAAGCCATTCAATTATTGATAAGGGTCACACTGACATTACCAAAAGACAACGAGGCTCTTGCTTGCCTTTAATAATATCTTACTCAGCAGATCTTTCACTTACAGCTCAGTGGAATTGGCATTGCAGACACATCAGCTGAAATACAATATGTGTGTTGGAAGGACAGACAGGCAACTGCCCAGCTTTTTCATTTGCAAACTGGAAAGGAATATCGAGCCAGCACACCAGCTTGATTCTGCACTGCAAAATGCTGAGTGCCGTTATGGAGTTGGCACTACCAGGTTTTCTTTCCTGCTGATAATGTTTGGTCCTTGTTCATTGTTCAGAACTGCTCTTGAGTTCCTCCTCCCCCACTTATCACATATACTAGAAAGGACGATTTCCCAATAAAGGCAAAAAGAAGAGACTAATACTAATACTCCAGATCTAATTCAATTTAACAAGCACTACTCTAGCTTATAAAGCTGCTGCTTTTTTGTTCAAAGCATAGAGCTGACAGCTAATGCAGGGAGGAGTATTAACCCCATCTGTTCCTTGTATGAGATTTAGTATTCTAAGAGAACATTTTTAATTAGAGAGAAAGCTTTAAGCCTAAATGTCCCTTTGAGACACAGGACTGTCTTGGGTTTGTTTTGATGAATGTGCCCTACAGAATCAGCACCAAGTTGAAAGCAGGGGACATTCTGGAGGACCCTCATGAGATTCTGGCAATATTGAAGATGAACCCATAGCGAGTTTAGGCCAAAGCTGAACTCCCACCTAAAATAACTGTATGGGAAGAATCTCTGTTTTAACCTGTTTTATTGCTCATAGACATTGCTGAGTCTTCTGGTGGTGGCTGCTGTTCACCTAACTAATGGGATTGCTAGCTGCCCATGAAGTCGGGAGGCTAATGATTGAGACTCATTAGAAAATGGGAGAGAGAGACTCCCATATCAGCAGATCTGAATGTCAGGCAGGGCTTCCCATCTGTCTGAAAATGTGAGACCTGTAACTTCCCAGGCATTGCGTGCAGTGCTGTGAAATCCAAACTTCACCAGTGGCACATTTAGTCATGGAGCTTCACTTCAGTCCTTCCATTTTGTCTGTGGCCTCCAAAGCTGTCAAACCAATTTTTTTTCCACTTTCACAGAGTTTTAACGGCAAGAGCTATGTATGTGTTTATGGAACCTGTTTACTGTTCAAAGGTAAACAAATAGTCGGGTTCCTCTGCCACAATTACTCCTGTGTTACAGGTAGGTGCAAACATTGAGTTGTCAGTGCTGCTGCATCACAGATGCAAACAATTTTCATCAGGGTGAGAGCCCGGATGATACCACCATGGCAACCAATTTTAAATAGAAACAACAGGCCAGCTCTGCTGCTGAAATAAAGGCACAGGACCCAAGGATCTGGTTTCATATTTGTACAACATTCAATACAGTTTTGAGCGTTCATATTTTCTGTATTTTTATTGCTTCTTTCCTCAGAGCATATCAGCATGCTGTTTGCAATTTATATGCAGTAAATATTACTGAATTGAAGCTATCTCTGTGGGGCTAACAGCAGTCAAAAACCAGCATGGTGGATAAAGGAACTTCTTGCCAACTTCTTTGTCTTCCCAGTTACAGAATCTTTAAGTCCCATGCAGAGAAGTCAGTCTGTTTTCCCCTTGAAAATCTACAAAAAATAAACAACAAATCATTAATGTGGGAAAGATGAAGTGCTGAATCATGCCTCCCACACTTAAGAACTTGTGTTCCACTGAGTCTAATTATTTCACACTTGCTACATAAATCTTTGAGCAGCCTCTTCCAAGAATATTCATGGTGAGGACTAAAAAAGAGAGAGTTCTGATAAACAGGCTAACATGGGGATAGTAGTTCTGGTCAAGCTCACTGGACCGTAATGTTGACTTATCTCATAGGAATGGGATTTTATTTGGCCTCAAAATAACTTCAAGCAAACTTGAAATTGCCGTGAGGACAGTACAGTCAAGGTGCAGCTGACTGAGAATTCAGAAACAACAAGAAAATGTTGAACATACTTTTAAGCATTTTTATGTGTCTTTTAGTATCTGAAATGAGGTGAAAATATGTTAAAATCCCACCACATCTCTCTTTCCCTTGTTGCAGCCAGAATGCCCTTAACAGAGTCAGTGGGTATAGAAACAGGAAACTGCTTTTTGCTTTTGCTTAGGTATTGAGGATGGAGAGTTACTATCAGGAAAAAAAGAAGAAAATAAAAGAAATTACTAACCTACAACAAATTCAGGAAGGGCATATATCAAGGACTGCAGCTCTTAATTCTGAGAAGGAACTTCAGTACTCTGGCATTATTTTCCCCTGTGCCATTCTTATCTGACAGGTAGTATCAGTTGCCAGAAATGATGTGGGTTTATTCTGTACTTTGTATTCTAATATAAATGGAGCTGAATACTTGTCATAGTCCTTTGGGCAGGGCTCCTTGCTGCTGCCGAGTTTAATATTGAGATTGGCAACACTAAGTTAGCTGATGTAATCCGTTCCATTACAGATATTTACAGCACGCCATATTACAATACAAAGGCAAAGGTTTAGATACTAGAAAGATGTGACAAGCTAAAAAAGGCAACCCACTCAAAACTGAGTTTGACACTTCAGGGTTCTATTCCCTTCACTGTACATTCACAAAAATGTCTTTGGATGCTATTGGAAGCATACGTGATGCAAAATTTAGATCAGGCATAAAGCAAAATCCACTGATGGCAAACAAAGTCACTTGTGCACACCACATCAAACTGCAGATCTGTCTTTAACATTAGCCAGTGACTCATTATCACCAGTGTGTATTGTCCAAAGTCACTCCTAGGTTTCCCTATTCTTTGGCCAAACATCACAAGCCTTGGCTTATTGTAACACAGGGAGAAGCAGCAGCATAGAGGAGCATTTGTTCCTCTTTCTAGCAGCCTCTTTATACTCCTGCAACAGCCTAGTAGCTGATACAGTGATCTGTGAATTATTACAAGTCAGAAAACTATGTGTAGCTTAGTTGCGCTTTCAAAGTCCTGGATATTTCCTTCCTGAATTTCTCACTTATCTTTAAGTCACATCAAATCTCATCAAGCAGCTCTTTCAGATTCGAGAGTAGAAACTGAGTGACTCCCTACCTCTTCAAAAGCCCATTTGTCTCCTAGAGGATCTACAGGTCTGTTTTGCAGAATCAGCACTTTCATTAGTCCTAATGGAGAATTGTGGAAGACGCTTGGAGAGGCTTCACAAGTGACTGAGGAATTGCTCTTACAGACTATTGAGGAGATATACACCCTGCACTGCCTGGTGCTTGTGATTTGAAGTGAAAAAAATACTGATAATGTAGTATGAATGTAGTGCTGTTGTTCTGATACAAATGGGCCCAACCCAAGAGATTGTTTCTCTGAATTTCAAGGATGGCTGGAGTCAAAGTGCTTAACTGAACAGTCTACTTTTGTGTTTAGTTTTATTTGTCATACAAGTGGCAAAATTTGCTTTACAAAACCAGTGTAGTTTGTCCTGCCACTAAAACAGTTTCTTGCCTTTTGCAATGGCTTTTCAATGCTGTTGGTAAAAATAATGTTGCTTTTCCAATGTATCATGTCAAGTGATTTCAGTTGCTTTTTTTCCATTCCTGACCTCTGCAATTCTTGCATTTTAGACAGTTTTATACATTTATTGATTACCTGATGTACTGTTCTAGTTTCTAGGAAGTAAGAACATAGCCCTTAAATCATCCGGACTCCTTGAAATATTTTAATTTCCTCAAGTAAATAGGGCATATTTTGCCAGGAATCTTAAATGTATGATATATGGACCTGATTCCGCCTTCATACAGGTCTTGTATAACTCCCCTCACTTCAGTGAAATTACTTCTGATTAGCATTGAGAATCAGGTCCAGGATATGGGGAGGAGAGTGGGTTAATGCTATTTTTTTCTGACACTGAGTGGTTTAAAAGCACTCTGAGATGTAACCCATTATCATTTCTCAGTAAGTGCCCTCTGAGAGGATTGGGAAGGATTGAGGAGTTTTTAACCAGTAAGTTACTTCAGGTCTTTCACAGAACAGTAGAGACTCAGCCATTTCTAGCTACTGGCTCTTTGGCGATTGTGTGTGGTCAGTGAG
Organism: Piaya cayana; assembly: GCA_013389865.1. Taxonomy (NCBI): domain Eukaryota; kingdom Metazoa; phylum Chordata; class Aves; order Cuculiformes; family Coccyzidae; genus Piaya; species Piaya cayana. The sequence goes on along the minus strand of WAAB01018621.1, from coordinate 58,325 downwards.
CTGGTGGTCTCAGCCACCGATGGACAAGTGTCCTACCACAACCACTGCTGTCAAATTAGCTGCCACACTGGCCATCTGGACAGAGGGTGAGCAGAGCATGGGTCTAGTTCTCTTCCCAGGCTCTGCAAGTTTTGCTGTCAACCAGGAAGGAAAGTGGTTTATAGAACTGCTTTACAAAAGCACATTATTTGCCTCATCCAGAACTGTCATGCTCCAGTGCCTAAATACGAAGGCTGATATTCTCTAACAACCCCATCAAACTCCCACACCATAGATGACTGCCACAAGTTATAAGCATTCCCAAAATAGGGCTGGATTTTCACAGTATTAACTGAGAGCCATAACTTTCCACCAGGGAGGCTCCGTAGATGGGAGCAACAGTAGAGACAGTAGAGTAGTATCAACAGAGTCAAGGCTTTTTACCAGGATGTTATGTAATTTAATTGTAGTATATATACCATAACCCTATCAATATATAGCCTTTCTTTAGTGGATGTCTTCTATACACAGTTATGGAGTCATCTTTTGCCAGTGTGAGAAGAACCCTAGGGGAGCTAAGAAAAAGACTTTGTCCTTATGGCTGCCCTAAGCTCTAGTTCAGGAAAATGTTCATATTCAGAATTGTGCTTAAGTTTTACAGACATTATTGTATTATAATGGCTTCAGTAAACTGGTGACTGGAAAAAAATGTTTATGCAGGGTTTTGTTTTCCTTCAGAAGAACTGAAGATGCTATTTAGTGCTACCACTGCTACGGAAAACCTTAAACCACCAGCAACCACTCATTAGTTCAGCTCTGATGTAAGTATCAGAATATTTAAGTATATGTTAAATAACAAGAAGCTAAACAGAGTAATATTCTCAGTCACTTTAAGCAAAAAAATGTTGTTCTTTTATGACTACATGGCCAGAAAGACTGAATCAGAGAACACTTATGGGTCACGTTCTTATCTGGTATACTGCCACCTCAGTCAAATAACTTCAGAGCCTCATTGCAGCACTTGCTGTAAAGATCAGAACCTGCACATAGATATTCTGTCTCTGGTGTTCTAAAAGTACTATTCCATTTCAAGTCAAAGAGAAATGAGAGAACAAATAACACAGTTTATTGCTACAGATTATTTTTATGCCTGTGTGCTCCATTTAAGAGAATAATCTGTAAATGACTTATTATCAGGAAAAGTTATTTGTTTGCACTAACCAAGCCTTAAACTTGGAGGCATAATATGGAACTAATTATTTTTAACTAACTAATCAACATGTTTCATTCATAAGTTGGGATTTATCAATACAGCACATGAAAGGAGAGAACATATTATTATTTCAATTTAGATAATATGCAAAAAGCACTGTGTTTGTAATGACCTGCTTTCACTGAATATAATCAAGCTCCAAAGCTCTATTACAGGCTGGAAATAGCAGCAGCTTACTTTAATGAGATTTCTGGCTCTGGGCCCCAGCTGTTCTACGCAAGGCTCTCCCTTTGCTCTATGACCTACCAATATGTGCTGTCACCAGTAATGAGACAGGACCTATTTCCTAACATGGGGAAAAACTGGAAAGCATGAGTTCGTTCTACTCTGTCAGTGGAAACACACCCTTTTTTCCCTGCAAGGCAGAAGGAGGGGAACACTAAATATGCAACGACCCCAAGTCCCTTGCCAGTCGAAATATAACTTGAAACCCATAAGGTAGAGAACTGAAAGGTAAGACCAAAACTCTCTTCTTAACTTGTCCCCTTAGCACACACAAACCCAATATTCATTAGGCACATACAGAACATGTCTCTCCCCTGTGAAGAACCCCAGCAGAGGACTTTGCATTATCTGCAAGGCAAGGGGAAGGGGGGACAGCAGCAGTCTTAAGCTCTGAATTTTATGGATTTTGTGGAATTATGCCCATCTCAGAGCCGCATTGGGAATGTGCCAGGAGCCAAAGAGCTGCACTTAATTTGCCTAAAATGGAGCAGATTACCACTGTTCATCTTTTTTAATAAAGGAGATGCAGCCTGGAGACTACACATTCCATCAAGCTATGCTCCAAATTGAGCCAAGCAGCCCAGGTGCTGGAGATGGAACATGGCACAGAGGGACCCAGCCTGAGCACACTGCAGCAAGGGCTGATGTGACGTCAGGGTGGGGGAAGACCAATCCCAACTTGGACACTCTGAATTGGACTCTTTATATTGTTCTCTTTGCTTTTTTTATTATTGTATTCCCCATTTTTCAGAAATCCTGTTCTTGAAATTGTTTGATTAGCTAATATTTGGAATGGGAGAGGTTTGTGCTGGTTTTATCCTTAAGCTGTCACTTGGATTCATTAACACTTTCTACGTGAAACTGTGTTTTGGTTTTTTTTTTTTTTTAGGACAAGAAGCCAGCGTTTTTCCCCTGAATAGCATTGTTAAGTATTTCAGGAATCTGAAATCCACAAACTGTTTCTGTGCCCTGAATACAAACCTCATTGGAAAAATCTGATGAACATTTTAGTCAGAAAATTGGAAGGTGTGTTCTTAACGCACTTTGAAGTGAAATTATTTGGTGCTTTTCAATTTGTCTTTTTGCCCTTCCCAAATACCCAAAGGCACTAGCCCACTTTGTAAATGAATAGGCTATGAAATCTTATTTTGAGAAATGAAGGTGTCACTGAATTGCAGTAAAAATTATACTTAGCAACCTTATGCATCATAAGCCCTCACTAACTGGCCCTTGCAACAGCTCTGATGCACTCCTTCTTTATCAATAAGAATTAAGTAACCAGTTATTTTATTATAAAAGTAGGGGAAGACACCTCCAAAACCAAACCCCAAGATACTGAGAAGCTAAGTCTCCATGGCATAAACAGCTTCTTTCCTATTAAATGCACTGAACAACTACTGCCTTCGACATGCCTCTTGGGCATCAGTTTGGTGCCCATGGAGGGGCTGTCCTAGCACGCCTGAGGCTGGGTTGCTCACTGTGCTCAGGCTCAGCATCCCAAATATTTGGAAAAGGGCATCCTGGCTGTGCCCGAGGTCGTGCTTGCAGGCTAGTGGAGTTCATGAATAATGAGCCTTTCTTGAAAGGTGTCTGAGGCAGCCCCTAGCATATAGTCCAGGCACCAGAGAGGTATCTCCCTTGTGCTTCCACCATGGGTGTCATGCTGTGATGCAGATGTGATGAAAATTTAGGAACTTCCAGCTTCAGGAATCCTACCTTACACAGAGATACGTGAGGCTGTCTGTGAAAGCCTGCAGTGGGCAGACAGATACTTCACATGTGCTTTTTTTCCTTCTACAACTTCAAAAATGAAATCATAAAGTTAGCTTTTAAATTTGCATTTTAAAGTTCTGTATCTGTGTAGATTTTTTTGTCTAGCTTGAGGAAGCAGTATCCTTAAATGAGAAAAGAAAAACACGTTTCCAAAGCCATGCTGCCAGACTTTGAAGTACAGTGGCAAGAACACCACCGCTGTCGCAACACTACCTATTTCCTCATCTAAATTATTTATGTATTTATTGTATTTTACATGAGGCATGGAAGCTGGAGGCATTTTTGCAGTGTCAGGTCATTCTAAAGTACATTCCATACAAAGAACAGGGCTGGAAAATACAGTTGTACGTAATATTGTTCATTAATATTACATAATTACTGCACACAAAATAGTTCTCAGGGCACTGATAAGGGTTTTTTTTCATAAAGAGTAAAGAGTGCAAGGCCATGTATCCCATTAGGGGGTTGCTTAACGTATGAGGGTATATCAATACACAGTGCCTTCATCCAGTTGCAGAAAAATGATGAAGCCAGCTTAGTCAAATGAAGCCATTAGCATTCTTAATCTGTTTTACATGAGTTAAATGGTTCACCAGGTTTATAAAATCATACTTTGATACTGCAATGACCAAGCTGAGATATAATCTAGCAAACAGCAGTTGCAGCTGCATCAGCACAAAAATGAACTGTTGGATTTTCTCTGTGGCCTAGAGAACTTTTTCTGCAGTGCTTGAAAATTGCTTTGAAATAAAAAAACATTTCTGTGTGTAGGCGAATATTAGCTACTGACAGCTTGCCTATAGTTTTTAGCTCAGTCTTCCTGGAGTAATTGTTTATGATAAAATGTTGATGCAGCCTTTACTACCACTGAACATGAGCAAGTCCTGTGTCATATGTGATATACTGAAGTAATGCAAAGGAACAGCGAAGTGACTAATAATCTCGTAAGTGATCCCTTTGAATTTTAGTATAGTCCACTGCACCCTTCCTAAAATCTTTATGATGCAATTGAGGACTTAATTTTTACTTTTAATTTGATTTGCTAAATTGTGTTAATATGCAGCAGACTGTTATATGGACAACATACAATAACCATTATTAACATAAACCAGAAGGCTTTTGACATTCAAGATACCATTCGGCTTTGCTACAGTTTTTGATACACAACATTCAGTTGATAATTTTGATTCTAGAAAAGAGCTGCTTATCCTCTTTCTGCGCATTTTTTTTGGGCAGAGGATGACTTTAAATACACAGCAGTGAGACCTGAATTCTCAGTTTCCCCACCAACAGTGTTAAATTGGAGCATCAGTCTGATGTTTCTGTACTCAGCAATGTGTGCAGTGTTAGTGTTTGAAGTTCATGTGTTGAGTCACTGAGAGTTCACCTTTCTTTCCAGATGACACCATGACAGCTGCAATCAGCAGATGCATGAGAGATGACAGTCCTTTGATTTTTAAAAAAGAGGGTTGCTGGCAAGGCATTTTCCATAAGGAGTTCCTTCGAAGCTCTGTAAGTCATTTCACTTCTTAGCTCAATAGACCTTGATTTGCTAACACAGGGTATATCACAAACTGCACATCTGCTCTCTCACAGGCTCCTAGGAGGAGTGGTGTGATTGATCCAGAGAGGCTTTCTTCTAGGGGATTCTCTTTTATTTATTTTTTATATTATAAACTAAACCATTTGTGAGCTCATTCTAGTAAATGAACGTTGATGATTTCGTGTCTTATCATTCATGTGACCTTACTGAGGTCCACCTGACAAAATTTTTCTGGTTTGCCCCTGAAGATCTTTCCCTTTGCCATGTTTCACCGGGTGTGTAGCACTGAAAGGTTGGATGGGTGCTACACCAGACCCAAGGAAGCCACAGATCTCAAGATTGTGCTTGATGGAGTAAAAATGAACAAACAGATTTCTCTACACCAGTCCAGCCATCCTCAGTTTTCCTTGTAACCTGAGTCACAATTGAGCACTTATTGGATGACGTGTTACGGTGAGACTGTAAGCATAAAAGCAGGCTAAGAAATCTAATCCTTAGAGCAGAACAGTATGTTCCCACTTGTGATTTAGTCTTGCAGTGAAGTGGTTGTCAAGGGGTTTTACGATCCTGGAGACTGATTCGGGGTGGGGGGAGCATGCTTAGTGCGTGGTGCCATTGGCAGTCATCAGCTAAAGCTGCCTAATGATGCCTGCTCGAGTGGCCAGGGGAATCCTCTCCTGTAAGGTAGTCAGAAGAGTTAAATTGCTTCCAGAAATGAATCCATTAGGTGCTGATAGTGATTAGTATAAGGGAACATAATGACTAAATCTACTTCAAGTGTAATTCAGTCTGAAACCCCTTTCAGGTGAAGGGGGTTAGACACATCACAACTGAGTTGCAGGTGGATGTGGCAGCAAATCTGGACACTGAATCTCATCACTGTATGTGAACAAATGCTATTGAGAAAACCCTCCCTCCTTCCTACTAAAAATTTTCTTGGATATTTATTGTGGTGGTAAAAGGAAATCTAGGATTAATTTCTAAACCAGTTAGATTCACATTATTTAAATGCCTAGGAGTTGCTTTTCTCCCTATTATTTAAATCTTACATCTCAAGCTATCCAAAAGTTAGGTCATGGTATAAGCTACAGCAAAGCCAGTGTGTCACTTGGGACATGATAAATGGTTTAAAGACTTGAGTTTATGGCTTAAGTGATTTAAAAAGTCTTCCTTATACTGTTAGCTATATGCTGAATTAGAGCAATAAGGAAGTTTTCAGGAATGCTTGCCACTATTTTAATGTGTCTGCAATGAAAAGCAACAACAATAGTATCTTCAATCCTCCATGGAAGCTCACTTGGTTTTGCAGTGTTTGCTGGGAAAGGAGGAGTCTCTCCTGTAAGATAAGATGGCAAATGAAATTTTATTGCTATTAAAAGTAATTAATTTTTTTTTTTAAGCTAAACATGTACTTGATTTGATGGTTATTTTCTGCAGAACTTATGTGCTGGTTAAAAAAAAATCCTGTTGTTTTTCACACATTCCAAATAAAGCTCTGACACATTATCTGAGACTCCCTTTACGTCATCTAGTCACCAAAGCGTCAGCTTCCTCACAGCTTGTTAAATGTGCTTATTTATAGACACTACTCAATTTCTTTAGTGATTTATTCTTCTTTGCAACTAAATGTGGTGACTGCAATCCTTGTGTATTGTTCAGGCATTTTTCCCTCAAAGAAGGTGAATAAAATGACACAAATCCTGCTAGGCAGCTGATACCATCAAAACATCAGCCATCAGGAAGCCTCCCATGGTTTCAGCAAACCGTGTTTGCCAAGCAAAGTGATTGATGTCAGATTGTGGAAGTTCTGCTCTCATCACTCTAGCTGATCTGCATCTACTCTAATGTATTGCAAGGGTGTGCCTCAAATTAAATTAAGGCCATTTACTCAGTCTTTCCCAAACTATTCATCTAATAGCAATCTACTGCTGGAGCCAGCTTCATAGCTTCTTGACCAAAGTGCTTGTTAACCCTGAATGTGGTGATGATGATGATAATAATAGCACTATGACACAAAAAACACAGAGAAAAATAATATTTAATATTGGATAGGTTGCAAACAGTAAGCAAAAGGGGAAATTTTATTTCCAGTAATCACACATTCACAAACAATGATGTTTAGTCTGTTTTCACACATGGAAACAAGGTATATATGATTGCAAAGAAAAAAGTTTATTTAACAAAATTCTTCAGAAATACTGGGTTTGATAACAATATCTGTACCAACCAAACTTACAGTCAAGTGACTGAGTAGGTTGAAAAGAGCCTTGGAGAAAGGAGTAGTGGACACTCCACTACTAAATTAAAATTATTCAGGAAATGTTCCTGTATGAGTACTTTTCAGCTTGAGTTGTCTACTGGTATATCTACATATACCTATTTTAATTTCTTTTTTCTGCAATATTTTTTAACTATTATTTTATTTGCATATATTAATATGGTGTAGATGTGCAGAATAGGCACTTATCCCAGAAGTGAACTATTTTGCAGAAGAGATTTGTAGTAGACAGAAGTTTTGATGCTTTCTCCTGAACAGTCCACACTCCTGTGCAAGAACAAATGGTAAAAAGCATGTCTGTTTTAGATCCATGGTTGTGCCCAAACACCACATAACCGTGTACACAAAAACCCAATCAAATGTGCAATGTGTGTGGTTAGCCCTCTGGTAATGGCAGCCTGGCAGCTGGGGACAACCAACCCATTGCTTTTGTACAAATACAAAGCCAAGTAGGCAGTGGCACTTGGATCTCATGGCAGCTGCACCACTGAAGCTGAGAAAGAGACCCTGGAAAAGATGAGCATGATCTAGCAGAACTTCCAGAACAACCGCAAGATGGTCATCTCCCATCTGTTGTCGTTAGTGTATGGCATCAGATCTGAAATCTATGTGAATTAGTGCATCAACGGGTACTAGTGGAAGGAGGAGTAAGCATACTAGAAATGCCTGAGCTCCAGGTGGAACGTACAGGGCTCAGCCGTACCCTCACTATTCTTCTTGTAAATATGTTATTTCAGTGAGTTGCAGACCATCAGTGTCTTTATTAGAGTTAAGTTTCTCACTTAACATGAACTTAGAACTTGTTGACACACTAAAAGGCCACATCTCAAATCTGTGCCAAGTTATTAGGTATCTATCTGAGCTGGCACATTAATCACAGAATCACAGGATTGCTTAGGTTAGAAAAGACCTTTAAGATCATTAACTTAACACTGCCAAGCCAACCACCAAACCCTGTCCCTCAGCTGTCATCTATGTGCCTGTTAAACTCCTCCAGGGATAGGGACACCACCACTTCCCTGGGCAGCCCAATTCAGTGCTCGACAACCCTTTTTGTTAAGAAATTTTTCCCAATGTCCAATCTAAACCTCCTTTAGTGCATCTTAAGGCCATCCATCATCTTAGAAAATATTCATTTACCTGTAATTTCCTTACACAGCAGGAGAAAAACCAGAAAATTTCTGGGAAGTTCAGTAAAAATGCTCCCTAATTGTATCAGGTTTCCATGTTTCAAGGGCAAAAAACCAAGCAAAAGCGGGGTATGGTGGCACTTCTCCACAGAAACGGAAGGTTTTATTGCCTCGTTTTGCCGACTTCCCATACCCCGAGCAATATCGCTCCGACACGGCGGCCCAGGCCAAGGCAGTGGGGCTCAGCCCCGGGGCGCTGGAGTGTGTCACACGCCGGCAGCGTTTCGGGTAGGGTTTGACTTGCAGAGCTCGGCTCCGCGGTGACAGCTGGTCACGGCTGTCACCGGACAGGGCCGAAGAGGCCGCCCTTGCCCTGCACAAAGATGGCCGCCGCCGGGTACCGCGCCCCTCCGCCCAAGATGGTCGCCCGGTCGGCATCAACCTGCCCTTTTGCCCTTACTTAAGATGGCTACCGAGCTCTCCGCGGGCGACGCGCCCAAAACAAAAGTGGCCGCCGCAGGCAGGATGTTCCCTGCCCATACCCAAGATGGCGTCGCGAGGCTGCGGGGCGGTGCCCGGTGGGCGGGGCGGGGGCGCGCCCGGCGCCGAACCGGAAGTGCCGCGCTGCCTCCTCCAGCTGGTTGTCATTTCGTGCGGCGGCTCGGTCCTGAGGAGACGGGGCTCGGCGGGCACCGGCTGCGGCACCGAGGCAGGAAGCGGCGGCCGCCGGGGAGGGGGGGCGGGGGGGAAAGGACGCAGAAGAAGAAACAGAGACGAGCCCCAGGCGTCGGCGGCAGCGGAGGCTCCGCGCCGAGGACCCGTCGCGGCTACCGAAGCGCCTCCGGAGCCGGTGTCACGGCAGCTCCACCCCATCCCCCCCCACCCCCGCTCTCATCGCGGAGCCTCCCGGTGCGCGGCCGGCGTACATGAGGGGGAAGGAAGCCCGCCTGGAGCCGAGCAGACGCGCAGCAGGGGAAGGACTGCTCCGAGGAGCCGCCGCGCCCCGCGCCCCGCTCAGCCCCCCGGGACCCCGTCCCGTCCCCTCCGCGCCGCTCGGGAGAACCGGTTAAACGCCTTCCATGGGGGAGAGAGGAGCCCGGCCCCCCGCCGCCTGCGCCTTTCCCTCCGTGCCGGAGGCTGCTCCTCTCCTGAGGTAAAACCCACCCCTCCTGCCTTCCCCGACACCAGGACTCTTGCGAGGGAGGGGGGACGCCGCGGGGCTGCCCACAGAGAACGCGGGGCCTGGCGAGACGAGCCCGCCCCGGCCCCGCTGGATGCCGGGTCCCTGAGGAGGAAAAATCGCACCCGAGGGCTCATCCACCTCGTCAGCCGCGGATCTCGGTGGAAAGAGGGGAGCCCCGCACCAGAAACCACCCTCTCGGCAGCAGCAAGACAAATCTCCTTCCCCTTCCTCCTGCACATCTCGCTGTCCCCTCCCTTCCCTTTTCCCCAACGCTGCATGTCGATTTCTGAGATGCAAATATTCCTCTCCGGGCAGCCGAGACTCGTATAAAGGACACGCAAATATCGGATCGTAAATAAGAAGCAAGTCTGGCGAGCTCAGAAACCCGGCCCCAAAGGAACAGCATCAAGAATCCACCCTTCTGCACAACTCACTCCCCACCCAACGCACACAGAATACTAATTTCCTGAGATAAGATCTTACCCCTTTAAACAACCACACGCACACATACACATACACACAGACACACACACACACAGAGTGTAAATTATAACTAAATACAATAGGTTAAACCCAGCAGCACGAAAAAGCGTCTTCTGCAACTCGCGCCCCCCTTTCACTCTTTTGAGCGCTGAGATCCTGAGGTAAATTTTTCCCTTACCCACAGCAAAGACTCTTTTTTTGAACAGGACACAAATATATATTAGATTATAGAGATGTATTAAATTATTCCAGATTTAAATCTATTTTTTGCTGCCAAGGGGTTGGGGGACCATACGTCATTGTATATTTTTTTTCTTCCTCTTAACTCATTTATGGGCAAGTCAAGGCTGCTGAGGAAAGAAAAAACGGGATAGAATCCTTTTATCCTTATTCCCCAGAAGCTTTTTCTCTCATTGCTGTGCATTTCCTTTAGAAAAGGAAACCTCTTATTTTGTGAACCAAAGATTTATTTTTCCCTTCCTCTTGGCCAAAGGAAGGAAACAGACACAAATGCACGCATTTAAATAGTTGAAGAGATCTATCTTTTGCAAAAAAACTGAGCTTCTTTATCCAAATCTGAAATACATAGTGTGGAGGGAGAAACTGGAATATCTTGGTAAAAATAGGATACTTGCTATTCTCGCCTCAGAAAAGGACGAGCTAAACACTAGACATTGACTTGTTCTTACAGGGAGGATTCAAACCCTAAATATAATAAATGGGGGATTACGGGTTTGGAGTGTTAGTGCAAAACAACACTGGAAATAAGTCAGCTTTTCCAGTCAGATTTCATCCACATCTGCAGCCTCCGCACCATCATCAAAATGCAACCCCCAGCCCTGCTGCTTTTATAAATAATAACACAGCTGCCAATGGCAGTAGTGCTGGGTCAGCTTGGCTTTTTCCTGCTCCAGCTGCCCATAATATCCCGGATGAGATTCTGGGGTCAGAAAAATCTAAAACTCAGCAACAGGAAAAGCAAGAGTCCCTAGAAAAACAGCAGCTTTCCCCTGGCCAAAGTCAGGAAGCAGGCATGCTCTCTGAACCCGAGAAAGCTAAAAGTGAAGAAAATCAGGGCGATAATTCTTCAGAGAATGGCAATGGAAAAGAGAAAATAAGAATAGAATCGCCGGTGTTAACAGGATTTGATTATCAAGAGGCTTCAGGGCTAGGTACTTCGACGCAGCCCTTGACATCCACTGCATCTTCTCTGACTGGTTTTAGTAACTGGTCTGCAGCTATAGCTCCTTCTTCTTCTACAATAATCAATGAAGATGCAAGTTTTTTTCACCAGGGAGGGGTCCCTACTGCCTCGGCTAATAATGGTGCTCTGCTGTTTCAGAATTTTCCACATCACGTCAGCCCTGGCTTTGGTGGTAGCTTTTCCCCTCAAATTGGACCCCTCTCTCAACACCACCCTCATCACCCCCATTTTCAGCATCACCACAGTCAGCATCAGCAACAGAGGAGGTCTCCTGCAAGTCCTCATCCACCTCCATTCACACATAGAAATGCTGCTTTTAATCAGTTGCCTCATTTGGCTAATAATCTTAACAAGCCACCTTCTCCATGGAGCAGCTACCAAAGTCCATCGCCTACACCATCTTCATGGAGCCCTGGTGGCGGTGGATACGGTGGGTGGGGTGGGTCGCAAGGTCGAGACCACCGCAGGGGACTGAATGGGGGAATAACACCCCTGAACTCCATCTCGCCCTTGAAGAAGAATTTTGCAAGTAATCATATCCAGTTGCAGAAATACGCTCGACCCAGCTCAGCCTTTGCTCCAAAATCGTGGATGGAAGACAGCTTGAATAGAGCTGACAACATTTTTCCTTTTCAGGTGAGCATGCTCTTATGTCCATAAGAAAAATAACATTTAAGTGCATTAAATTGGCCTAAATAGGGTTGGGTGTTGGATTGTATGACTTGTGTGCTTGCAGCTAAAAAAAAAAAAAGTATCTAACTTGAAATGTCATAGTGTGAATTATGCCTGGAGCTGTGAATCATGGGGTTTTTTTAATCGTGATGGTCATATAAATATCTGTGGCCCACCAGACATCTGTATTAGCCAGCTTCCTTCAGCTTAATACTTACATACATCCAGAAATAGCTGATGAACAGATTTAGTGGAGTACCAAGTATATCCACAAAAAGGAGTAGGGGAAAAAAGTGCTGTCCAATGAAGTACTTGAGAATGTACCACATCTGAGAAGTATGGAATAGTTGTATTTTGCTTTACAGTGTCATACCTATTTGTAGTACAACATTTTTTGGAAACTTTTTTTTTTTTTTTTTTTTTGCATGGAGTTTGATTTCTTTGGTAATGGCAGCAAATTTTGGTAACAGGGCATTAAATCTTCACCAGAAAAAGATCTGGATGAGTTTTTGTTGGTGGTCTCCTATATGCTAATATGGCTTTATCCTGGCAGGAGGCAGGTTGTCTGGCAGTTCAACCTCTTCTTCTAGACTGTTTTTTATGAATTTGAAAAGAACTGTATAATCTTGCACCTAATTTACAGTAAAAATTAAAATAGAAGTATTCTTTATCTGACCATTAGTCAAACCTCACTTTTATGTGTGTGTGACTTTTGTAAACTCCTTTAGGGTGAATCCAAAACCCCAAGAGTTCTACATTTTGTGGGTTGTTTTTCAAGATCTTCAAATGAGGGCAAAAGTGAAAATTTCAAAATGATTGCAGTAATTTCTAGCTGGTGCTGTAAGATCCAGGGTGACCTACTTAAAATAATTCAAAAGATTTGTAGATAAAAACCATGCACCGTCTCTCGTATTATAAACCAGCCTAATGAAATATAAATGTATTTGATAATGACTTTGTGGATTCAGATGCAGGAACTGTTCAGTTCTCTGTGAACTATTCAGTTTCTGTTTGGTTAGCAGGGCCTGCCTATGCAGCCTTCTGACAACAGAGCAGCTGCTGGCAATAACTTTCCATTAGAATCCTTTTTTCTACTGCAGAGCTCCTAGCTGGTTCGATATCAGGTAGACCCCTTGTAAATTTAGAATGCATAGTAATAATTGATTTTAATGTAAGGATTTGTAATTAATACAATGAACCTGTGTCCAGCATACCAAATTTATACATTGGAACCATTAGAAAAAGGGACACAGCTGGTGTTGGTCTTTTTTCAGCCTGACTGCAGCAAGGCTTGGCTCACAGTTTAATTCATTCTGTACCCCGACACATAGCTGATGTTCAGAGTGACAGAATGAGATCAAGGGTGTCCTTGCTGCTGCGTATAAGGCCCAAATATATACACGGGGATAGAAATGTACTTGGTTTGACATCAAGGAAATTTCAGGGAATTGGCAAAGTCAGCCTTGACTTCTTGGTTATGTTCCAAACATAAAATATCAGACACACGTATTTTGATCATGGTAAAGAAATAATTGTTGTGCAGCATGTTAGTTTATGTTTACATAAACACTAAGATGAAGCTGTACATGTCAAGACCAGGTCTGACACTTCTTCATGCCAAGAAAAGGAAAGTGTTGGAGTGAATCGCTTTCCAGTCTGTTACTGTCATTTCGGTTAAGAAAAGAGCAGGGCAGCAGAACAGGACTTCAGCACTGTAGACCTAGGAAGATGCTGATTAATTTTGAAGCCATCTTGGACAACAGCTTTTTAGAACTTTTTTTTTGTATTAAGTCTTTAGTTTCTTTGGCCACTTAGCAAATTGTGTGTTGAAAGCATGGTGAATTTTTTAATCTCTGGAAATAAATGATGTAAAATTTGGCCTTCGTCTTTTTATTTTTTTCTGATTGTATTCCCGAGTCAAAGCTGAAATAAGGAGTTTTGCTTATTGTATATTTGTGTTCATGCATATATATATATATATATGTATATGTGAAGTATCCCTGATGATGCAGTCATGTACTGGACAAGGCTATTTTGTTACTGGAATCTTCTTAGATTCCTATTTAGGAAATAATTGAAAGCTGTCTTTGCTGCAGCAACACAATGGAGTAATTTGATACAACTATCCCTTTCATTTAATATTTATGTTTTGCTGCTTAAATCATTAACAAGTGTTGCTGCAATCTAGTGAAAATGAGTTTCTTTAGATGGCAGGAAGCAAGCCAGCAATTGCAAACACTTGGGAATCATTTTTTTTGTCCTCCTCAAAGCTTGCCTCTGCTCCAATGCTTGGTGAAACAGAAGTCTATGTTTTGATGGAAATCTTAGGGTAACAAAGTGTAAGTGCTTGTTTCCTCTTGGAGGGGACAGCATTGCATAATGTCCCTATAAGCCACCAACATAGAATCATAGAATAACCAGGTTGGACGAGACCCACCGGATCATTGAGTCCAACCATTCCTATCAAGCACTAAACCATGTCCCTCAGCACCTCATCCACCTGTCCCTTAAACACCTCTGGGGAAGGTGAATCAACCACCTCCCTGGGCAGCCTGTTATGAACTGCTCACTTCAAATACTGCTGCCTAGGTGATGCCGAATGGCACAGATGAAAGGAAAATACTGTGGTGTTCTATTTGATAATCTTGCAAGATGAAAGGCAAATACTGTGGTGTTCTATTTGATAATCTTGCAATTGGATGATTGCTTGCTTGGTATCAAGAGCTGCACGTGAAACCTTCTGCTTTTTGTTGTGTATTTTATTTGGAATTTTGTCTCATGGCGTCTTAGAAGTAGCACATTTGTAGGAACTTTGTCGCAGAGATGGAACTGGAAGCAAGGTCAGAGAAGACTGTTACCATATCTGTTAATGAAATTAAGTTTTGGTATTGTACTTTAGCCACTGAGCAGGCTTCTCCCTTCAAAGATCTTTTTGAAAAGAGAAAAGCCATTGTTCTTTGTGATTTCATTTGAAAAGGAAATGGTCTCCAAACGAAAAAACGATTCCCGAATAAAAACCCCCCAGAAATAAAAGGTCTTCTGGATGTAACAGCCTTCCCTGAGAATTAATAAATGAAAATGCTTTGTCTGTAATTGCATCTTACAAAGTCACTTATTTTTTAAAATAATTGTTTCTACTTCTCTCCTAGCAGCAGTGACAAGCTAAGTGTTCAGTAATTGCATTTTACTGCAGCACTGCCCTCAAGATTGTTTTGGCTTTCTTTCTGCTGTGTGCTTGCACTTCCTCATAAAAGTGGAACATCCTGCCTGTTATGCAATGCGTAAATCTTGCTTTGATAGGCATTTCCAGGTTCCCAGATCTCATCTTCAAATGCATGACGATGTTTGTTAAATTGGTCCTTGAAGGCACAAGCAAGTTAAGCAACAGTGTTCAGCTTTCTGTAAAAATGCTTGAAATAATTTGTGTTTCTTCCTGGAATCAGGCTTGAAAATAACTGCCCATTTCAAAGAATTTTGTACATGAGAGCAGTTCATTATATCCACTTGTTCAAAATGTTTTTTCCTTTCTTCTGCAGTGGCTGGTTTCCAGGTATATAACCCCTTCCAAATCCATTGAGTGTCTGTGCCAGAGAGACTTTCTCTTCCCCCAGGCAGATATGGAATGTTTGAGAAAACACATACGTGATTACAGAGTGTGTTTTAATTCTGAGCTGTACGTCATGATTTGTTTGCCCATAGAAATGGGGTGTTCTAATAAGTGCATTAAACAAATACCCAGGGAATTGGAATTAAAAAATAATCACTTGAATGCATTTACCAGTATTTTCCTCTTGAAGGAATTTTGCGAACAAATTTCTTTACCATGACTCTTTATTTTAAAACTTGTTCTTTGGTTTTAAGGAACCTTTTCAGAAATTATGATGGTTGCAGAACATGAGGCTACCTGTCTGGCAGAAAGTTTTGCAGAATTTTATTTTTAATTCTAGCAACAGTAATTACTCCAAGAAATTTAAAGCTATCATTTTAAAAGGGAATAAATACTTGAAGATGGATTTTTAAATGTCTGTTTACCCATTTTTCTATAGCTGCATCAGCTGTGTAGTAATTAGTGTTTTGTATGCTGTTCCCCACAACTACTGATCTGTGGAATGAGAAGCACTCTAATGTGGTATGACATGCACAAGTGAGGTACTGTGGAAGTTAACACTGTTCTTGTTTTATAAACTTACTGCTGACGTTAATACTTTGGCTTTGGCCCTCCTGTGTGTTTTTGACCTCAGGGTTTCTTTCTAAAGAGAGCTTTTGTTAGAAGCTATTTGAATTATGTTTGTATTTTCCTAAGATTAAAAGGAGTGCTCTTATTAAGCATTTTGCTTTGAAAATTGCATACTTAGCAGCCCAGCACAAAGACTGAGAGCACAAGATATCGTGGAAGATAATTTCTAGAATATACATGAAAAACTATGTGGCTAAAATAGAATCAGACATGTTACTGGAAATTTTTATGAAGGTCTGTAATTTCTAACACTTAAAAAAAAAGAAAGTTCAAGTTTGACTAAACCAGAAGTGCTCTCTCCCAAAAAAGTTCCAATGTTATGCGTCACTTTAAGTTTTCCAGCTTTTTCTTATTGTTCCCTGGTGAAGCTATAAAAGATGATCAGGGCAGCATACAGAAACATCCTTTCAGGAAAAACCTGTTTATTCAAAGCCTTTAATTCACTGGATACTGGACTGGGAGCTGGAATACAGAATTTGCAGGGTGGTGGGAAGGTGGAAGAGCTTACCCAAAAGCATAATCAAGTCCAAATTTGCTTTGTAATTAAAAGAAAAATGTGGAACTTATAGTTAGTACCTGCAGTATTCCCTCTCTGCAAACTGTGTTTTGCCTGAGACACAAGGCTTTTTAATTGTGGGAAATAGGTACAAGGTTTCAGAAACTCTCAGGCTTCATGTCCTTTAATGAGGATAGCAAATATAGTTGTGAGTTTTCTAATTTTCACAAGTAATCTAGTTTGGCCAAGATTTAAATAAATAAGTACCAGTTTTACAACTACATCTACTCCATGAATACGGATTAATCACCTTCAATAAATTGCTTAATGCAGTGGCATACTTTACATTATTATTCATGCCTCAGTCTTCAGAGAAATCATATTTTACAAGATTAGGCACAGCCTTATCCACCAGCAAGTGCTCATGCCTTGCCAGGCTTTACAGTTTGTATAGCTTGGGTTTTTAGCACTGGGAGGCCCATTGAGGGAAGCGGTGAAGAGAAGCTCTCAGGTTCTGGAATCTAAATTCAGGTGATGATAATACTGTGGATGCAGATATAATATAATGAATCTGCACCATAATAGTTAAGATGTACATTTTTCTTATGTGCAAGAGAGTTTAGGTGTGGGAGTTCTAAGTGCAAAGTATGATCTTCCTGGGCATGAAAAATTCATGTTTAATTTCTTTTGCATAGGAGGGTGTCCCAGTAGATAATGTACATGCTTAGTACCAAAGGACCTTCTTTTTGGAATGAAATGGTTTTGGACTTTGAAAAAATGTAATTGGATAATAATTAGAATTTAGTGATGTCATGTTTGCAAGTGGCTCCATTTTTTTACAATACCTCTAAACATAAAATAATCTGATGGGGTGCTAGTAGGGAGATTGCTGTAGTCACCAAAGTGGTTTGCCCATACTCCACGAATCCAGTGACAAAGTTGTGACATAAAAGTCCTGAATTCTGCTCTCTATAATTCAACAACAAGATTGCTTTATTATGAGCACTTGACGTACTTATAAATGGTTTCTAGACCATAGGACAATCAGATTAGTTTTATTTTTCTATATCCAGAGCTGGCCAGTGTATATTTCAAAATGGTTGGGATTGTTGTTGTAGAATATTTGCAAGACTCTCTTAAGCAGATCTTCTTACTGTTGCCTCTTATACCTTATTGTAAAAACAGTACTGGTCATTCAAAATTATGTTTAATGAATGTCTCTTGAAATGTTTGCTGACATTTTAAACATAGTTACGTATTATGACTGCAGGTTGATTTATTTATTTCTTTTTTGTTTGTTTTTGATTTGTGGGGGTTTTTTTGGTGGCCTTGTGTTTGACCTGATGTCTTTCTGCCTCTGTTTTGTTTCCCAAGGAGAAATGTGTGTGCCCTTTGAGCCCTCTGATAAAGCAAAATTTTAGATGCCCTAAACAAACTCGTGTAAAGCCAAGTTCTAGTGATCAGCCAGGGTAAATAATATCAGGCTGTAGTTAACTTATTTTGTTACTGAAATGCACATACCCCGCTTTATTCCAGGGTAGTCATTAACCTTAGATCTTTTCTTTATAAATAAATAAATAAATAAGTATACAGTAAGTGGTCTAGCTCCATGGAAAGCACTGTAACTTTGTGAATTAGTCCATTAAAAATGCCACCATATTGTTATTAATTTTCTCTACATGAAGTCTTTTGATGAAAACATCACTTTTTTCAAAGTACAACATGGCTATGTTCTTTATAACTCATAAATAACATGTGTCCAAGAATAGCTCATGTTTAGTTACCAGTTCATGATCAATATCTTGACTAAGTTCTTAATTATTCTGTGTTTCCAGAGAGGTGGACTGCTGCATTAATTTCAGGAATGTATCCAAATTCAGTGCAACAGTAGTATTGTCTGTTGGTATTGTGCTTAGCACAGTTTGCCATCTTCTAATTAATAAGCAGAGACATGGAAAAGCAAGTTTCAATTAACCTGGGGACAAGACTGATCTTCCTAAGGGTGTTGGGGCTGGGCAATTCAGCACTATGAAATGACCCTGATGACTAGATGTGCTGTAAGCAGAGACCTTTTCTGGAATGACAGGCATGAAATAGATAGCAACGTGCCTGAGTTTTGAGGGTGTTCTAGCCATTGCAGTGTTCTCCACTGCTATGACAAGTTACTGGAACCACTGGAGAACCTGAGGTTGAATGTGGGCTGTATTTTAGCCAATCCTACTTTTAGGTGATTGTTAATGGCTGCATTTAGGCATATGACCAGGAAATCTTTTGTATTGACGTGCAGAGTTGTGTTTTAAAATGTTTATGGTATGCTTAGAAGCTTACAGACCTTATACGGCAAAATGACAGCTAGGTGGTTCACTCAGAAGGGGAAAACTAGGAACTCCTCACAACAAAACCTCTTCCATTGGAGAATGTGGTGTCCCTACTGGCTAACCCGTTCAATTCCATTTTTTTCCCTCAAATGTTTAAACTCTCTGTTCTCAATATTAGAAGCTTCCTATTGCAGCAACTTTCCACTCCTATTTGTTATGACAGCTCAACTCAACCCACCACAGGCATTTCAATGGCAAGAGACTGGCTGTGGGCTCATGTGCTCCAGCGCATACACAGCACAATAAACTAGAAATTACTCTGGTTGGGTTTCTCCCTTAGTGTCTTGTCAGCCACCTGAAGTGTTAAGTGCCACAAAGACTTGGAAATACTGAGATTCTGCACTTTGTGAAATAAGAATTTTGTAGCTTATGGATTGTAGTTTATGGATGTGTTTGTAGTTTATATATGTATTTTGTAGTTAATAGGTTGGACTTAAAGTTAATTCCAAGGAATGACCAAGGAAGCAAGTACTGTGGAGAGACAGGGCAGCTCTGTGCTTTTTATAACATATCTGATATTGGGCTAGACTAGTAAAGCAAATGCTTCCCAACTCAGATCTTTCTAATGCTATTTGAAATGCAGCACGTGGGTAGAAACACTTCTGTTCTGTGTCAGAAATAAACTGTTCTGAAGGGAGGAAAATACCAGAAAATGCCATTGAAGGCTAGTATTTTTTAGTGGTCAGGGTGTAACTTATGAACGTGGAAATGGATCAAGACTCTAGGACCTAGTGGATTTCTGCTCTTAATATTTTAGTGTATTTTAAGAGCCTTAGGTGTTTAAAGTCCAAGATGACCGATTGTTGTCTCATACAAAGAATGCCTCTTGCAACACTGCGGTCAATACTGCGTTAGCACTTCCTTGCTGGAAGTAAAGGACGTTATAACTTGAAACACAACGACCTTTGTGCTGTGCTGTCTTTTACTTCACCATTGGTTTTAAAAATGATCAAAGCTGGATCTTCGTGCTTTGGAGGAATTTCAGCTTCACAACTAGAGTTAGGAACAAAAGAAATACACATTCACTGCTGCAATAATGACAGTTGTAGAGAAACAGTTTAGAGCAAATGTCTGTCTTGCTCACATTTTGCTGTCTTATTTGAACAGATATTTTCCATGGTTGATCTCAGCTCAGCGGAGACTCTCTTAGAATACTAAAGAAATAAAATCTTCAGAAGTGACGTTAGAGGAGTTTTTGGACACGAATAAATTGAATTCAAGACGTATTAATATAATTGTATAAAATGTTATTCAGATGTTGCTCCAAATGTATACTTACATAGATAACATGGATAGGTGAACAGTTTTGTGAATGAGAGTGATTTTTTTGCCTCCACTAGTGACCTTTTATGATATTGAAAAGATTTCAAAGTTTATATATAATTTCAGTTATCTTGAATTTGCTAATTAAAATTATGTAGTACTGAGATATTTTATATTGTAGCATCAGATATGTAAGTGTGAAATTTGTTGTTTTGGTTGAGAAAGTCTGAACCATACATGTGTTAAATGATAACTTTGGTTAATATGAAGGAGAAATATTTGGTAAGTATACTTCAAATACTTTGAGATAATGAAACAGTGAGGGACATGACACATCTTGCCTCTTATTTCTTGAGTCCTCATTCTGTTCCAGTAATGCTTAGAATACCAAACTTCTGAATTCAGGGAATTAAAAATCAGAATTGAGTTGTCACCTAGTAAACCAGAGTACTTGGAACACTACTGCTTGTATGGAATACTTTATAACTGTGCAGAATTTGAACTGACTGTGCAGAACTATATTATTTACATTGTTAGGTGAAGGAAATTCTGTGTTTTTCTAGAACTTAGATTGTCTTATTTGAGCTGAAATACCAATTTTATGATTTCTTCTTGCAGTTCTGTCTTCCAGGATATGATCTTTACTTCTAGTGAAATTATTTTTAACAAAGTTTAACAGTATGCAAGGAATACAAACTGAATATTTAATTGGGATTCTTACATGATTGATTTTGATAAATATAGGTCACATTAATTTTAGGAATATTCTGATTTTTAATATTTCTTTATCAGACTGACTTAAGTGTTGTATGTGTTTTTGCTTAACTGTAGTGTTGTAACATGGCTTTCTTTGTATTTGCTTTCAGGATCGCACAAGGACTTTTGACATGCATTCTCTGGAGAACTCACTAATTGACATAATGAGAGCTGAAAATGATACACTGAAAGGTAAATTTAGAAAGAGTATTTCCTGCAGTAAATAATTGGGAAAGTGTTTCTTTCATAGAATAAGAGACTTTGGTTTTGGTTAGGAAAAGTAAAGTTACATTTTGCACCTAATGCATGTCAGTCAGCTGGGGTGGGCCTCCTTCCTTTCATTTGGCTCTAGCTGAAGCTATTGCAACACATGAGCCATTGAGTGTGTTTTGTCTTTATACAAAACAATGCAAAATACAAACATAAGCTGATCTTTTGTCTGAGTCCTCAGTGTTGTTTTTAATAGATACAATGTGTGCGGCCTGTAAAACTGATCAGCTTCACAAATCTTGTGCAGCTCCGTGAGATAAGGCTTCTTGCTTATCCTTCTGAAGTTATAGTTCCTTCTGTCTTGGGGAAGAATGAGGTTTACCTATGTCATTTGCAGAAGAAAAAGGAGTATTTCATCACAATTTTTTTTTTGCAACTTTACCTCTCTTTATGTTTGTGCCCTGAATTGTAGAATTCTTTGTACCGTGAGGAAAGGAAAAGGGGGTTGAACTGACTTACAGTTGGGATTTTGGTTTTTTTTTATTTTTTTGGGAGAGGTAGTCTTTCTTTGAAAATACTTCAACTTACAAAATATTCAAAGTATTTTCTACATATTTCATCTAAACAAGAATAGAAACTGCTTATGTTACACAATCCGCAAGTCTCTTCTTATTTTTGTCTTGTATAATGAGTGACCTATTTAAGTTTGATGGTTACTTGTATAAGTAAAAGTAGTCAAACGCTTACTTTTTTGGCCAAAATTATCTAAGCATTCAGTTTTTTTACCAGTCATAAGACCATTAAAAAAACCCAAACCTGTCTGTGTGGTTTCTGAAAGTAAATGTCTTTCCGCATCAAGGCTTATGGTGTTAATGAAACCTACCTTGTTTTAATAGTGATTCTTGCTCATAAGACCAACCTTTGATAAACTGGCAATAACTTGCATTGTGTGCATTCATTATGGTCTGAAATGCAGCTTGTGTTTCATCTGCACAGTATTATGCAGCAGTTCACAGTGATGAGAAGCACCAAGAAAAGCACTTACTAAATGACAAGGAGAGCTTGATATAGGTAAAAGTAAAGCCAAATACATTAAAACCCCCAGATACATTCCCCTTTTATGTGGTGGGGACCAGACTTGTTAATGACAAGTAGTAATAGTTTCACTTGTTTTACATGCTGTCTGGCAGCATCCTATGCCACCAGCATACACTGAACCAAGAACTGTGTGTCCTTCCTTGACTGCAGTGCCTGGGATTTGCCTGGAGACCTTCAATTCAATTGTCAGGCAGCCCCAACCCAGGTTTTAGCTGCTAACAGCTGGCAAGTTAACAACCCAGGGTGATATGACTGAGGAACAAATACAATTTCCCTTTAAATTTGAATTTAACAAAGTCAAGTTTATATATGTTCATATATATTCAGCGACAAAAAGGGTAGTTCTGTAAATCAGTATGATGTTTAGTTTTACATGAAAAGATTCTTTGCAAATTAAATACGATTTTGAGTGCTGACCATGTTTTTAGAGTAATGGAGTTAGTGTGTCAATGAAGAATATATATAGTTCTGCTACACAGTAATTCCTGCTTGAGCTTGTTTGTTAATCCCCTCTGCAGAGTCATCTAAGTTTTGTGTGTGTTGTGTCATACTGATCAGAACACAGTAATATCAATCAGGTATTGCTCTGGAAATTATTTTTTAAGTTCTTTATAATTTTTTGTGTTTCATGGCTGATAGTTACAGAACCATAAAGAAAAAGCTTCAAAACTGAAGTGAAAAACTGAAGTGATCATTTGTGAAATACTTTTTCAAGGATTTCCTCAGCAAAATCATTGTTTGCTTATAGTGAAATATGCAGTACGCTGAATTTGACTGGTGTTTATCAGGCATCGTAGACTTAACACAGTTACTTATTTGTTGAAATATACTTAGTGATGGATCTTTATTCAAACTAGCAACTACCAAGTTGTGGTAATGCTGCACTGATCATGTCTAAGTAGGGCAGGATTTGTAGGATTTGTACAGGAGAGGAAATACCTTTAGTTAAATGAACTGATACAGCTGGAAAAAAAAATGTAACTTGCTGGTACAAAACATAATCAAGTCTGAAGAAGGGCCCATGTGATCACAAGAATTTGGGGATTTTTTTTCTATCTCTCTCAGTTGCTCTGTGATTATATCTTAACAGATTCTGTCTCTCCTTTTTCACTTTTCTCATCTTGCCTCACGTTTATTTAAACTGAAAGGGATCTTGAAAAACCTTGAATCTAGAAATTTTAAAATTATAGTTCTCAGTTCAAATCTTGATGCCATTTCAAACACCTGCACTTACAGTTAAATAAGCAGATCTAGAAGGTTTTTTTGTTTGCATTTTAAATGGATTAATCAGTGCATTTAAACTAAAGTTGGATACTCTCAGAAAGGAAAAGCTTCTGGGTTTGAGACTTTAAAAATAGCCTGGACAAGACACAAATAAATCATACTGTAGAGAACAATCTCAGAATGGCATGGAAATAATTTAGATGATCTCACTAATAGATCTCACTGCTATCTTGTGAATCTTTGGGAGGCTTTAATATTGACTCAAGAAACGTTCAGCATGTAACACTAATACCATCCCCTTTGATATTGTAATGGACTTAAGAGAAATGCACTATGTGAAAATATGCCTTCAAAACAACTGAAAGAGCATGGACATGCTAATAGATGTCAGTCACAGTCTGGAACCTGCTGTCTCTTGGAGATAATTTCTGTCTTTAAATGATTTGTTCAGAGCAGCAGGTTTAGGATCACATAATAGAATTTTAAGTGGAATTCTTCAAAATTTACCAAAATCCATGCACAGTATCTAATTCTTGACTAAGGTGATTGGGCTATGCTAGTCTTGGATTTGTTTAGAGCAGTAGTAATTATGTTTGTCAGCTGTCTTGCTATATGAAATAGTATTTTCTGCTTAAGGTTCAATATTACCTTTAACACTTTTGATAAGCATTTTACCATTTCCCCCCTCTTTTAAGGTATATTTTTATCCCTGCTCAAATCCTCTTCCTTTGCTGAGCAGCTGCCATTTCAATATGTTATTTTTATCCACACAAGAGAGCGTGCTGCGTGCTGCACAGCCAATGACAGCCTGCTGAAGCCTTTCCCTGGAGACTAATTGCATCTTCTTTACAATGTGTTCGGCCTTCGTGAGCTGAGCCTAGGATCCAGAAACTTATTTTTGAATCTGGGTCTTCCAGATGGCAATTTAAGCATTACTGTAAAAGTAGTAGATTGACTAAATATTTACTTGTTAAATAACACTGAAATGACTTTAAATACTTTATAACCACAGACTGTTATATTACTGAAATATCCTGTGGTTCAGTTCAGAATATAAGTTTATCACCTGGAAATTATGCAAGGTGAAATGGATTAAAGCAGCAAGCCAGTACATCTCCTTCTAGCACTGCAAAGTGCTCCTGTAAAATCGCGTGCGAATAGCACAGTATCTGCATGAATGCTATGAGTGTGAAATAATCTCTAAGGACTAAACACATTTATGCACATAAAGGAAGGTTTTAGAAGTAGCATAAGGTGAGAGTATATGTGCACGCGCTGGGAGAGAGTTGAACCGCAGATTTACATTTTAGAGGTAAGAACTGGCACCGTTCAGGATTTCTCTCAGCAAGCAGATGCACCCTAACTGTATTTTTAAAGCAATCATCAGCCCCTTAATATTGATTTGAAAAACTTTCAGATGTGAAGAAAATAAGTGAACCTTCTAAAGTGTTCTTTGATGGAAGGGATCAAAATAGTTTTAACGATATTTTATGAATATCAGATTAGAAACGGAACTAGTTGTTTCTTTTCCAGCTGCATGGATTATGCAACATGCTAGTATTAATTGGGCAGAATGGGCCATTTAATTTCTAGATGAGCCAGAAAACTTAAGAGAATCTCACGAGAATCAGGCCAAATTTTTGCCTGGTCTAAATAACAAAGGCTACGATTCTTTATAGGGAAGCAGTCCTTTAAATATACACGGTATAAAATCTGAGCTATTTTAAAATATAAAATAATACATTTTGAGAATTTTCTTGAATTGTAACACCATCTTCATTTTCATAGCAGTGAGGAATGCTTGAGGTTGGTAGCTAAGTTCAGACTTTCTTCCCTACTTACGGTCTGTGTAAAGAGGTACATGATCTATTTACTGTGTTTTGAAAGTCACAGGCCTCTGGCAAATGCATACAACTATACTGATGCTAAAGTCATCTTTGCGCCTCTGCTGCCTCCTGTGCATGAGTGAGCTCTCACAGAACTGTGGTGGTGGAGCCCCGAACTTGTGAAAGCAGCATCAATGATTCATCTCGTTTGTGAGCCTTGTCCCAGAACAGTCTTAATTAAGGCTTACTCATTTGCAACTTTTAATGTAGCCAATTTAGGATAAAATGCACAAAACGTTTTACTTCAGCTGCACCAGGCTGTAGCCAATTTTTTTTAATTAAGAGGAAAAGCAATTGTTTTATTATTTTGAAACATTGCTTAATTGGATCCAGTAGCAACGAACTACAACCTGAGCTACTGGAGCTGCAATGGGTGAAATGCAGGCTGTGCACATTTTATTTGAAATAGGCAGCTCCCATTCCTGCTGCAATCCACTGTATACTGTTGGGTTAGAGGAGTATTATAATTTGCTAACAAGTAAGGGCATACTTTCTTACCAAGTGCAGCTAATAGTCATAATTTTGGGACAATATTCAATATTGTAATTTTTTAGTGTTTTGTTTCCTCTCTCGGTAATTGAAGCATTTGATTTATCCCCACTTTCCCAATATTTGGGGTTTATCAGAACCTTTATTTAGAAACAGCCACAACTGAGTAAGAAAATTAAATCCCCTGGGTGACAGGAATCAACAGAAATCATGGAATCAAATGTTCCATTAATAGTGAGATCAGACTACAGATTGGCTCAAACCTTACACAGAAGAGATCGTATGTGATGCTACGGTTTTGCATGGGTTCGCTATGTAACAAACTTCCAGTGCTCACAGTTAAGTGGACATTTGGGTTTGTGGCATGAAGTAAATGCTGCTCTGTACAAGAGGCTTCGTTTGGTGAAGCTGAAAAAGGCAAGACTTGATTTGGAAGAAAAAAAGTCTTGCCTCCCACTTGCAGAAAGATGAGGATTTGAGCACAGATGCTCTGGAGATTGAACAACCCGAGTGCACAGGTTGATCCAGAGTGGCTCCCAGTCTCTCCTACTGCTCTGCAGCAATGAGCGCCCTTTGACATGAAGCTTTGGCCCCGCAGATGGCTGCGCTTTCCTGGTGGGGTTCCTTTGGGGTTTGGCTCCACCATACTTGCAGCGCAGCCTCTTCCCCCCACTGGAAGCTGTTGCAGCCACGTGTGGGGAGAGGACAGGGCAACAGAGCAGCACCTGCAGCAGCAACTCTGGAAACTCTGGAATGGGATCTTCTCTCGGCTCCAGTTAAAGGTCACCATTTATGCTGCTTGCGAAACTTGCTGCAGCCCTTGGTTTCTGTAGTACTGGTACTAAACAACAGTGGGGACTTGTCATATGCCCATGTTCTTCTTGCTTCCCCCATCGCCCTCAGCAGTCCATGTCCTCTCCCTCTTTCTTGGGAAGACCTTAGAACAGCTTCCAGTACTGAAAGCTCCAGGAAAGCTGGAGAGGACTCTTTATCAGGGAGTGCAGGAAGAGATGAGGGGTAACGGTTTTAAGCTGACAGAGGGGAGATTTAGAATAGATATTGGGAATAAATTTGTTTGTTACTGTGAAGGTGGTGAAGAACAGACTGTCGAGAGAAGTCATGGCTGCCCCAGCCCTGGAGGTGTTCAAGGCCAGGTTGGATGGGGCTTTGAGCAACCTGATGAACTGGGAGGTGTCTCTGCCCATGCAGGGGGGCTGGAACTGGGTGGGCTATGAGGTCCCTTCCACACTAAACCATTCTATGATTCTGTGATAAAAACCCACAGCCCAACTAGCAGAACAAATGCACTGGGTGCAGAGCAGTTCTGTGGCAAGAGAAGGAGCACGGCTGTATCCAAGATACTTTGGATGATCCAGGCCATGAAGGTAGACTGGTTGCTAAGTTGTTAAATGACTGCCTGGTGTTGTGACACTTGATGCTATGAGAATATGGAGTCAGTTTAAAAAGGTTTTTAATTTACAGCAGTCAATTTAAAAAAGGTTTTTAATTTATAGCAGTTTTTAATTTATAGCAGGAATTGGCAGCACTTACATGGATGTAAATTAAATGAGAACTGCATGTTCCTTGGAAAGACTTACGTGGACTGCAACACAGGTTGCCCTGAGACAAATGTAGAATCTAATTTAGACTGAGACTATTGAGATTTTTTCCTGATAATTCCTTGGCTTTGGCACTTTAATCTTCTGCTATCAACTGCAAAACCCAAGACCCATCTATACTATCTCAGAAAGTGTTGTGCATTACCTAATAAATAATTTAAACCATCTGTGTCCATGTGCACTGGTGCATATGATTTAAAAAAATAAAGCAGTACTTAAGTTACTACTGTTCATTTTACTGTTTGGCACAAATTCTCTTATTACGAAGAAAACTGCAAAATTCCAGGACAGGGATGCAACATTTAAGATGGTATAATACACATTTTTGCCATAATGAGTAATAATTTGGGAAATTATAGCACAATCCAAATTATGGATTGAGGTGGAGCAGTTTAGTGTTTGTTTCTAGTGGTAAAAACCATCAGTTGGAATAGGGGGATTACTGTTGACATTAAATTAATTCCCTGGGATTTATTGATATTCTTACTTTTAAGGGTATGGGAGGTAATTCGGAGGTTATTGTGCTGCTCAGAGTCTGGGACATTTTTCA
This sequence comes from Piaya cayana, assembly GCA_013389865.1. NCBI lineage: Eukaryota > Metazoa > Chordata > Aves > Cuculiformes > Coccyzidae > Piaya > Piaya cayana. The sequence continues at coordinate 30,376 of WAAB01018621.1, read as the reverse complement.
AAATATCGACTTTTGTTTGCCTTTGGAACTGCCTTCAGAACTTGAGTTTGGCTTATGTTAGATATAATGTTAAATGTAGGTATGGATACAGATACCATTATTTGCTGTGCTGGTACGACTTTTAAACAAGAATTACTAAGTAGCTGAAACTTTGTGATAATACTTGTGTTTTTATAGAAATACAGGTCTTGATAATGCAGATATCAAACAACTGGATGGTTATTCATCACTACTGCAAGATTTTGAGGTAGGGTATTAGTTCAGCTGAGGAAGAGCAACACCTTAATTTATGCTGTCTGTCTAAAATGGAGCCGTTGAGCAATATGCTAGAGGGTATTAATGTAACCACCCATTGAGGCCAGGAAATTCTTTCCCCTGCCACCACAGCGGAGTACAAATATCTCAGGGTTTTCTGATCCTGGTCCAGCTTTGAAATCGGTGCTAGGATTCCTGTTCACTTCACTGGTGTATGAGACCTGGGGTTTTTTTTGTCCTGTCTTGAAACATTTCTCATAGGCCCCTTGCCATGCTGCTCCATCTCCAGAATCTGTATGGAAAATTAACATTAACTACCTTTCATACTTCTTAGACAAGGTATTTTTGATGAATTTATGTGCTGCAAATGATGTGGCAGTTAGATTTTTTTAAAACACAAGAAAACATTGAAATACCAATAAAAATTTTCATATCTAAATCAGTGATTTGATCTTGAAAAGTGTTACGGCCAACAAAATTTTGCTGAATTCCATGATAACAGCCTTGCTATTCTGATTAAAACCTTTGTAAGGTTTCCCTACTTTATTTTTTTCAATTTTTTTTGTCTTTGTTAAATTAATTCAATTTTTTTAGACATGTTTAATGTTCTGCCTTTTTCAATATCACTGTCTACCACAAAGGATTTTTTTCTTTCACTTTTCTGAATTCTTGCTTTGATAGTTTTGACCATCCTGGATCATCTTCAAAGCAGCCTTTAATTTGGAGTTGTATTCCATGAGTAGTGTCTGTTCCTTGAAGCTTGCCTGCTTCCCCTCCTGAGCTGCTGATACTACCTATCTTTTGTGCTCACTTTGTTCACTTTTTCCCTTGATGTTGAATTGTTAGCTCTTTGAGTCTTTCGTTAGCCACATTTGCACACTCTCAACCATCATGTTTATCAGACTAGAAAGGGCATGAAAGGAGCAGAACGAAAAGCCCAAAGTGCTTTTCTTAACCCTGGAGATAAAGAAGAAATGCGAGGTATAATGTGAACGGGGATGAGTTTTGAAAAAAAAGATAAGGAGGTGACAGACGATGTAAGGGTAAACAGGAAAGTCATACAGAAACACTTTTTAGTAGTGTGCAGTCTTTGCATATACTGAAGTGACACTTCAGCAGCTTGAAATCTGACTTTTCCATCAGTTACTTAAGATATTTCAAGAATTAATTGTGATGCATGTACAGTTTATGTATTCGGTATTGTCTTATTTTAATTCAGCATTAGGTAGAGTGGTTAGAAGTATTGAAGAGGTGAATATGAAAATACATCTTACAGTATATTTATCTGCATTGTTTATTGTAATGCAGATTGGTTAACTGTGATGGTAGTTCTTTAGGTTCATTTGAAGTTTTTTTCACTGTAATGTTGATAAGTTGCACTATCAGGTGAGTGGAGCAGTCGCATATTGTCTCTAGATGGGCACTTGTCAAGTGTCTTTAGAGGTGCAGGGAGTGTTAGTGTTTCAACTTTACTTAGAAATCCTATTAACAAAAATCCCAGCTCAACAGTCACATTGGATAAGTCTGAGGAAAGGATAGATTTTGTGTATAGAATGTGGCATGATTATGATAAAACAAATATATAAACCAATTTATAATACATTAATAAATTCCTAGTAATTTATAGTAGTACTATGTTCAAGTCATCATATTGTGGTTAGTATTAGAGCACAAATGATGAGGGAGATAGGGTAGCTTGCTGAGGCATTCTAAAGAATGTATTTATTGTTCATGTGTCATTTAAAATTGTTATAAGTAGTGTTGGTGTCTGGCCTTGTAAACCATTTAGAATTAGGCAGAGGAAATGAAGTGCTAGTTCTTTTAAAGTACAGTTTTCTCTTTCTCTTCACATTTGGATTGGGTGTGGGGAGGTGTATAGTACAGTTTTTTCATGGATATTACGGGGAAAAAAAGTGTCTCATCTATTCTGGTTATTGTAAAAATGAAAATGGGGAAATGGTATGCTGCAGACACTTGAGCGTGCTTGATGTTTACTTGCTTATGTTACTATTTCCTTATTGTTTGGGACTGAAGTAAGAGGATGCTTAGAAGAGGAACAGAGCACTCATGTTGCATTCCAGGCTGTCTTGTGATCATTCCTTCCACAGACAAAAATAATTGTTTTGAACCTGTTATTGTACTTAAGGACCTCTGGTTTTAAATCTTGCAGTGTGGAATTATATGCCAGTATAAATCCAGCTCTTACAAGTCGCATGCGGGAATTGTATTTCAGGTTATTCATTAAAACGTGGGCAGAGCTCAACCTTTTCCTTTACATCAATTGTTAGGTTCATGGTATAGGGAGAGTACTTTGTCTTGAGGTAGATCACTGTGTATAAGGAATCCAGGAACATAGTACATGTGAACCATGGCTGCGAATGGGAGGTTTGTGAAGTTTTTGCACACTTCCCATGTGTTTTCACAAGTTGTTCAATGAATTCTATAATAAGTTTAATAAGTTGTTCTTGTAACTTACAAAATAAATTTTGTCTAGCAGTTTCTAGCATAAGACGTCCCATTCTTTCTTTTCCTTGTGTGAGAAAGTTGATTCATTACTAAGTATTTTGGAATTTACTGAAGTTAGCACATTTGAAGTAGTTCTGTGGCTGAGAATCTGATTTGCTATTTGTTAGCAAAGCTGTGTAATGCTTTTCATTCTCCCAGTTGCAAACTCTGCCTTTCATTTTTTATTTTGAAAGCAAGTACAATGGTAGTGTAAGTGTTTAAAAGATAAATGCTGCCAACTATTCCGTATCATAAACTGGAAGATGTATTGAGAGAAAAGACAGGATGTTTTTATGAATTCTTATTTATTCTTTAGAAGTTTTACATTAATATAGAATAAAGCTCAGTGCCACCAGTGGTAGGGTGGCTGCTTTTCTGGAAAAAAGTGTAATTCCAGCTAACATCCAGTCCCCAGCAGTTATCTTTGACCCTGTGGAGGTTCCTAGAGAGGAGGGAAGTGTGATATTCTAATGCGCAAGGTATTTAAGAGTTCCACTTACACTGGGTTACTGAAGATCAGTTTAAGGTAACTGAACAGAAGAATTATTTCTACCTTGTAGACAGGGCTGTAGGATTTAAAGCAGGTTTGTATTCTTTGTATTCTTCTGTTTAACAGTAGAGAAGGCTTCAAAGTTAGCATAGTTTGAAGCTTCTGTATTTTTGAGAGGAATGAGACTGGGTTTGGTTTGTCGTCTTTCATGAGTAGTTAAATGGTTGTTGAAATGTTTGAAAGATCATCTCTTGAGGTCCAGTCCATGTGGCCCTGTGTTAGTCTGGCAGTGCACCTGAGAGCATCAACAGCAAAGGAATAATAATGGTTGTGGGTTTTAAAGCTCTTGCACAAACTCAGCTGCAGTGTGCTCAGAGATAACCCTTTGTTATTTCCATTTCCCCTTCAGACTTATGCTTGACTAGCATGCTGGAAGCATGTGTGGGACTTTCTGTTCCAGTCGTCCAGCCTGGGTATTGGCTTGAAGGTCTCAGAAAGTGCATTTGAACCAATGCTAGGCTGGACTGGCTGAACTGGAAGTGCTCGTGCCTTTCTGCTCTGGGTTGTGCCATGGTCGTGTCTCTGGGTACCATACAGCAGAGTTTGTGCAGTGCATGGGGGAGAGAGTCATTAGTCTTAATGCCCCATCCCCAAAGATTATTCTTTTCTGAATATAACTGCACAATCGCTTCAGTGAGGCAGTTTTGCCTTAGGTGGATTAAAGTCCCCTTCCCCTCCCACTCCCTTATTTGATGTATAACATTATCAGCAATCGGACTACTGGAAGTTATTATGCTGATTGTCTACTTTGTGCCATACAGTCAGGTTCTACCTTTTTACCGTGTAAATCCAGGTAATCATAATCACTAGCAAATCACATAATCACTAGCATAATCACTAGCAAAACAGTGTTGTGATCAGGAGAGCCAGAACTAAAAAACTTCTGTAGGTGGATTCTTTTCAGGGTTTTAGAAGAAAAGAAACCTGTTTGCTTTTTGTATATCAGTTGTGTTTTGTGGCAGTGACCTGGAATTTAAAGTGAAAGATTCTAGTCGGACCTGTACTCAAATGCTATGGAATACCAGAAACTCCATTTTGTTAGTGTCTTGACAGAAGGAATGGGTAAATACTTGTCTCCAAGCATCTGGCTTTACTTGAAATAACACGTAATACTTGCATCTACAATAGTACTTGAGCATTTGTTTGGACATTTTGTACATAAACTAGAGCTTTATTTACCATCGCATGCCTTTTTTTTCTTTTTTTTTTCCTTTTCCCTTTTTTTTTTTACATTGTGTTTCTTTAAAAATAAATTTGGAGGAAAATATGCACGTTTTGGCGTTTCTGCTGCTTAATTTTGCAGAGTCAGTACTTCCAAAGGTGTTAATCCGTGATTTTACTGTGCAGCCAAATGCAGTCTACTTTACTGGTTTCATGCTGACATTGCTAAAAGTGTGACAAATGTACATTCTCCAGATGCACGTATAGAGGCGTTTAATTTCTGTCAGATCATCTTAGATTAAGAAAATACTGTTTGAACATTTTTCATTCTTTGAAGTTTGGTAGTGTTTGAAATCCACATAATAGGGACTCTCTCAGATTCCTTTTTAGTAGCTTGCTTTTTGACATCAAGTTTTATAACAGGGATCTCATTTGACAATATTATAAAGGTGGCTGTGACTGTAAGGTACAAAGTTCTGACATGGAGTTAAGTTCACTGTCAGTGTAGATTTATTAAATCTTTGATCAGTTTATTCTGTATTGACAGAACATATCCTGGATCAGGTATCAGGTGGCCTTGCCACTCTTTACCTTGCATTAGTTGTTGTCCCACAGTCGATTGAGCACGTGCTTGGGATAATTTGACAGAAATGAGATTATATACTTGAACTGGGCAAAATTTTTGCACACATGCACATCATATGTTAATATGGAACTGTGGCCTAATCCTTTTGTCCTTAATATTTTAGAACTAAAATAAAGGAATGTGTAAAAAACATACTGTTTTGCCCACGATGCATGACTTTATGACACCTCATGCTGTCCTTTTGAAAAGGTCACCTGAAACTTATGCTGTAAGACATTTTTAGATTTATCTTTGGTATAATACGTATAGGTAGATGTGATTTTTATGTTCTAATTTAAGAAAGTGTATATACCTCTCTGGCGATACCTGCTTTGATCTATGAATTGCTGCTCCATATGCAGAGAGATAATTTAGTCAAAAGTAGGTTAAATATAGATGTTCCTTATAATTTTAATTCTTCTGCTTTTGGTTTGGTTAAGGATACGATTAGATTATTTGGTGAAATGGGGCTTGAGATGACCTTACAGAACTTCTTGTGGGATGTAGTGTTACCTGTAGTAGAAACGTGATAGATGAATTATGTGAGAAATGCTTTGAGAAGCTTAAGGTTATGATAAAATCTAACTCTTGAGTTATCAACCCTACCTGCCCTCAGGGAGTAGTAGGGGCGAAAAGGTAATAAAATACTGTAGTTCATATTTTAATGGCTTTGCACTCAGCATTCTCAATCCTGCTACAATTACAAAATATAATTTAGTGTAGAATAATTTAGAAATAAGGTTTTGCCCTTGGAGTGGCAAAACGCGATTGCACTTCAGCTATTTTTCTATAATTTAAAATTCATGAAAGCATAAATATTTTCTAGAATAGATTCAAGGGTATCTAGCTGACATTTAGAAACTTCGATACTCCTGTTTCTGTAACATGTAAGTCCCAAGTGAAACAGAAGACAAACCGGCACCAAATTACCTTCGTGTCTTCTGTTTAGGGGAAGAAGATTTTTGTGAAAGATCTTTGGCTTTCTGTAGGGCTTTATTTCTACATAGAAGGAGGGCTGAGGTAAGAAAGTAAGAGAAGTAGTTGCAAATAGCACTTTATCAGAAAAATGTCTGTGCACAGGATATTAATAAGCAGTTGAACTGGCTGCCTAAACGCTTTGTATTTTCTAAGTTTTGTAACATAATTGTTGCTCAAATGTCTTGTGAGATTAGTAAATCTGTCTGAGACCCTTTATGCAATTATCTGAAATATTGAAGAAAAGAGGAAAGGAAAAATAGATTGGAGAAATCCAAACCGATGTAGTTGTCTTGTTTATCAGCAGGGTAGAGGCAAGCAAACTCTTCTTCACAATTACATCTTTTTCTCTGGTTAGTAACAGTTACTTTAAGACTTCATTGATGTTTTAGCTTAGCGAGGGTAACCCCTTAGCAAAGATTTCTTTTAATATGAAATTCTAAAAGCCAGAGGCAGAATTGGTAATTTACAGTTCACTGTCTTCCTGGCCTGCCAAAAGAACATTCTTTAGTTTCATTGTTATGTACTACATTGTGTGAGATTAATGGTGTGTGATGAGCTCTCCATTCAGTGAGCAGAGAAAGTTTCTATCTCTGCAGCACTGGGGTAGATTATAAATTGTGTTTGCTGAGAAATGTTTTGAAATGTCAAGTGTTGGTATTTTGTGGGTTAGATAAAGCAAGTGCAGAAAAGTAAGAAGTAAGTTAGGAAAAAAAAATCTTAGTATTTGGTTCTCAAACCCTCTTCAGTAGTATTTGGTACTGGCAATAATTCCTGGCTGGTGCCTGAGCTTTTTCTGTTGCTTTCTGTACTAGTAACAGAGAACGATCCTCTTGCCTTGAGTGACACAGGTGGCAAAGCAGTGAGGAGCCTGCTGACCTACATTGTGGTCACAAATCCGCAGTGGGAATCGTATCTGTGCTGCATGCTTTGCTGCCAAGAATGGGTGTACTAAGTGAAGGAGTTTGTGTGGTTTTGTTAGTAATCTAGAAACCACAAGCAAGTTTTTTATGGCTCTATGGGCAGAGCTGCTTTTGTTAAGGGCTTGATGTTTCCTAAAATGTCCAAAGGCTTCAGACATTAGTCAGAAATGCAGTAAGATTGCTGATTGCTTTCCATAAAGGACAAGTTCCTTAAAACTCTATTCTTTGAGGACTATATGAGCATCTTGGATATATACATTCAAAATTACCATGAAAAAACTATACTTGTGAAGGTCCTCTGCCTTTAAGGTGCTCCTGTAAAGCCACTACCTGTGTGAAAGCTTGAGAGTCTGCTCCAGTTTGAAGGCTAGACCTTCATTATTTTGCATTCTTGGTATTCATTGTATCTCTTATCAGCAAAAGATCAGAGAAGTAAAATGATCTTACAGTTGTAAAGTAATCATGAAGTAAATTGGATTGATATGATTTTTGTTTTGAAAGAGGAAACAAATCATGTTGTGGTTTAAAAATATTTAAACGCTTAAACTAATTGTCAGCCTCAATTTTGAATGAGGAAGCAAAATAAAATTTAAATGTGCTCAGAGTTTCTCATAGTACTTGCCAGGAGAAATCAAGTTTTGAAAACAGTTGGCCTGCTTTCAGACATGGATTTTAATGAGATTAAAAGAGAAAGAATGTGCAAGTTTGATTAGAAAGTTTGGCCTTATTCTAACAATGGGTCCTGGAAGCCAGACAGAAGAATCTTGTATTTTTTGGTGGTAGAACTGATTTGTTTTGGAAAATGAAAAGTAGGAGGCAGTGGGTGGCTGTCAGATAATTACAGCAAAGTGTACTATGTATGAGAGTATCTGTACTGTTGTACACAGGCTGCAGGATTTTTTTTCTTTTAAGTTTTTCAGCTGGTTATTTGTCCGTAATAATTTAACAAAGGATTTTGTGGGCTATGCAAAGCTGTTATGGCAACCTAATTTGAAAAAATAAATTAACCCAATAGTCCTCGATTTTCCTTGTGTTAGGGCTTTTCCTACAGTACAGCTGAAGATCTGTGTTACAGTGTGTTTGAGCCTGGCAAGGCAGAGAGCGTGGTGTGCTGCAGAATGTGTCCTGGGACGCAGTGCATGAGAAAAGATCCACTATAGGCATACACCCAGCAGAGGATTAAGGAACAGATTTGAAAACAATTCTGCAAATTAAGAATGAAAACTGCTTTCAAAAACTCTGTCTGAGTATACATATGTACCTTGTCAGCCTTGTATCGACATTTATCAATAGTAATAGTGAGGGTGCAAGGAAGGCACGGTATTGCGGGTGGTGGGGAGATCAGCTCGTGAACACCATTTTAAATGACTTGGAGTATGAAGAGGCTTGAGAATCATTCAGTTAGTATAAAGGCGATAAAACAAGGTTTTTGGTCCTTATAACAATGTTTGAAAGGCTGTTTTCTTTCTCATTTAACATGCAGCAAGGACATATGGGAGAAGGCGAGGTAACAATATTCCTATTTAATTTTCTAATGTTGACAATGTCTCATGGGAGAAATAACATTAAGTTGTTACTAGAGGGAAAACTCCAAAATTTAAGGTTATAAAACATCAGTTTCACATAAGTTTACATAGTATGCATGCCATAATAAACATTTTAACTGAATTAGGTCGTACTCTACAGGAGTACTATTGTGGCTGAAATGTTCGTGAGTCCTTACAGTGGACATCATCTACATGGTGTGTTACACTGGAGGGCTATGTTGCTGTGTTTGTGTGTATGTTATGAATGCCAATGCTGAAGAAGTTTATTTTAGTTTATTTTGGTCCTTTTGGGTGCTGATGGGTTTCATGACGCAGCATAGACTATAGTGAATATAAGTCCTGGCCTGTTAGGTTAAAGAACCAGATCCTGCAAGCATGCTTGCTGAATTCTGTAACAGCAGCAGTAATGCTGATGAACCTGAAAAGGCTGTTTGAGCGTGGAGGATCACTCCCTTCCACCACTACCTGCAGGACTGGGGTCTTAAGACATGAAACAAGAGACATGTGCATCAGTTCGCTAGGGGAAAACAAGTTAATGTTTAAGTCTGTATTGCAATATTTTTATCATAGTAGGAACCAGGTTTGCCTACCTACAGAAATAGGCCTGATTATAGTTGATTTTAATTCAAAGCATACAAAGCTTCTTGAAATTTCTAGTAAAGCAAGCTGACCTAGCCTTCCATTTTTTATTTGTAAAAATTCTGTAGACTGCAGATTTTATTGTACGTTTTTCTATCAACTTCTTAGCTGTTTGATTTTTGCATGGAAAATGTCTCTATGTTGCAACTGGTCAAATATTCAGTTTTCAAGATGTTTTCTTTTTAAAAATAAATTTATTTCAAAGGAAAGAAGCAAGAGCATGATAAGTTAACCATATGAATACATTGCTGGGGTAGATTGTAATGAATTCTGAAAAGCAGACATAGTATATCACATCATAGGCAAAAGAAAATAGGTCTTAAAACTTTTATCACACCTCATTTATTTGTTTATTTCCCCCATGTATATTTATTTATCCCTAAAGCGCTCCTTAGATGAGTAGAAGTTGACTGAGTTTGTTGTCTAGATATTGATTATTGTAACTAAAGGGTGAATTGATGGAAGAGATCAGCTTGTGTGCTCTACTTATGATATTATACAGTTGCATTTATAAATCAAAATAATCTTATTTAAAAGTAATAAATATTATTAAAGGAATCTATGATAAAGGATTATCACAGAAGAATATTGGCCTGTGAGGGGAAGCATGCTTACAATGTTTTCGCTTAGAGTGAGTCCATTAGTGAAGCTCTGTTGTAACAACTAAGTAGACTTGCTTCTAAGAGTGGCACAGTATTGCCTAGTTTTCAGTCTTCAGTTGCAGTAGATTACAGTGGGTCTTACTGTTTTTATCGGGTTACTTTTGTTATGTACAGGTGGGTGGTTTACAATTTGTTTGGATATCAGTAATTTAAATGTGTAATATATATAGCTGTATTTAGGTAGAATTCTTGTTTTCCCATCTACACTGTGAAATTATATCTACACACTGTAAGAAGCTGTTCACTGGAAAATTATATACACAGCTTAGGTTTTAGTGATGTCTGCTATTGGGAGGGGGCAGAAAAAAATAGGCTTATGTTCTCTTCTGTCTTTACAGCTTTTTAATAGAAATCTAGGCAGAAGCACAAAATATTATGGAAAGTGGTCAACTTGAGCATCCATTACAAATATTGTTCTGTTTCAAATCTTCATTAGTTGTAGTGCAGTTAAGAAAAAGGTGGCAACCTTTTCTTTGAGCACATGCATTTGAGTTACTGAACGCTATTAGTAACGGTAAGGTTGACATGAAATTGAGAACATAACTGCTCATTAAAAGGGAAGATTGCAAACAGTTGTATTGCTAATGCAGCAGCTAGTGGGGTTTTTTTTTAATGATTTCAGCAGTGTATGCATTGTTCTGTTAGTATGTCTTTTTTCCTTCTTTTTTTTTAACCCCCTCTTCAGGTCAGTCTTCACTGTTTCCAATGGAAGATGGGTTCTTGGATGATGGGCGTGGGGATCAGACTCTTCACAGTGGTTTAGGATCACCTCACTGCTTCTCCCACCAGAATGGAGAAAGAGTGGAACGATACTCCCGTAAAGTTTTTGTCGGCGGATTGCCACCAGATATTGATGAAGGTATACCCAGAAAATCTTATGCTAAAGAAGCTCCTTCTGGCTTAGTGACAAAACTGTGGTGTGAAACCTTTTTTCTGTTAGCTAATGAAAGATTGTTTTCCAAACCATATGGAAAGACTTTGTTATGCATGTGGGTCTTCACATATTATAACTTCTAGTCCATGTCAAATGTGAGATAGTTCAGATTAGCGCAGGCTGCAGTGTTCTGCTATTGAAGAACATAATTGTAGTTTGTCGTACATTTAACTGACTCTCACAGTGTAAAAATTATAAAAAAGGGATAAAAGTAAACAAGTAAATATCACTTACTGAAATTCATAAATACATTGTAATAATTTTATAGACACCAGAAGTTGCAGGAAAAGTATTGCTAGTAGAAAGTTATAAAGTTTGTATAGAATTGGAAGTCGTAGCTCACTGTTTGGATACTTCTGTGTGGTTCTCAGAGGCTACTTGCAGCAATTAACTATGTCCTGTGATAGCTTCTAATGTGTGCATGGTGAGAACTCTGTGCAGAGGCACTTGCATACAGTGAAGAACCAGGTCCGTTATACAGGCAAAGGTGATGGAATTCTGCAGTTATTTAAAAAAATATTAAATACATACATACATAATGCACAAGTTTTGTAAAACTTTGTTTCTCCAAAGTTCTGCATTCTGTATCTATGAACACACTGAACTACAGCAGCTGTAAATCTGAAAAGTTGCTTTTTCTTAAACACAATCATTTTAATACCCCATTGTTGTGTCTGGGAGAGTAATGTGCTGCAGTGTGTATTACAGTGATGCGGCAACCTGACTTTCACGTCGAGCATAAGACCTGCTTGGTTAAAGATCAAATGTAACATGGTGTTTAAAGAGGAAAAATTACCTTACAGTCTCTCTTTCTTTGTTGTTAGGGTTTTGTTTGCTTTCCAACTTTGTCACCTTTCTTGTTTTAAAAGCAGATGAGTGCATTAATAATTTGGTCTCTATAGAGCCCAGTTACTGAAGAGTAGGGCATTTGTAAGCCTGTGCTAGGAGAGTAGCTTCAGTTTTTCAGAGTTGCTTGTGCCATTGCTCTTCCTGTTAAATGCACAAGTGTGAATTAGATTAAGGAATATACAATTTTAAATCCACATCATAGCTGAATTTTTGAGATTTTAATGATCTTGTTTCTAGAAAGCATTTTATGTATATGCTTTAACGTTAAATTTGTCCTTAGTGGTGTTATGAACTGAGACCTATTTTAGGAATAGGTATCTAGTAAGTATTGTTCACCTTGGTGTAGATTTTCATCAGTGTGTAACCTTGACAACCTGCCATTGCTGTAAATGTTCCTGATGATCTGTCGTGCACAGGGAAGCTGTCAGTGCAGAGGACTGTCAGTTGCTATTTCGTTAGCAGTGTCATTGAGGAGTGTAAACAAACTGAAAGAGGCGTAATTAATAACACCTTTTCAGATTTCTGGCCAAATTTGAGGATGGAGAGAATCCTGTAAATTGTATATCAGGAACCCCCAACAGTGTGCTAGTATAGAAAGCCCTGTAACACTGTAAAGAAATGACATCTGTGCAGCTGCCTGTTTGAATGACACTCAGCAAGGTGAAGTTTGTTATTTTTGTTTCAGTTTTCAATGAGAAATTCTTGTCCAAAGAGATTTAACTAGCAATGGTTTTGAGTGTGTTTGTGGAGAAAGAAAGGGGAATAATCACTCAATTTCAAGATGACCAGAATTGCTACTAGGAGAGTTCTACTAGATGAGCATATGCAAATTTATACCAGTGATTTGAGGTCAAAGGCAGAATTGAAATGGATGCAAGAATTGCTTCTTGATATAGTGATATGTTCTTGCAGTCTCAGAAAAAATCAGATGTCGATGTTCTGAAAGTTTATTTTATATAAGTTTGAGGTCAGGCTCAGTTAGCATTTGCACATGTGGCGCTTGCATGTCACATGAGCAGGCATGGTAGGGGCTTGTGTTAGTCTGTTGGTTTTTTCCAGTGTTTCTGCAGTTATAAGTCATTGGGAGGACTGCTTGCTTGCCAGTAAGTCAGCAAATGGTCTCTAAACCATTTGTGGGAGAATAGTTCAAGCTGAGTTATGATAGCTGTATAGTTAGAGTGCTGCTGTTTTTTTTGAATTAGTGGGTTACAAACTTTTATTTATAACCATCAGTAGAAAGAAAAGCTTGATCTTTGACCTATCTTGTTCTCTTAATGTGTGTTCTGCCTTGTCATAAAGATTCCCCATACTCTAGTAAGCATTGCTATGAGCTGCTGAACTTTTAGGGTCACACAATGTTCATTTATAGAATAAAGCTACCTGAAATCGATGTTTTTCAGATTGTCTTCCATCCAATTTATTTCTATTTCAATTTAAATTTGTGCCATTTCCTTTCTGTCTTTACAGATGAGATCACTGCTAGTTTTCGTCGCTTTGGACCTTTAATTGTAGACTGGCCACACAAGGCTGAGAGCAAATCTTATTTTCCTCCTAAAGGTATATCTGATAACCACAACATATTGGCATTTTAGAATAATTTTGCTTCATGAGACTCCATTTTAGGCATAATTTTTGTGGCAGTGATGACCTAGTGTTTAGGGGGAGAAAACGTTGAATCCTTGGGACTGTTATAAACTGATGGAATTTATAACATGGCTTTGCAGTTATTCTGCAGTGAAGGAATTCTTCCTTAACTTCTTGTTTTTACTTAATTCCGTTTTCCTTTTTCTTCCAATTTCTTATTTTTGTGATAATAGTCAAGACTAGTCCTCTTTAAAGGGACTAAATGTCCTCCTTTGAAGCTGGGAGGAGTTTGTATCATACATGAACAACCATCCTTGCAGGTTTGCCTCTGCAGCCATGGCTTTTGTTCAGTACATATTGCTGGGTTTTCCTTTTCAAAGGAAATGGGAAGAGTGCTGATCGGCAAGCTCCCTGCTTTCCTTCATGCCTCTGCGGAAAGCTTGGAGGAGGCTGGGTTGGAAATGTGTGAGAGCATCCTGAAGTTTCACCCTTACAGTACGATGACATGGTGCCCAGCATAATTCTGGATTAAATTATTATCCTACAGGCAAACAGACAAATTATATGTTTGCTTTCCTTTTTGTAGGTTATGCATTTTTGCTATTTCAAGATGAAAGCTCCGTACAGGCACTGATTGACGCTTGTATTGAAGAAGATGGAAAGCTCTATCTTTGTGTTTCCAGCCCCACTATCAAAGACAAACCGGTAGGTAGAATTGTCAGGGCCTGCACAATTCCTGTATGATAACCAGAAATTGTTTGCTTCAGATGCCATTTTTCTGTCTTCAGAGTGCTACTGTTTAAATTCTTTAAGGTGTCAAATTAAGTTCTCAAAGAGAAGACAAACTTGCTATTTTTAAACCAGACATGAAGTTTTTTTCTCTAGATATAATTCATATTTTTGTTAGGAAAAAGTTTGCTAAGCTTTACCATTGCTGATGTAGTAAATAGGTATTTTATGCTTATTGATTAAAATCTAGAGTACAAATGATTTTGGGGCTGATGTGAATCTACTAATAGTTGGAGAGACTTCTGCTATACTTCTGTACTTCAAATTTCTCCAACTGTAGGCAAATAGAAAGCAACTAGTTTTACATAGTAAACAAACACAGTTTTGCATGCTGGAGCCTGTTGCTTTAAGATAATGCTAGTCTGGTGCTTACGCTTGGCTAGAACAGCATGAATAGCCTAGATATGTACGCATTGGTGCGGTTCGTACAGCACAGTTCAGTCATGATTAAGTAAATGTGAAAGTAGTGGGTGAGTTTTTTTCTCAGAAATTTGGGTAACAAGGAAGTGATGAAATTTAGTACGATGAAGTTGTCTGTCTTAACAGAGCTTTTTATCATTTCATTTTGAGAAATGGTTGGTGAATGTGTAGAAAATGAGTTTAGAATGTAGAGCTATTTAAGAGGTTTTCTTCTTTGTAGGATACTGTTTTCATCTATATTACTGAGCTACTTTGAATTGTGAATGGTTAAAAAAAAAAGGCTTTTTGTCCATAGGTTCAGATCCGGCCTTGGAACCTTAGTGATAGTGATTTTGTTATGGATGGTTCACAGCCTCTTGATCCACGAAAAACCATTTTTGTTGGTGGTGTTCCTCGGCCTTTACGAGCAGGTACACTGCGTTTTCTGCAGTCTGATTTGGGGAGCCATGGGGGAAACAAGTTATTTCAGCAAGAGAAATATTAAATGTTCTCAGCACTTACAGTGGGGGACAGGAATACAAATGGACTGTTTCACTGGAAGCTTTTAGAAAAAAATACAAGTCTACACCACTGTTTTGTTTTCCTTTCTGGTTTAGTGGAACTTGCCATGATAATGGATCGACTGTATGGAGGGGTGTGCTATGCTGGAATTGACACAGACCCTGAGCTGAAGTACCCAAAAGGAGCTGGGCGGGTTGCATTTTCTAATCAACAGAGTTACATAGCTGCTATCAGCGCTCGCTTTGTTCAGCTGCAGCATGGAGAGATAGATAAACGGGTAAGGTCTTCAAGCATATTCTATTTTTGTACAGTGCTTTCGCTAGAAGTGCCGTTCCATGTAAATGTGTGTCATTGTGAAGACTGTAAATGTTACATAAGATTAATTGCATATTTAGGGCTAGATTGTGCCTCTTAGATACAACACAGAATAAAAATGAAGGAATGGTACAGAGCTGTTGCTCCTGGAACGTGGGAGGCAACTGTGAAGCACACTTTCTCAAATTGCTTAGCATATTGGGAAGCATGTCATCTGCCTTGCCCTTTTATAAGAGACTGCACTCGTCATATACTCCCACTGCAAGTATTTGCACTTGTAGTGTTTGTATAATGTCAGGGAGTAAGGTATCTGCCAAGGATGGAGCTGTTCTTGCTCCTGTTCTGCATCTTTTGAGAGAGTGGGCAGAATATGGCCCTAGTGTTACACACTGTGTGCTAGGTGCTCCTAAAGAGCATTGTGCTAGTTCATTGTAAACTTACCAGTGTGCATTACATCTTCCCAGTCATCCTCTACAGCTTAAATAAAGGCAGTATCCAGTTATCTTATTCTGTTATTATTAAAAGGAATATGCTAAATGGATCTGCAGTTTGCTTGCAGAAAATGTGACTTTGCCAGTTGCTGTGATCTTTGGGCCACAATTTTGAGAAGCTCGGAGAATTTCATCTGCAGTTCTGTCCTGTTCACGTTCTCTGGATTTTTCTTACATAATTGTCATTACGGATTATAATTTTATCATTACTACAGAGGAAAACCCCCAGACGTGATTAGCTGATTATCATTTCACTTCTACTTTGGCTATAAAGCTCAGGTAGAAGAATTGTAACAATTTCACAGTGGGCCTGTGAATTGGAATGTCTTTGTTCTAATCTTGGCTCTGAAATAAGTTCTGTACGGCTTTGAGCAAATAATTTGGGCCGCCCTTCTGCAACTTCTGCTTGCATAACCAGACACTTGGGTGAATAGGTCCATTGAAGCTGGTGGAACTGCAAATTTAAGTAAGTACTTGTGAACTCTAGCAAAGATTTTGCAATCTGTTTCCCCTTCCTTCTCTCCTCCCACTCCTCCTTATTTCCTCATTTTGTGTGTAGCTCAGAAGAAATGTGGGGAGAAAAGTGCTCGGAACATTCATTATTAGAGGGATTTGGGTGCACGAGCGATATAGAAGTGCAACAATGGCACTACTACTTTTATTAATAAGATACTATTTTTAGTATTTTTTCCTAGTAAAGTTTTTCCTGTAAAAATAAAATTAGTATCAAAAAGGGATTTCCTGTAAAATTAGGCAAGGGGTTGCTGCTGAAGGGTGTGCCCTTCAAAGAGAACACAAATGAAATGCTCAGTGGCCTCTAGCACCTACCACTGTGGAGCTGCTCCCAAGTGCTACCACCCTAAGTATGCCTGATGAAGTTGCTGTAATTTAAGCTGTTTCTCTGTAGCTGGGAAACCACGGTATCCCTAGCACAAGTAACAATTGCAGGTCATATTTAGTGCATGCAGTGCAACACACACTCAATAAATGTGCTAAGGACTCTGAACAGTATCTGTGGGTGGTAAACTTACAGAAGAACCAGTGCTGCAGTAACAGGCTAAATCAAGCAAAGGTGTAAATACCTGAGCTGTAGTATGGCCTCTGAATATGTCTGGGTAAACCTAGTAGAGCAGCATAATTGCTGTGTTAAGGAGGCCTGCATAGCATATTTGTAGGTTCTCCTTTTAGCATTTGTGGAAAACACTCATCAATGAATACCCAACCTCAAACTACATAACAATCTTGAAGATACAGGGAGAACATGATGTTAGGAAAAAAGCTGTTGCACTGTTTCTGTGTAGGCATTAAATGACCACAGTGCCCTGTCTGCACTGGGTGTGAGACTGATGGTCAGCATTGGTTTCTGGTTTAAGGATGAAGGAAGACAGTGGGAGCAGGATTGTTCTCAAGTGCCTGTGGTTTTTGGTGTTTAATGACAGTGATCATGTGTAATGAGGGAGAAAATTCTTGAGTGTGATGTTCTTACTACAGAGCTGTGACCACAGTCCTGCTAGAACACAGACGGTAAGTAGTGTGGAATAGTCACTATCTACGTTGTTATTAAGAATTGTAAACTTTCTTCTCGTTTTCTGAATACAGGTGGAAGTTAAGCCATATGTCTTGGATGATCAGCTTTGTGATGAATGTCAGGGGGCCCGTTGCGGTGGAAAATTTGCTCCATTTTTCTGTGCTAATGTTACCTGTCTGCAGTATTACTGTGAATATTGCTGGGCTGCTATCCATTCACGCGCTGGCAGGGAATTCCACAAACCCCTGGTGAAGGAGGGAGGAGATCGCCCAAGACATATTTCATTCCGCTGGAACTAAATGATCACTGCAGTGTTCATATGCAGGCCTCAAATTAAGTGCACTCTTCTGTTATCCTGATTGTCCCTACCCCACCTGACCCTTTCTCTTATTCAAGATAGCATGTCCTTTTGTAGTAGTCTGTAATTTAACAATAGTATAATGAAAGAATGACCTATAATATGGGTATTTTGTAGAATCTTGTCATTGAAAACTGTATTAGGAACTCCTTTTCGTATCGATAACGTTGCAAGTGAGTTGCATTCTCTTGTCTTTACTACCGAGAGAACACTTAATTTCATGCAACATTTTCTTAGAGGAGAGAAAAATATTAAGAAAAGATAATTGAAACAATAGAGTATTTTGGTTTTTTAATTAAATTATTGTTAATAAAGAACATAATAATACTTTTATTAAAATAACTGTGTAACAACAACACTATCGATCTGTTCTGACACTTTTCCCCCAGGGAAGCCTGTTTTTACCTCTCTTTTTGTTTTGACTTCGGGTTTTTCCAGCAACAGATGAAGTTAGCATTTACCTGCCAACAGGAAAGAGCATGTTTAAAGCAACAGAAATGCATGAGCAAAGTTGAAGCAGCATTATAATAATGACCTTTTAAAAATATCTCTTAAGGGTTTTGAGGCTGAAATTTTAGCTCAGTAGCTATCTGACCGTGCCTCTGACTACCACCCACATCCAAGTTACTAATGAGATAGGCAGAGCTTACTATATTTTCATCAAAATGATTACATTTTAAGAATTCCTGAATGTAAAAGTTGAGTAAAGTTACTACTGAGGGGGGAGTGCACTTTTTGGTTTTTTCTTCAAGAGAACTCAATTGTCTGGTTACAGCCCTAGAAATCCTACCAAAGCTAGAGTAATGACAACTAGTTAACCGGCATTTCCTCTCCTGAAGGATAAATATATAGATTTTATTTTTGATGGCTATATATAACTCTATATCCTAATATACTAACATTCATCAGGGGCCAGCCTTTGCTCTCCATTTTGACATGAAAAAGTAGAAAACCTAAAGATACCTCAAGGATATCGCTGATTTTTACTGAAATTTTGATATGTCATTGTGTCACACAAACTAAAATTGGCTGCTTATTTGTTTCTCATCTTGGATGTCAAGTTAGTTTTGAATGCCCTCTAACTTAATTGTAACAGAAGACAGGAACCTAAGTAGTTTCTAAGTCTTGTTTTGCACTGATTTCTGAATTTGTGCATGAAATGGTGCAAGTGCGCATATGCCTTTCTTACTCTTCCTGTAGAAAGAATCCCAACTAAGATTCCACCTCTTCAGAACTTGATATGGGGAAGTAAAGAAACACAGGTATTAAAGTGCCAACATTGCTAAGTTAATGCCCGCTTTATTATAAATAAGTTCTACCTTGAGAAGCATTAACACAGTACATGTTAACTGAATGATAAAGAGTGGGTGCAGGGATTTAGTTTGAAATAGTTGAATGAAGGAGTAGTTCTGAAAATTATTTTTATTACTTTTGAACTAGTGCCCTGGCCAACTTCTCCAATGATTATTTAGCAGTGTGCAAACAAACAAATTTAGTGGCAATCTTGTGAACTGCCCGAGCGGCACGGTACCATCCTAGACTCTCTCAAACCAAAGACTTGCCTCAGCACTGCTTGGAAAACGTCTGCTCCAATAAAAGCCTTTGTCGGCCCCCCTTTGTCCCAGCCCAGATTATCTTTATGAGAAGCAGTTTTTATTTTCAATGCAGGCTTTAATGAACTATACCTTACCAAGTTCCAAAGGTCAAAATGGAGACATTTGCTGTCTACTAGTCAACTATAGAAAGGGAGCTGCTTTTAATAAAATCCCTGAAAATATTGACAACAGTAATGCAAATGCAGAGTGCTCTTGTGTAGATTGTCAGGGACTTTTTTTTCTCTGAAGTACATAATTATAGTTGGAATGTTCCTTTAATTTTTTTAATGCTTGTAGGTGGCTTGGGGTGTGCTATTGTGCCGATCCTACCCAGTAAACAGGTGAGATGGGTTACCATTACAAGAAATAACACTGTTTGAGAACTAGCTTTGAATAATAATTTTCCCTTTGTACATGACCTGCTGAATTTCGGTACAGTGTTTTTGTAGCTAACTTATTTTGTCATGCACATAATGTATATTTGTTATGCACTACTTTTGTATATCTTGTTTTTCCAACAGTGAGCATTTTTAGGCACACTTTTCACTGACGGGATATCTCTTTATGCAATACCTCAATTTTTCATATTGCAAAGAGTAGCTTTTTGTACTTTTATTACTGAGAGATCTTCATATACTTCATTTTTTAATATAAATAATTTTAATAAATTTTATTTTCTTATATTCTGCTTTTTATACATTTCAGTGCTCTGCATACATTTTGAATTATGGATGTTGTGCACTGGCAATGCTATTTTAGAATCTGCAGAGAAAAGAAAGCATGTTGCTTAAACATCTTAGCCCAGCACCAGGTATTTGGTGTACATATAATTTAAGAAATAGTATATGTAAAGTTGAGAATTAAAGAAGAAAAGCATGAAAGTGACAAATGAAACTGTCTTTAGACCCATGAAATTTAAATGCATAAATGTAGTGTAGAAATTTAAAAGCAAAGAAACATCAAAATTGTCTACCGCTTCTTACTAAGTTTTTAAAAATTATACACAAATGCAGACGTTTTTGGTGAATGTTTAGCCATTTTTAATATTAATAAAAAATTGATGTTAGGTGTTTGATGCAGAAATGTGTCTGCTCTTTTAAATTATATTTAAAGAATAAAAGAGAGCCTGCTAGGAGGCAGGCGTGTAATGTTAGTATGCATGACTAATGTAAGAAATTGTTATTCTACTAATATTCACTTGTGATTGTGTGACAAGCGTGTTTACAGATTATTTGGTTACACTTCGATTTACAGGGCATAAACAATTATATACATTACTCTGTACTTAAATAGTGATTACACGTTCTTCTGATTACATGGGATTTGTAGTTGGGGTTACCATGTAGCTCCAAACATAATTAACATGTAATTAGGTTACCAGTCTTAGGGTATCACTTCAATTTGCAAAGGGGTTAATACGCATGTAGTTTTCTCACACTAGCATGGCACTGGCCATGTATTTACAATGTAGTTACAGAGTAATTACATGGTTATTTTTGCAATGTAAAATAAAGTGTTTCTGATTATTTTATATGTAAAGGACCCCCACTGCCCTGTGCTTTTGGTATAGTATCTACTTCTCCATACACAGACCTCTGCAGAATGCAAATTTAAAACTTGCAGTGAATGATTTTAGCATTTTATAAGGATGCTGTTGGAAAGACTTGATAATTCACCCCTTTTGTTTTTGAAGAGTTAAAACCTTCTGTTAAAAGGTGATTTAAAACTTGAATGTGATGAATTGTGGCAAGTTAACTTCAAGTAATGTGCAATACCTATTTCAGACTTCTGGAAGATCTTTGCAGTGTAATTCTTTGTTTTTAATTGCAGACATTTAAAAATGTCATTTTCTACTGTTCTAGAAAATCCTCTTTCTTGCTGGTGTTTCTAAAGAAAAGAATCAGAAATCAATCTTTCTACTAATGTAAATTTGAGATTATTTTTAAAAAAATGGAATAAAAAGTTTTGGTCATTTGCTTTATTTTATTATCTTATTTTAAAGCTACTGTGATAGCATTGTAAGAATTGGGACAATATTGTATTCAACTGTTTTATTTTTTATATTTTTAAATTTTAAAGTATAATTAGTTTTTATAATTTTCATCAGATTTTTTTGTTATATTTTTTGGAAGTGAAACTTTTAGCAAGTGGGTGTCTAGTTTTTACTAATCCCTAATATGTTTTTTCCCCCAATGTATTGCTCATATTATCAGAAGGAAAAGTTATTTAAGTATGTCAGTTAATTGTACTACTTGGCTGAATTTCCATATAGTTTTTACTGTGTATGGGGAGGTTGTAGTATTTATTATAGCATTTTAAATAAGGGTAATTCATTTTTTATTAAAGTCATTTTCACGTTTAAGTTCATATTTTTGTATGTTCTACTCTAAGTTATATAACACAAGTTACTTTTTTTAAAGAGTTCATTTGTTGAAGTGCTAGTGAAAATTAATGTTATTAAATAGTTTGCAAATGACTATTTATACCAGTATGCATATAATTTTTAAATATTTGTAATGTGAGATGTTGAATGAATAAAACTTTTAACTCTGTTTCTTCTTAATCTTTTTATTTTAAGCTTCCTGTAGAAACATGCTTCTTTGTGGCTAAGGCTGGTGGGGTTTGGTGGAGTGATTTTGATGAAGTGAGCAGCACGTGTCTAGCTGTGTGATGTGTAAAGTGCTTCATGCCACATTCTGCAGGCCTGTTCTGGTAAAAATGTAGAGGTTGGCTTTGTAGGGGGTTGTGAGGGAGAGCATAACCACTTGAGAGATGCTGAGTACCCTGAGCACTGCACTAAATTGGTACAAAATCAATGTGCAATGTTGCAGAAATGAAAAGGGCGATGTCTAAAGGCCCACAGAACTGTTTCTGTTGAATTTGCCTGCAAGAAGAACCCTTCTCGCTCCTTGTGTCCAGATGTTGTTTTTAGGGAATGTTGAATGCAAACCACTAAATTTTGTGAATTTACCGCTTGTTGAGTATTCATTAGAAACTATGGGTAGCTCTGGAAAAGCCTTTCAGCAGCTTCAGTGCTGCTGTCTCTCTTCTTTTTTTTTTTTTTTTTTTTTTTTTTTTTTTGCACAGCCTTAAGTGTATCAACCTTGCCAAGGAATTGCTTGATCACTTGCTCCTACTTAGTGCTCTCTGCTGCTGATTCATAGGGACAAAGATAAAAAACAGTACACGGCTGGGAAATCAAGCCAGCTGGGCAGGTGACAAGTTAAATGAGAAGAATACCTCTGAGGCACATGCATCTCGTAAGTCACTGTGCGGCTGGGACAAAAAGATAACCAGACTAGGGCCAGAGGAAAGCCAAGCAAGGCATGAGCAGACAATGATTCTTTTTTTAACTGTCTTATGGTTGGGATCTGATACTAACAGAAGGAAAAAAGTCTGGCATTTTAAAGAGCTTGCTAGGAGCAGCCTTTTATTTAAAATATCTAAACTTGAAACGTCTAAAAAGTCTTGTGAAAAGTTGCAACCTTACATGGCTGCCCTTTGAGAACTATTCAAGATAAACCATGCATCAAGGATTTAAGAGTTTTGCATCCTGATTAACTAGGAATTACCTGACTTTGTTGGTTTTCTTGGTCTGATACAGTTAAGCTTCAGCGAAGTATAATTCTGATTGGTATGGAAGTAGCTCTGTAAAGTGGGACTGTGAGTATGCACATGCACGTTGTGAGGTAAAAATGCAGCTCAAAATACAGCACTGCAGCAGGATGCAAACTGCAGTGAGCAGCGCTTTGCTGTGGGCATCTGAGCCACTCATCATTTTCTGCCATCATCTAAGGAACTGCGTAGTTGTTGAGTATGGTTCTTTTCTGTGGATGCTTCAGGAAATGCAGATCGTACAGAATTGAGCTATAATAGGATTAGTTCTGCAAGATGGTAATAGCTTCAATTCCCACTGGCTTCAGATGATGCAAAGTTAGAAGCTAATGCCTTTAGAAACTAGTTTTTAACAAGGATTTTAATAAGTTTTGCTTGTGACGCCATGTGGATAATTCCAGTCTCTTATAATGGCTATTTAAAAATAAATGGGGAATGCCAGTATGCTTTAGATCAATGATACAGAAGCTAAGATGGGTTATCTGGCCAGTGAAATAATGAATTCCTCATTTTGTGCCAGCCAAACAGCACCAGACAGTATTGACCAGTTTTAGCATGTGACTTGGCTGGTAACAGAACTGTTCTCTCTTTGGCATTGTTAGGACACAGTCATAGTTCAGGCTCTCCCAATTTGATAACAAAATCTGGGCATGGTTTCCAAGTGTAAATGGTCTTTCAGAAACCATTTACCTATCACTGGTTTGTCTTTTTTTTTTAAAAGTACAGTAGACAAAATTTGGTCCTTGAATAAGGAAAGCTTGAAGTCCTGTGATGCCATGGTAGTGGAATTGGCGATGTCCTTCAGAAACAAGGCACTCCTTTACTTCTTTCAATTCAAAATGTTATAAACTTAGAGGTTATTTATCAGGATATAGCATCTGATCTATAGCCGGGGATGTGTATATTCATTCTAAAGTTTTCTTGTATGAAGACTGCAAAATGTTTAGTGACTGTTTAATAAATAAAATTTTTTTGCATAGGCAGTGTCTTAAAAAACTGAGCACAATAAGGTGAAGTGCCAAAAGTCTGGAGCATTCAAAACTGAAAATAATCACTGTAGTGATGGCCTTGGCTGATTCTTAATTGCCAAGAAGTAACTTTCTAGGAAAGATGATATAACAAATCCCTTTTGGGTTTCATTTTGTCCAGAAACAATAAATAAATGCTACAGGCAGGCTCCAAAAAATGGAGGTATGCCTGCTGGGTGGAATTTCAGAATTTCCACAGTACATGAATCTCAGCTATTCTCTTTCAGCACAAACTGCTCGTCAAGCACAGTCAGCCACCAGCTTTCTCTGGGGTGCTGCTTTTACCAAATGAGCTGCTACATTCCACATCAGTGAAGAAAACACAGCTTGGGTGGAGACAGATATAACCCATCTAGTACTGATTTAAAGGCCAAGGTATATTTTAAAGAGAGTCTCTTAGCCATCAAGTTGTTGTTGGACAGTTTCTACTGTTTGTCCTGGTTCTCCAGCTGATGTTTATTCAGTGCTGTGAAAGCCTGCTCAGCCACAGTCCAAAATGCACATTGCTTGCCTACAGGAAATCTAAGACAAATAATAGCCTCAGAAAGGACAGATGAGGGGAAAAACACTGACATCTCTTCCTCTGTGTAAAATAAGCTGATTCAGTCTGTCAGTATGAAAAACAGCCTCTGGGATAAGAATATACTTGCAGCTGTCTTTGCAGTCATAGAAATTGAAGGAGGCAGAGGGGTTGAATCAGCGCTCGAAATGCATTGTAGAACTCCCCAATTAAGATGGGGAGAAAGTCTTTCTGAAGCTTGCTGCTCTGATTAATGCTATCAGGTATCACCTGCTTTCATGACAGTTGACCTGTAATTTTGCTGATTTTTTCTAGGGCATGTCAGAGAGACAATTTGATACTAAATGTTAATTTATTTGGAGGTATCTATGGCTAAGGGAAACTTGCTCAGTTACCTTGGCTGTGGAGCTTGGGAGACCAGGGCGTGGTACCATTCTGTCAAGGTTCGTTCACAAAGTTTGCTAGTCAAAAGTTCTAAGTCCTCCTTGTGCGTATAAAACATGGAAGCATGTAAGGTTTGTGTTTGATTGTGTTTTTCATTGAGATTTAATTTTGGTGAGTCATGAAAACTGAGATTAAATCCTCTGAACACAATGCAGGTAAAAGGTAACCATGAGGACACGTTTTTGGGTTTGTGTGAATCTTAACATTTAAAATGGACTAAGTTTTATCACTCTCAGCTATATGGCATTTTTGTTATTCCAAACTGTATAGCTAAGTGAGTTGCCTTGCTTTTCATTTGAGTGAAGAACATTGATTTTAATTAAATGGTAGCCTGATAGCATAGATGCAGTTGACACATGCTGTGTGCTTCAGTACCTCTTAACATAGTTTTTTTACCTGTGACAGGGTAGCAATTCTCACATAGAGCATTCTTTTTTAAAAAAAAGTCTCTGCCAACCTTTTGTAACCCAACTTTTGAGGTGATGTTTGCTCAATCTAAGCCACCATCTCACAGTGCTGCTGACTCGTGAACCAGATCAGTTTGCTTAGTGATTGTCTATGCCTTGCTATGCATGTGAAAGCATTAAGTTGTCAATTTAGCGAAGTGTCATTTTTCAAGACTGTGCTTGTCGCTTTAAGCACGTGCCCAGTGCTGGTTTTTGTATGGAGTACATTCCTGACAAGTGTTTCTGAATTTTCTTTCAGTGAGTTAAATGTAATTTTTTTTTAGATTTTTGAGGATCATTCTCATGGTAAGCAGCAAACAGAAGCCCCCAGCTTTGCTTCAGCGGGCCAGCTGTTCCCAGGCAGATGTTGCTCGGTACACACTGGCAGAATCAACTCAGCTCTTCAGTCAGTGGCAAGAAAATTTGCTCAAGGGTTGCTTTTACGGGGGATGTCTTTGGAGAAATGTGATGGCAGAACAAAGCAGTGACTGCTTCAATTTTCTATGCAGAGCTAGCAATCCTTGGAGACAGAAGGCCTGCTCTGTTCCTTTTCTGGCACCATCCTTATGTCTCTGGGGGAAGGGAAGGAGTGAACTATCAGTATCTGGAACAGTTCTGTGAAGTCCTTAGTATCATTACGAAGTGGACTTACTGCTGAGGAATGAATATGTCCAGTGGTATTCATGATGCAGTTAAATAGGACTGTCTCATATGTGCAGACAGATGTATTGGTGATTATGTTAGCCTGCAGGCACACTTTGGCCTCAGATCATACTAGATTTCAGAAAAGGCTAAGGATACGTGAGTAGCTTTCTGTACTTGGACAGATGGTCTTGAAAGACCTACATTAGCACTGAATCTGAAGATGATTTAGTGATTTTTGCTTTTCATATCCTGCACCGAGCCAATATTCTTTCAGAATGAGAGAGAACAAGATCTGGAGGTTTATCAAAGGTAAACTGAAGTTCCTCATCTGTGTGTTCATGTAGGGTGTAACTGCACATTCCCCAGAAAAACAGTGGTAACATTTAATAATGTAGTCCCTGCAGCCTAAAATTTGCTGAATTTTACCATCTCTGATTTGGAAACAAAGGATATAATCATTAAATGTCAATAATTTGCACATTTTGTGTGGAAAAATGCAATCTAACTGAAGTCCTTACCCACCTTTTGCTGTATCACTTGACTACAAGTCATTCCTGAAATAAGGCTATTGAATTCTGATGTTCTCTTTTGTGATCATTTTGCCTTTTTGAGTTCCCCCCCTCCCCCCCAAGTTTTATTTTGGATTGGGAATCTTTATTTAAATACTGTAACACAATGTTGTTCTGAGCCAAGGGTTTCAGACTTGTGTTTTGATTATAAGTCTGGATCGTCTTGGTGATTTGAAAATCCCTCAAGGGGAGTCTCAGGCTTTTATGTAACAAACTTAGTTTATAGTCTGCTAAATATTTTTATGTGCTGCATGGAGAAAAGGCAAAATCTGCCTCTCCTTATGGCTGGTGTGGATGAAGCAATTCCCACATGTATCGTTTGTAAAGCAATCTGAGATATGCAGGTTCATTAATATGAAATGCAGGTGCGTTACAATGGCAGCTGGCCATTTTATCTCTGCTGCACTGTGTTGTTGCTTACATAATTAACTGTGAGATGCATTGTAAATTATGAAATTCTACAAGTAAGCAAAAGCTGAAGGCATAATGCATTGCTTTGATTTACCAGAAGTGGTGAGTTTTGTTTTTATAATGATTCCTAGTTATATTAATAAATGGTCCTCAGTGTATTCTGTAAAGTAACGACATTCTAATAAAATACCTCACTCCAGCGACTCTTATTAAATTTTCTGTGAAAATGAAGGAGATACAGTAATTGTTTGTGCTGTTGCTGAGAGTATAATTAACAAGGTTTGACTGTAGCTGTTGTCAGAATTAGCATACTTTCCACGTAAAAATCCCTGTTAATAGTGTTAAGATTCATATTTCAGATGTACTCACAATTTGCAGTTGATCAAGATAATGTAATACTTAATAAGCAATCTGCCTTGCTTGAATTATGTTGAATCATTTGAGTACTTTATTTAACTCCATTGCAAAGAATTTTTATAGAAAAACAATTCTCCAGCAGCAGGAGTTTCCTTTTTGCAGGGAATCACCAGGGAATCACTAAATGTGCATGCAGCAATGTCCCAACAACTCCTTCCTTCCTTCTCTTCGGCATAAGCTGTAGGCTTGCTACCACCCAAACCTACCTTATTTTAAAATGATATTGAAGGATAATGGAAGATGCATACTTTGCTGAAGTAAAGCAATAGAATCCAGGAAACAATGCTAGTTCTGAGCTGGAGAAGCTGCCGTTTGAATATAAAACAAACGGCATGATGAGGTACAGACAGAAAGCCGGCATCTCGTCTATTTTTAACCAGACATTTGAAGATATGGTGAAAAACTGAGATGTTTGTTCAAAGTGACAGATGCAGAGATAGTGTCTAGCTGGCAGTCAATTCACACGTGAGGAAAGGAGGATGAAGAACAGTGTGCAGCTAAAATAGCTGAATTTTCCAGTTCTGCAGATCCCTCATAGATTTTTAGGTGGCATTGATTTTTGTCAGTAGTAATAGATCCTGAAAAGGATCTGAGCTGAATTTGCATTTTAAATCTAAGCCCTGGCAACGTGCTGTTCGGAAAAGTGGACAAAATGTATGAGCGGGGTGGAAGCATATTCCCTGAATACAAATGCTGAGAAGACCACTGATTTGGCAGCCCTGATGCTCTGATGGGGCCGTAGGAAGGAAGCAGCTGGCCAGCTGGCAAAGGGAGCTCCTGGCCAGGAAGATACAGCAGCAAGAATCCATGCACAGTGCGAAGACAGTCATGGAATGGAAATGATTCTGTTGGGGCTTATGGGGGAGCATTCGGGGTTATCTTGCAGCACGGTCTGAGTCTTATGTTTTTCAGCAAAGGGAATGCCTTTTTTTTTTTTTTTAAATTTTTTAACCAGGGCTTTATGATTATTGGCCATGACAAAGTTTGCACTCCAGGATCAGCTTTTAATGAAGCTCTTTGGTTTCCTTTCTCTGGGTTTATTACCCCCCCGAGCTGAACTCGCTGACCCATTTGTTAGTGCAAGGCTTCGCAGAGGAGGAGGGAGATCATGCTGTTGGGGGTCTGGGGGATCTCAAGGCTAATGACTCGTATCACATCTATCACCTCCTTTTTAACCCTTGTGCTTTGGAGCTGCAGATGACCCTTATTTTTGGGAACTAACGCCGTTACTTTGGCAAACTCAGGCTGCGCCTTTGGAAGTCTTTCTCCTCTTTTTTTTTCAACTGCATACACAAAAGGCCTTTTTTCCTTTTCCCTGGCAGCGTGTCCAGTAGCTGGAACTCCTGGGAGCCTGGGCAGCAGGTGAGCAGCTCCCCTCCTCGGGCTGGGCCGTTCGGTGGGCGCTGCTGCCACCTGGCGGCGGCCCCGCCCCGGGGGCTCCTCGGGCTGGGCAAAGCCTGCATCTACCCGGGTTCTTCTTGCATCCATTCCCAACAGATTGTCAGCGCAGGGGCTGCTAAAACAATTAGAAAAAGGTATTTTTATTTTTATTTTTTCCTTTTTTTTGCAGAAGTTTTTTTTTTCTCATTCTCATTTATAATTCTCTCCCTGCTCTGAGTGGCTAAGTGTGCTGAAGCTCTGGGAAAATAACATGGAGCAGTGGTTCAGAGCCAAAGGAAAAAAAAAATAAATCAATGGCACTTGCTCTCCTAAGTGGCTGGAGTAATCCCACTTGTCATTGGCCGTATCTCATGAGCCCGCAGCTGCAGCAGGGTGTATCTCTGCAGAGCTCCTTCCCGGGAAGCACTCCCACCTGCAATGGGAATCCGCCTGCTGTGCCTTTGAGGACAAAATGACAACAGGTATTTAAACTAACATCTTATAAATGCTGTTTGCCAGGTGGCTGGAGCCACCCACCCACGCCCTAGCAGGTGAGCTGAGTACACTCGGTGAGAAAAGCCATCCTGTCTTTGCAGAGCAACCACCAGCTTTCTTGTATCCTTGTACCCTTCAGGTACTGGAAGGTCACTGTAATGTCTCCTCGGAGCCTTCTCTTCTCCAGGCTGAACAACCCCAACTCTCTCAGCCTG
Organism: Piaya cayana; assembly: GCA_013389865.1. Lineage (NCBI taxonomy): Eukaryota > Metazoa > Chordata > Aves > Cuculiformes > Coccyzidae > Piaya > Piaya cayana. The sequence goes on along the minus strand of WAAB01018621.1, from coordinate 985 downwards.
TCCTCGTATGGGAGGTGCTCCAGCCCTCTGATCATCTTTGTAGCCTCCTCTGGACCCATTCCATCAGCTCCATAATCCTTTTGTTGAGGCTTCCAGAACTGGGCACAAGACTCCAGACGAGGTCTCACAAGAGCGGAATAGGGGCTGAATCACCTCCCTCGACCTGCTGGCCAATTCCCTCGACCTGGCCAAAAGCAACCTTGTGGAGCTGGTTATTACTGAGAGAGAAAGGGCGAGACTGGGGTGGTACAGAGCCCGCTCCTGTGCTGCACTAAGCTTGTCTAGGCAGTGATTTCTCCCTTTTTCACCACAGAGCCAGACACGAGGACATAGGCGATGGAGCAGGACGGGGCAGGAGGGGTGATCTGCAGCCCCCCTCCCCTGCCCAAAGGAAGGGGCCGCAGGCGCCGTGATGCGATGCCTGCACCCCGAGCCCCTCTTCCCCCTCAGCACCCAGGCTCGGTGGCGCCTCACAGCCCCTCTGCCCCACCACAGATGGCGAGGCCACGCCCGCAGCTCGTCTATGTCAACAGCTTTGGTTCCCACCGCTGTGGCTCCATCATCCGCTGTGGTGGAGGCGGCCGGGCTGGGTCCCCACTGAGCGCCACGGGAGAGGCTGCGGGGCCGGGGGACACAGGCAGTGCTGGTGGCAGGGCAGCAAGGAGCTGTGGCACTGTGAGGTTTGCCAGCCGCCATCATGGCATGGACGAGCAGAGGGGTGAGCGCAGGCATCCGCCATGTCCTCCTCTTCTGGCGGGAAGGCATTTCCCTGAGGGGTATCACTGATGCTGTCCCGCTGGGGTCATAGAATCATAGAATGGTTTGGGTTGGAAGGGACTTTTGCAGGTCACATAATGCTACTCCCCTTCAGTGAACAGGGACATTGTCAACTACAGCAGGTTGCACACTGAGGGATGAACGTGGCACAGGTTTCTTACAGTCAGACTGGGTCCTCCACCTGTGTCAGGGCAATCCCTGGTTTCAG
>WAAB01018620.1:37208-89862 GCA_013389865.1 Piaya cayana | reverse complement strand
TCCAGCCTGACCCTCTCATGGTGGAGCTTGAGGCCATTCCCTCTCGTCCTGTCCCCTCTTCCTTGGGAGAAGAACCCAGCTCCCTCCTCAAATGATTGCCCAGTTGTCCACTAGTGAAATACATGCAGTATCCAAGACACGATGCTCTTATGAAGCACTTTCAATAATAAGTAATGCAGACAACACAAACCTGGCTTTGATTTGCTGGAAGTCTAAGAGAATTGCATCCCTCCATTCCCTTGCTTTAGCACTCAGGTTTTCATTCTGCAGCCCATCTGCCAGGTAGCCTTCAGCATCTGGGAAAGAGAGAATTCCAGGTTAAAACTCAGATACCGGTTCTTGGCTAAGAAACTTGGAGCTGGCTGTGCACCAACCCAAGAGTGCGATCCAGAGATTCAAGTCAGTCTGAAGGCTTCATTTGGAGAAGTTAAGACATTGAAGTGATTGCACATAGAAAAGAATCTAAATATTGCATGTGATTATGGAGCTTCTCTCTCATTGCGACTGTATGAGGCCAACAGGTAACTGCAAAGAAACTCTGAGCAGGAGAAAGGAAGAGGAAGGTGAAGGTAAAATGGAGAAGACTGTTGGACCAAGTGCAATTCCACCAGCCCCTTTGTTGCCCCAAACCCTAAAAAAATCTTCCCTGGTGGAGCTTGAGGCCATTCCCCCTCGTCCTGTCCCCTGTCACTTGGTAGAAGAGCCCAGCTCCCTCCTCTCCACAACGTCCTTTCAGGTAGTTGAGGAGGTTGTGGAGAGGAGGCTTTTGGCATCAAATAAGAATACAGAAATGTTCTCCATCCCTGGAGGTGCTTGAGGTCAGGCTGACTGAAGCTTTGAGTAACCTCACCTAGTAGAAGGTGTCCCTGTCCATGGCAGGGGGGTTGTAAGTAGATAAGCTTCGAGGTCCCTTCCAATCCAAACCATTTTGTGATTCTATTCTAAGTGATTATCCCATTTAGAGGAGGATCCAAAGCATTTCTAAACTCCAGAGCAAGACATCCACAGACATTTCAAGGAAACCTTATCCCGTGGTATTCATAAGGATGATCTTTGTCGAGGGCAAGCACTGAAGGGCAGGTTGGTGGTGCACCAGCCTACACGGGCCCCCATCACAGCATGAGCTCCCCTGCAAGGTTATTGCAGAAATAATACACCCTGTGCTTGCCCAACAGGGACAGCTAGACAACAGCAAATAGTGTTCTCTCACCTGGAAACCACATCTATATGCAGATATTTATTCTGAATTGGAAAATAAAAGGATTAAGCATGTTCTATTTGCATAAATATTTATGGACTTTATAGAAACATCCAAAAAGCCTCTTAGAAAACAAAACCATTCCAACCCCACTGCTCTGCGTGGGACAATATGACGCTTGTTCTCCCAGCAGCATCACTGCTAGTTTCCCCTTGCAGAGAAAAGATTGGCTCCAAAGCAGTGGTGTTGTACATCCACAGGCCTCTCCAACCTTTAACTCGCGCCGCATGCTGTGACACTAATGTCAGTTTAATATCCTGCTTGCAAGACTTTCGGCTCCTTCTGCTTCTGCCGCTGGTACAGCAGCCAGCGCTGCTTGACACCCCCCAGGAATCTGCACAGCTCCTCCATCTGCAAGCACATCTCAAGATCAAAATACCACAAGAGAAATTGACACCGTTCTCTGTCAAAGTCATGAGCCCTCATTTCTTTTTTATTGCCTGCTCGTGACACTCACAGAAGGGGGAAAGGACCTCTTTAAAGAGAGGAGCATAAGGAAGGACATGGAGGGGAACAAGGCTGATGCTCAGCATCCCCCAGGAAAAGGGGGTCCTCTTCCCACCTCCTCTTCAGGGTATTGGAGAGGCTAGGACTAGGGAGACTATTACAACCACAATAGCCTGGGAATGATGAGTGAATCTGGATCATAACACTTGTCTCCATGACAGTTTGGCTCTCCTTTCTCAATTTATTCAGCTGGAAGCACCAGTTTCCATGGAAGCCCTAGTAAGCACAATCCAGGCTCCTCCAGGTCCTCATCAGCTCTTTCCTCTGTCTTCCTGCCTTTCCCCTTGAACCACAAGAACCAGTCTGAGCAAGATGTGCCTCATACCAGCAGTCCCACTCTGCAGCCACCCATTCATAGCTGAGAACAGAAGTTAAGCCCTGAATACAGCACTGAGATATCTAAGCATCCTAGCAAAGGTGCCATCTCAGCAGAGGGGCACTGACACTACCTCACAGCATCACTCAAGCGCACACCTACGTCCAGCAGCAACTTTGGAAGCTCCAGAAGTACAGAGGTGTCAGGCCTAGATGCATGTTGGTATCAAGTTCACTGCTGGGATAACACTAAGGCTTTGCCAGAGCGGCTGAGTGAAGCTTTTTAAATCCCAGGCCAATCCTGTAATCCTTAGGCTAAGTTTCATTTTCCCCCTCTATCTCTTCAGCTTTAATTGTACATCCAAGATACAGAAGCAGCCTGTGACAAGGCTAACAATGCTGAGCATTACACCCCTTACAAATTGCACAGAAAGAACCCAAGTCCATAGATTAAGCACAGAGGATATATCGTGCTCCGAGGGGCTCACTGCTTAAGAGCAGATGAGGCCAAAGGGACAATTTATTATATACAAACCAGCGCAGAAGAAATGGGTCAGCAAGAGAAACTACATACAAGCTGGATTTCCACAGCAAAAAGAGAGCAAGCGAGGAAAACAAACTGCTCCCAGAACTCGTGCAAGTATCAGCTGCATCCCTCTGTCATTTTTAAGTGCAGATTAGCTCCATGAGTATGCAATTAGCTCTAATACGGTATTTACTTACTGGGATGTCAGCACAGATCAGCTGCTGGATAAGTTATAGTAGAAGCAGGGTCACCGCTGCAAAGCAGGCAGAGCCCCTTTCAGAGCCAGCCCCGATGTTTATGGCACCAGGAAATGAAAAAGAAAGCCTACCCATAAACTCTCAAAGTGGATCAGGAAGAGCAATATGTAAGCAGCTCTAGAGTAAATCACCCTAATGTTAGTTTTACTGCTTGTCAGTAACATTATATTCTTGATGTTTATAGATTGCTCTCTGCGATCCACTCTGAAAGTTTACAGGACTTTCCTTTTCATTTCCTGCAGCTAAAAAGGTAAGAGGGGATTAAAAAAAAATACTTGGGATTTCATCAAGTGTTTCAGGGGAGTTTCTAAAGGCAATTGCAGTTATCCACTTTAATCCTGCAGGAGATGCACGGCATCAGAAGAATTATGTCACAACCACTGAAGCCCAGGTAGTAAAGAACCTTTTAACAGCAGCACTAAATTCCAGGAGTTAATCAGCACTCAATGATCAGAGCTGAAAGGCATTAAGATGCCATGTGTAATCTCTCCACGCACATACACAGTCACTTTTTTTTTTTTAATTCTTCTTTTCTATTCCTCTGCCATCAAACACCAGCAACAGAAATCCTGCACTCATGCACAGAAGAACTGGTCCCACAGAAGCACATTTTATCTCTGCAGGCTAATGTTAAACCAGCCAGTCTGCTCCAACCCCTACTCGGTGCTCCAACCCCTACTCGGTGCTCCAACCCCTACTCGCTGCTCCAACCCCTACTCGGTGCTCCAACCCCTACTCGGTGCTCCAACCCCTACTCGGTGCTCCAACCCCTACTCGGTGCTCCAACCCCTACTCGGTGCTCCAACCCCTACTCGGTGCTCCAACCCCTACTCGGTGCTCCACACGGTCCCTCCTGCAGCTCATCAGCCCAGCTGCCTGGAAAAAATGAGTTTAAACAAAAACTTTAAGCCGCCTATCAACAGGGAGAGTGCAGATACCTTGAGCTTCCCCTCAACTGTATTAATACTTCTAGGATGCATCCCAAGACAGCCAGGGATTTGGAAGGCTGGGTGGATCAACCCCAGTCTCACTTGTCAAAAGAAAAGCTATGAGCTTTCACACGCTGTTTCTCGACGTCTCTGCAAGCTCAAGGAAGGATGGTTTAGTCGCGAAACAATATTTTTGAGATGAGGCACAGCCTCCCACCACAGCACCTGCTCAGTCCCTCCTGTTACCCAAACTCAAGCAAGAAAATGGCTTTCCCAACCCACCATCTGAAGAGGATCAAGCAAGGCAGGTGAAGGGCAGGATAATCAGACTGCCAAAATGTCTTTGATTCCACAAACACAAGCAGCAGCTCTGGGTTTGGCAGAACCACTGTTTCAGCCTTCAGGAGAAATATGCGCTCAACAAACATCAGATACTCTTAAGCAAAAGTAGTTTTAAAAGGGACCTGACTGAGGCAAAAGCAAAACCCTAGGCAATTAACTGATAACACGGTGCTAATGAGAACTTGGGCTGCTAATTTGCAAGGTGGAAATTAAACTAATATAAGCTCAGCAACCACATTACTCAAACAGAGAATAACAAGCTTTCCCGAGTGTTGCAGGACTGCAAGGTAGAGAGAATGCCCGCAGTGGGCTGACGTTCCAGCACTGCAGCCACAGAGATCACAGAATCAGAACGGTTTGGGGTGGAAGGGACCTCAAAGCCCACCCAGTTCCACCCTCTGCCCTGGGCTGGGACACCTCCCACTGGATCAAGGTGCTCAAAGCCCCATCCAACGTGGCCATGAACCCCTTCATGTCTAGCTACCCATTCCCTATCTACTTCTGTGTATCTTATCCTGCACCATGGACCAAGCTTTAACATAAAGAAGCTGGTGTTATTGCCTATTCATCAGTAATTTCCTCCTTTAATTGTATTTTTTATGTTAAATACAAGAACTCTTAATAGTAACGCAGTTTGCAAACCCTGTAACAGCTTGAGCTCTTTCATTTCCAGCCTGCGGAGCTAGCAACCTCCTCAGCCACTGGAAGGCCTCAAGACCATAGAGATTGTTAAGACACAGCAAGTTTGATACCGAGGTGTGTGACACGCAATTAATCTCCATTCATAGCCTGCTCTACTTGTCAGCAAACAAAGGCTGTGCTTTAGAAGGAGATCTGAAGCCTTCAATTAAAAACAGTCAGCTAACAAGAAAATAATCTCAGTTAAAAGGAGGTGGCAGGTGCAGAAATGAGTTGTTTACTGAAGTGTCAGCACTGAACAATAAAGCACTGCACATCAAAAATGTGAAAGGGTGAACTGCACCAAAACCCCCATGATTAAAAACCAGAGGAGAAAATTCACACCTACATCTGGGGGAAGACACAAAGCATTTAGAAGAGAGCTTTGACAGGCTGGGAGGCTGTGCACTTGCACTCTGACTGACAGATCCTAGGACTGGAAACCATCCCACATCGCTAAGGGGAAGGAGAGAGTGCTTCGCGCTGCCAGGAGCCATCGCAACAGGAAACAAAAGGTCACAAAGCCTTGTGGTAGGCAGGACCAACCTCGAACACAACCGCTCTGAGTGGCGAGCAGCAAAGAGGCTAACGACTCCTTCCCCAGCAGCCACCCACATCTGTGACAGCAGGATGTGTCGGTAACACGCGTACGCTCTGTTCTGTGATGGGCTGACACCGTCTCTCCAGCCTGCAACACTGCTGCTCAGGCTTTATTTATGGGGAGGTTATAACATGGTCACCTCCCGATAGCACAAAGGTGCCCACACCTTTGCTCCACACCATGGCATCAGCAGCGATTGCAAAGGTCCATACGGAACTTCACAGAAACATTGAAGGGATTGGGTTGGAAGGGACCTTAAAGATCATCCTGTTCCACCCCCCTGCCACAAGGCAGGGGCACTTCCCACTGGATCCAGTTGCTCCAAGCCCCATCCAACCTGGCCTTGAGCACCTCTCTGAGCGACTGTAGTACATACGCCACAGAAAGAATTGGTCTGTGTCAACCTCACACCCAACCTGAAGATCTCACCACCCAGACAACTGCACGTGGACTGCAGCACTGAACAGGATGGGTTTGCAGGGTCCACACTAATAATGGATGCAGCTCCCAGACAAAGCAGCTACCAGGAACTGGATATGCCCGTACAGGGGCACCTTTTCGGTGGGGAAAACAAGGAGCAGAGTTAGTGAAATGAGCTCATTAGCAAAGCATGACCCTGAGCGCATAAAGGGACGAAGCAAGGGTGATGTTCTGAGGATGTTCTCCCACCAGACAGAGCATTGGACTGAGAGAATGAGAGGAGTAGCTATCTTTATCCCTCCCTCTCTTTCTTCTCTTATCTCTTTTGATGGGTGCCTCATCCAAACAAACAGTGGCACGACACTGTGCTTGTGTCTTAATTCTGTCTCCAAGTATCCAACCTAAATGTACCCATATATTTATGGCACGTTTCAGCAAGTTAGGCCAGGGTCTCTCCACCCTCACAGTTGAACATTTATTCCCAAGATCTCATCTCCATCTCCCCTCTTTCAGCTGAAAACCATCCCCCCTAGTCCTATATTTGCAAAGTGTATTTTGATAGAGAGTTTAGCACAGTTTCTGCTTGGCTACCCCATCACTTCAGTGAGTGGAGGTGCAATGCAAAGTTTTTTAAACACAGGGAAAAAAACTTCAGAAGCTCCAGTTAGCATCTTGCACACATGCAGAAGTAAATGCTATCAGCTCATTCATTCAGATGCTGACACCTCAGAAAGTCACATCCTCATTGTCAAGCAGAACAAGAGCCTGAAGCCAGCACTGGCCTCTCAGCTGTACCCACACTCTCAACAAGATTGAAGCTTTACCGAGGATGCACTCCCCGAGCCATCTTGTTCACAGCAACCCCAGGGCAACATGCAGCACTTCTAAAGCCAGGAGACACCATAATCACAGCCACAACAAACCTCTGCTGAGAGGGCTCACTGCAGCACACAAGCTTCTTTTACTCTGCACCCTCTCCCTCGTCTCACTTTAGTGATGTTCAACCAGCAAAGCCACCCGGTACCTTAACTGGAAACACTCTATGGGAACAGACTCTGTTCTAGAAGATGCTCCTTAATTCTGCATTCATGCTCTTCCCCTTACACAGAGTCTGAGACCACCAGAGAACTTTCCCATTCTTAACACATCTATGGACCCGCCTGCCAGCTCCTGAGCAACAGGAGGACAGCCCCAAAACCACCAGGACAGACAAACACGTCCCTTACACCTTTCCTGGAGTTAGAGACAGGGAAGGCAGATGTAACTCGAGGACCACAAAGCCATCAGCCTTAAAGCAGAAGTAGCTCCCATAGTCCTCCCACTCCCACCTCTGCCCCATGACAATGAGGTGCAAAAAGCCTTCCAGCTTCTTCCCCTGCAGCCACAGCCCCACTAAGCAGAAGAGGAGCAAGGAGAACTTGATTGTTACCTTCTAGGAGCCTCTGAATATCCTCTGGGATCATGATACCTGCCACCACCTCTCCACAGGAATCAAACCTACTGCTCTTGTCCCTCAGGGGCAGGGACAGAATGAGAAAGGAAGCAGGGAGGGCGGGGACACCCCCAAAAGAGGTAGGAGGAACCTCTGGGCCCCACTGAAACACCTCCTCTTACAGTCCCAGTCAGCTCAACCTACCTCCTTGCACACAGTTGAAGATGCCCAGCTGCCCTGGACACTGAGCATCTCTACACTCTCAAGAGCCCCAACCCCAGCAACTGCCCAGCTGCACCTGTGCTCCCGCATTATTGTTTTAACCTGGTGGCAATTAGGGTTACACCTCTTTAATTATCACATAATGCAGCACATGTGTGAGGTTGGGGGGCACTGACTGAACCTCCTGCGCCTGTTCCTGGCACACCAGAGTGGGGATTAGAGCTGTTCCAGGCAAAGGATCTCTGCTCTAATGCACAGGGGAAGAAATGCTTGGATGTTCTGCAATAAAACTTCCCCTCTTCCTGCATCCTGCCTATAGGAAGGGGGCTCGGTTGTAATAGCCATTCATATTTCTACGTCTTGCCCAGAGAAATAACAGGGTTGCGCACTTTAACTTTGCTTTATGACAGGCAATAAATGCAAACTGCGCTCTACAAAACAAAAATGGCATCGCATTAGATTAACCCACAGTCCTGCATCTGCTCCTCTCCCGTATAAATGAATTAGCACAAGCCGACTATGGGAATAGCGTTGTTATTATTATTTCGCATTCTCGCGTTCCCAACTTTTAGGCTCAAATATTGACAAATCCAAAGAGAGTTTTCTTTATCTTGAGCAGCCTGGTCTACTGGGAGGTGTCCCTGCCCATGGGAAGGGGTTGGAACTGGATGGGCTTTGAGGTCCCTTCCAACACAAACCATTCTGCGATTCTATTATTCCAAACTTGTATTTAAGGTTTCCATAGGTTTAATATACAGGATCCAGTCCTTATTTTGCAATATCCTGATATTAAACAGATATTTACTCTTACAGGACACAGAAAAGGTCACTCTGAGCTTATATGCCACTTCTACTTTTCTGGTGTTTTATGCCAGGAGCATGATCTTTAATTGTTTTCCCAACGTAACAAATGCTAGAGAGGACAAGAGAAAAAAAAAAAGATGCAGTCCAGCTGTGTTGGCCACAAACACAAAACCACAGAGCTTCACGGAAGTTTGTGCTTGCTGCTTTCTGCAGGGACCCAACACAGCTCCTTCCAGAGCAGAGCCAGGGCTTTGTGCTAAGCTGTGTGCCACTCTCAGCCCCTCCAGGGAGGCCACCTAAAACTGCTCCTCTTGCCGCTTTGCTCTCCAGCTCTGGGCAAACGAGCCAGCCGTGGTAATTATCAGAAACTGGCAAAGCAAAATGTGGAGGGGAGAAGGAAAAAAAGAAGTGCACGCTGGGCTCCCAACCTGCAAAGACCAAGATACACAAACACCACAGTCCCGGTGAAAGAGGAACCACCTCAAAGAAGCTGCCAAGTTCTGGGGAGACTTTTTGGTTGAAAAATGCACCTTTATGCATGGAGACAACGCCTCAATAACTTCTCTATAAATAATGGTTGTCAAGAAGGATGGCTTTAAAGGAGAAGTGAAGATACCATGGCCAGGAACACATTTAGTCTGCACTGCTGATTTATCAGGGAAGTAACATTGCGCTGTTTGCTGGGTACTGAGTCTCTCCTCGTGGTAATGCTGAAGTGGCAGCTGCCATTTGGTGTTTAGTCACAGGGAAGAGGAGACAGTGTGTTTTCTCTCCTGCTCAGGGAGGCTCAATTGCTCTCCAGAGCTGGGAAAAGAAACACACGACCACTTCTGATTTGTCACTTGGCTGTGCTCTGCACGCACACGGATTTTCAGAACAAGCTGGAGACAGACTTCGCATCTGACATTACCAATCCAGACTTTGCAAGGTTCCCGTTCAGAGTAAATAGACCCAGTTTGTGTCCTTCCCCCTTTTGCTTCACGCTCTGCTGCATGGGCTCACCTGCATTGACAAAACCGCTGTTGCGTATTCTGGATTTTGAGGACAAGATGTACAAGAAATCACTCTATAGCAGACGCAGAGGTCTCAAAGCACAGGAAACGTCACTGCAGTTCAGAGGGCCTCACGCTGGAGATTGCTTTGCTAGAAAGGATATACAGTGCAGCTGCCTCCCCCATTATATCCCCCAGTCAGGTAGGGTTTCACGAGCCAGGGTTTAGAAAACTGAGAGTCTTCTCAAAATGTGAATCTCTGTCAGCTGCCTGAGGCTCCGGGTGCATTTGAGTGGTTCTGATTGTGTGCAAGAAACGGTAGCACGTGTAGGTGGATGCGTGCAGTAGATGGATCTGTGAACGTGTTCTCACCTCGAGTTGTTTAGGGATAAATATTTAAACAGTTCTGTGTGGAAATCCCAGTCAGTTCATCACAGATTGCAAATAAAAAGCAGCTGCTTGCTGAGACTGACTAACTTTAAAAATGAGTTTATAAAGGAATGAACTAGGTTCCTTAGATGGAGGAAACTGCCTTCAGATATGCCAGAAAGATCAATAAAAACTGATCAATGCAAATCTCAGAGGAAGAAACGTTCGTGCGGCTGCCAAGGAAAGGGTCATCTCACACATTCTCTGCATTTCTGTAGCTCACACAGCGGTCTGAGAGCATGTTGTTGTAAAGAGTGAACCAGGAGATGTCTGGTCAGTGAGCCTGACACAGGAGTTGAACCTATTTGTTGTATTTAGGGTCTGGAAGAAATTTTCCCTCGTGTCAAACCAGCAGTGACTCGTTTTGCAGGTGTTTTGTGGGGGTGTGTGCCTTCCTTTGCTGCTTTGGGTGTGAACACTGCTGAGGAGTACGTGAGGATTTCACCCATCGGGTTTCCTGCTGTTGCAGTGTTTGCAGCATCAATAAAGCTCTAGCTCTTCTCTGCTGAATGTCTGAGATGGATTGCTGTTGTGATTTTTGGTCTTTTGCTATGGATCTTAAGGTAAACGTAGAGCATCGAAAATAGCATCATGTGTGGAGCTTGGCACAGTTGCACCCTGGCTGCTCTTGGATGACACGTCCATCTCATGGCCCTGGAAGCACGTATGATGTTCCTCTTAGGCCCTACAGGAAGGTTTTGTTGAGACCAAGCTGGCCATACAGCAGCTGCTGTTGTAATTAAATCCATTTTAGTGAGAAATACTGAGAGACGGAGCCTCAGCTGCCTTGGAGACATGGGTGCTGTCACTCGAAGCCTTAGCACCGAGCCAACCCTTCCACTCGGCCTTATGCAGCCGCAGCGAGAGCCAGGCAGGCTGATTCCACAGCAAATGACCTGGTTTTCCTTACCTTTTGCCTTTCCGCTTTCATTTTTGAATGTGTGAATAGTTTATAAATTGAGCTTAGTGGTCAGCTGGGAAAGGGATGAGGGAGTCTGGCAGTGACTGGCACCTTCCACTGCACCGTTGTTGCGCAGCATTAAGCCTTATGGGCTCTAGATGTAAAACTGCCTCCCTACATGATAAAAGCCCCACCTTAATCATTTTAGGTCTCAAGTTCAGCAGACAGGCTCTCCCCTAATGATATTCTGTTAAATGGACAAATTCCTTTGAAGGCTTGTCTTGCTTTGAAATCCAATTTCTCAGGAAGCCGGATGCGATTGGGTGTAGCTATGGAAACAAAGCAGGGCAGTCTTAGAGGAGCTGAGCGATGCAAGGTAAAATGTGAGAGTCAGAGTCCTTTACAGCCCTGTCGGAAATATCAAAGGATCTGCAGAGGCTGGCAAGAGACTGGTCCTGCTATGGGCTGTGCCGTGGGGCTGGGTCCCAGTGGCTGCCAGAGGAGGAAAACAGCCCTGTCACCCAGCCTGAAGCAGAGCTGAAGGCACAAACCCAGGGAGGTGCAGACCTGCCAGTTCCTCTCTACCCCCTCCCTGCTCCTTCTGCGCATCAGGATGTCAGCGTTTCCCTCGCTACCACTCGGAAAGGTTACCAGCCAAAGAGTAACAAGGTTAAATCACAAAGCCCTGGCTGATAACAGCCCTTTCAAACAGCTGCACCGAAATTAATCTGAAACTTCTAGTAATTAGATAAGATAAGGATGTGTGCGTGCTCGTGCAGGCACACGCTGACACTGGGACAGCCATTCCACAAAGGAGGTGGAGCAGCACAGGCTTCATTAGGCTGGATCAGGTTATTTGTTCACCTACTCTGGTGAAAGTACATTTTCAGCCCCTTTGTTCATTCTGCTGGATATCCCTGCATAGAACACTGACTTGCCCTTTTGTCCTCTCTTCCCAGCACTGTAGCTCCTGCCAATTCAGAGCAGGCTCTCATCCCTGCTCTTTCCGAGCAGATGTTGGTCTCTCCATTTCTGTATCGCGGCTCCTGCCATTCCAGGGCAAATTGTTGGGCCACTGGGTGTCATTTGCTGCCTCTGACAGTGACCAACAACTCAGAAAAAAAGGCAACTTTCCAAGCTGGTAATGCACCTGACTGCTTGAGTGATGTCTCCTGGTTTACTAATCAGCTCTGCCATGCTAATGCTCGGCTCTAATCCCAGCATTTACACGCCTGTGTCATTTTCATTGCCCAACAGCTCGTGTGCCTTTCAGTGGGAGTGGGTCGTTCAGTAAAAGCTTGGTTGCAATCCTCATAAAACCCCTTTCATTCGTTAAAGCTACGTGGTCTTCTGTTGTCTTCATAACTCGATTCTGCACCTCTGCTTCGCAAGGGCTTGCAGGTTACTGTTCATCAGTCCGGAAGCCAAAGAGAAACAAAACTATGTCAGCAGCTCTGAGTTATGGTAAACAGATCTGGTCCCAAAGCAAAGCTAAATGACTAGACCTTGCTCCTGGCTTAGACTGCCAGACTCTGCATTCATTTACCTTCCAGACATGTGGCATTTTCTCTGCTGCGAAGGCTTCTCGGAAGCAAGCAGGTGTGCTGAGATGCATTTATTAGAGTTGCTGTGAGTGTGTGGCAACTCTTTTTCCTCACACCGATGCATTAGTTACAGCAGGACCCACCAAAATGTTCCACTCGCACACACAAAACCCTTAAAGCATTTGTAGCCCAACCAAACAAGATGAAGTGTGGAAGAGAAACACATCTTTGAATCAAAGAATCATAGAATCACCAGGTTGGAAGAGACCCACTGGATCATCAAGTCCAACCATTCCCATCAATCACTAAACCTTGTCCCTGAGCACCTCGTCTACCCATCATTTAAACACCTCCAGGGATGGTGACTCCCCCACCTCCCTGGGCAGCCTCTGCCAGGGCTTTCTGTGGAAAATTTTTTCCTCACATCCAGTCTGAACCTCCCCTGGTGGAGCTTGAGGCCATTCCCTCTCGTCCTGTCCCCTGTCCCTTGGGAGAAGAGCCCAGCTCCCTCCTCTCCACAACCTCCTTTCAGGGAGTTGGAGAGAGCAATGAGGTCTCCCCTCAACCTCCTCTTCTCCAGGCCCTGAAAAATTGAAGAGAATTGGTGCCTAGATGAGATGTGCAGCGCCCTAGAGACAGAAAGGCAGAGCCAGAGCAGACGTTAGCCAAGAGGGAGGAAGGAAGCTCCGAGGCTTAACCTGGAGTGGAGAGGCACAGGTTTCCTCCTCTGCCTCATTCTTCCTGTGTAGCTCTTGACTATGTCAAGCTCAAGCCCAGGTCTCAGTCCAGAGTCCAGATTGATCTGCACTTGCCACGTGGCCGGATACTGCAATCATAGAATCACAGAATCACCAGGTTGGAAGAGACCCACCAGATCATCAACGGACATGAGACAGTGGAAACTGAGCACAAATTTCTCTTTCATGTGGCCAAACACCACTTCACCTGCAGGGTGAATGGACTCCACTGGTCCACCCATTGCTACATCTCACTTGTGGAGACGACATATGGCAAGGAGGTCGTTCCCTGGGAGAACCCCTTGTAACCAGTGGGGTGAAGAGGGTTTGTAGGAGGTGTCGACATAGAGGAGGCATCTCCCAACAACATCTTCACAGCAAACATGTGATCCTGAAGCTAGATGTGGGGAATGGATGTCACCACTGGAATCTTGAGCAGGACACAGCTCTGAGACAGTGTTTCTACAGCCTCCAACAAAAGCTGGCTAGCATCTAGAAGGGAAGAACACACTGTAAAAGGAGGATTAGAAAGATAGGAAACCAGAAATAAGCAGTGAGCTGAGCTCCTGTGGAGGCTGCTATACCTCAGGCTGACGGATGGGCTTCAGTTTAATGCAAAGGTGATATTGATCCCTCGCTGTTTGGTTACAATGTGTGACAGAGCTGCCCTCTGCCCTGTAGATGTGTTGCAGCACCTCTTCTCTTTCTCCCAATCCTCATCAAACTACTTTAATGACTCTTTTATTGACAACACTGAGTCTTAATGAGGAGGACTGCCACACACTTCATTAAAGCTGCAGAGGGGACACTTTCTATAAACGGCTAGGACCAAGGGCTGCCATCAAGGCTAAGGCAGAAGGATAGAGCACAGGGAGGATCCAGAGTTGTCTAGAGAGAGAGCTCTCTGCCTGCTCCTGAGAGAGAGAAAAGGCTTAGGACAAAAGTCCGTGTGATCTGAGAAGCCATGGCTTGAGTTTATAGTCTGACTGATCAAGGTGGGTATAGGAGAGAAACCCTGAGGATTGAGGAAGAAGCGACCAGCCCTGGAGAAGGGTCCTGGTGGACACGGAGGACGTGACACGAGAGCTCCTTGAATATATCAGTTCAGGATGAAGATGAGAGATGAAAAAACGTTGAGTGACTAATGGCTAAATTTAGCCTTGATTTTCTTAGTCAGTATAATAATAGCACACTTACGTCTACTCTGCTGTGGGAGGTGGTGATGACAGCATGTGTTGGACACTGACAGACAGGAATACCGACAGTGATGTAGTTCTGGCTTTGGGACTGTCTGCCAGACCAGCATGACATGGTTGGCTCCTCTGCACTGAGATCCAGGCTGCTTAAAGCCGCTTCAGAGACGTCTATGAAAACATCAATCACATCGTGGCACTGGATGGCCCTGTGTTGTCACAATGACATTTCAGACTAGAACAGGACCAGCCGTGCTGTGAGGCTTTCTTCACTCTGGAAAAGAATCTAAAAGCAGCGCAGAAGACAGATTTGGACTCAAGGGTCTGGATTCCGAAGAGACTCAGATATGATGTTCTAATGTAGCCCTGCTTCTGCATTAACATCCATAAATCTCCATCCATCACACCGTTCTATTTCAATTATTGAGCCAATTTCCAGACACTTTTATGATGTATTGTTTGATTTTATTAACTGGAGTGAAGGTTTAAACTCACTGAATTCCCATAGTAATCTTGCCCTGTAACCCTACCCACCTTATCAAATCTTGCTTAATGAAATGCAGGCATCTGTCTTAATGGCTTTCAAACTATGCGATGTAGACTGACCCAGATGTTAGTTCATAAATAGGAATATTTGGAGGTGTTAAATGGGGTAGCTGGAGACAGAGGTAGGTC
The DNA here is from genome assembly GCA_013389865.1 of Piaya cayana. Lineage (NCBI taxonomy): Eukaryota > Metazoa > Chordata > Aves > Cuculiformes > Coccyzidae > Piaya > Piaya cayana. The sequence goes on along the minus strand of WAAB01018620.1, from coordinate 75,100 downwards.
CCTGAAGTGATCTTTTCTCTTATGAAGAAATCAGTGATATGGGAGAAATTACTATAAATCTTCATGAAGAAAAAAAGAGAGTCAGAGGTCTGAGGGATGGATGCGCAGCCCTGCAGCCAGCACAGCCATACAGCTGGTCCAAAACAATTTTCTGGAGAAACCAATCATTTTGGTAAGAATTTAAAAATCAAACTTGTTTTACTGAAGCGCAAAATATCCATTGGAAGTATTTTGCCTAGGGACTATGGTTGTTCTGCTACATGGAAATGATAACTGGGGTGTTCCAGGCTCTGTGAACAGGATCCTCAGCCAGGCTGTCTCCCTTGGGGTGTTGGACCTGTCCTCAGGGTCGTGGCACATCCTGGAGAAGCAGCCGGGGGCTGGAAAGGGGAGTGCAGCACCCATGAAAATGATTACAGAGAGCCCTGGGATTATATCCAATGAAAGAAGAGTATTTGCAATTTGAAACAAGCTCCATTCCAGTCAATTGAGGGCATTTTATTGTTGAAGAAGATTAAAAAAAAAAAAAAGCTTTAGGAAAGCAAACATTTTTATGGAATAAACCCCTCATTCTTATTTGAATTTTAGAACTAGCAAAAATAACCCCAGTGTTGGAAGCAGCGCTGCAATGTGACGGACACAACACCAGGGGCTGGCTGCGAGCGCTCGCTGCCTCCCTGTTCCTTCCAAGCCGCAAGAGCGAATAAGCCATGATTTTTGTCCCTCAAGGGTTTTTTACTGCCACACTGCATCATCTCATCTCTCCAGCCTCTCCTTCCCCACAGCTGCTCTTGTGCCATACCCATTGCAAAAGGAAGAAAGAAAAACTGACAAGGCCGCACGACAAGCCGGTATTTAGTGTGACAGTTAAACTTAATGATATGGGAGGCATGTTCGGCTGTATTACAAGCCCATTATCTGCAAGCTTGGATATTGGATGCATTACATTATTAATTAAACACAAAAAATTACTACCGTTAGTCGGCGATCTTATCTGCTAAAAGAACTGCTAGGAAGAATTATTCCCTAAATCCAAGAGTTTATTGTTTCGTTCCTGTCATTTTATAAAACGGTTACCCTTCCGTTTCATGCTTGTCAAGCAATCAATGAATGTTTGTAAACTGCTTTGAGATCTTCCAATGAATGACGCTGCGGTTTATAAGCACAAAGTGTTCCTATGGTTCATTCATTATGAAATTAAAGGATAAAACTTGCAGATGCAGAAGAATTCGGCTTGAAAAACACCCCAAACATTTGTGCAGCTGTTATTATGTTGCCCCCTTCTGCCAGATGCTTTAAACACTCGGATGTGAGGGAGGAATTCAGACAACGCAGCGCTGCTCTCAAGGTGANACTCCTACTGTGCTATAGTTCCAGCCGTGAAGAAGCACCCAGCAGTCCTACAGGTCTGACCTGTTCCTGCTGAGTCTTCGTGGGTGAAATTACGCAGCAGAGCTCAGTGAAGTTAACCAAGTTCCCCACGGCAGCTACAGCAGCCAGGCAGAAGTACCAGCTTCCGTAGCAGTAGGACAACCTACATAAACATTACGACTCATTGTCTGGATCCAGCCTACTCAGCTGATTTGATCAAAACTTGGAATCAAACCTGGGTCTCTTAAATACAGTATCACTCCTACAACAGGGCTTCCTCTCTTTTGTCCTCTTATCACCTCCAAACAGATCCAGGCAGGCAGCAACAGCGCCTCTCCACTGCTTCTGTTTCAGCTTGAAAAATGATGGTTGTAACTTGCAAGTCTGGCCTCTCTGAGTCACTGGTTGGTATCAACAAGTTGTGTGCCTCTTGAAGTGGTTGTTCACACTACAGCTCTTCAGCCAACTAAGTGCCTGTTTATCCCACTAAATTCAAAAATCTCTTTTCCTTCTCTACTTTTATCTCCTCGGTTGTAATTATCTGCTGCTTTGTGTTGCACTTCTCTAAACTTCTGCAACCCCTCGCTTTTAACCTCCACTCTCTGTTTCTCCCCTTCTACCCCAGAGCAAACGGAGATTATTCAAGGTGAAAGAGAGGGCAGCGGTTGGTAGGGATGTGTGTGGTGCTGCAGGGCTGCGACCCTTTCTCTCTCTCTGTGCATTTGCATGGCTTTGAGGGATGCACATATAAAAGGTATGGAGATGTAATCCGCCAGGATTACAAGGGTTTACAATTCCAAATCAAAGCCTTGCAAAGCTCAGATGTCCAACCCAGAGCAAGCTGATCTGGGATTCCAGCTGATGCCTTTTCTTTCTCACCTCCTCCTGAACCAACTGCACTCTTAGTCATGGCTCTGCATCCTCTGTCTACAGGACTCACAGTAATCACTCTTGCGGTGCCTGAACAATGGATCTCCTACACCGAGCTGGGCTCCAGGGGCTCCTGAGCTGGTATGCAAACTCTTAGTCTTTGTACCATGATAGCTTTGTTGAATCCTTTCACAGTGCAGATTTCTGCTGGGATGGGCAAGCGGGACTAAGAGATGCCCCAGAGAGCTTACAGTCGATGCATAAGGCAGGAGACAAGAGAGGGGAACAAAGAGGTAGGACTTACAGGGTGCAAGGATGAGAGTCTAGTGGAAAATTCAGCTAGATACACAGGTCACCAGCCTGTTTGGCTCCCTGAAAGCATCCCTGATTCCTCACACCACAAAGTACCCTTTATGTATCACGCTGTTTCTTGCTTCTAAGTCTTGAATGTGTCCCCCTTATTTCCACGACAGTCCCTTGTGCTGGTTGAATAGTAATTGGGATGACTCTTTTCTTCGTATCCTATACATTAAAATGTACATCTCCAGCTCTTGCTCCCTGCAGTCTGTGGACCAAGCCTGGCTAACTACCCACAAATTGAACTTGTAAAAACTAATTTTCTTGAGATCACACAGTTCTGAATCACGGAAGAATCTGGAACTGAAAGAAACTCATCTCAGATCCCAACAAATGCTTCAGCTACAAACTTCCCATTCTGTGGGGCACTGTGCTGGTTCCCAGCTACTTGCCCTTGTCACCACAAGCGCTTTTCTCTTGTAGTTTATCTCCTTTCATCCTGCCTCCATCAGCCAGTCCCCAGCTCCCAGCTCTCCTCTGTCTTCTGCCAAACGATCAGAGAATCACATCTGCGAGAGGAGCAGAGAGAGAGCAGTGCCTGGGTCCTGTGTCAGTTTTATTTACCTTCATTGCGCTGCCTTCCATTGCTTAACAGAATAGTTTTATACCGGAGAAAATTGGAAGCTAAGTAGTTGCCTGTCAGGTAGTGTCTGTCGCCTGCGTGAGAAGCTGACATCGTAGTCAGCTACACTGTCAGCCATCTCCGTGCTGAGCATCAGCTCTAGCCCCCAAGTCCTCCTGCTCACGCTCTCTCTCTGCGATGGTATTTGTAGCAGTGCTGCTGGGCACTCCCCTTGCACAGCAGCTTCTGCAGCTTCCACTTAGATCCATGTGCACTGCACACACGGCAAGTGATCTAAGGAGGAGATGGAGCTGCTGAAATACAGAGCCCAGTGCTTGAAGAAGTCTGGTTTCTCAGAGACCAAGGATCCCACTCATCTCCAGAGCAACATCCCCAATTTCATAGAGTATCAGGGAATTATACCCAGGGTACGTTCAGTTCCAAATATATAGAATAGAAAAAAATTAAAAGATCATTTCACATCAAGGCAGATGGGGAGTAAGAGTATGTTTGGCACAGGAGAGACATGGGCTAGATGCAAATCCTGTTTTGGAGGGGAAGAACAGAAGGGGAAGGCTGCATTGGTGGATGGGAAAAGCACAGTGTTTCATAGTGAGATCATTACACGAATTCCCTTCCCTATGCAGGAGAATTTTGTGATAAAGATAAGGAAATTCTCTCCCTCTTCCCGCTTTTCTTCTTCTTATCTTCTTCCTTTCCCCTTTTCTTTCTCTACCACCTTCTCAGTGTCTCCTTGAATCGCCAGTTGAGATTACGAGGTGTCAAAGGGAGTGAAATGAATTTTGCCACTCAGCTGCTCGTAAACTTGGTGCCCTGGCTTTTGATATTACAGTGCCACAGCCTCTACCTTTAAATATCAGCCACCCACAGAAACAACCTGACTGTACATCGGCAGCAGGAGAGGTTTCCATGGTGACAGGATGCAGGTCACAACCTCTGTAAATGTAATCAGAGCACTGGGACTGCTGTGTGGAGACAGGTTTAATTTCTCCGTTAGTGGGAGCTCTGTGGTCCAACATGTACATAAGCTCCTTGTATTGACAGACAACCTGTTATCTTCAGGATGGCGCCGCCGATTGCCAGTCCTCTCGCACACCTGCCATCTCACCTTAATTTCTAAGCACCAACAGAACAATTCCACCTGGGATCCGGCGCGGCCCAACTGTCACTGCTCCGGGCTTCACAAAATCGCGTTCAGATCATTTCAGCTGCCCACCACCTTTTCTCTTTTCTGCTCTCAGTCCCACACTGGCTGCCTGTGTGGCTGGAAGGTTGGAGGCATAGCTTATTCCCTCTCCCCTCCACGTCTAATCAGGTGTCTCGTTCCTTCTCTGTCTGGACACACAGGTTTTGCATCGTTACGTGCCTGTCTCCACTGTGCCTACATGCCAAGTGCAACACAGCAGAACAGCGAGCCCCGGCGCTGCCTGAGAGTCAGACGACTCCACAGAAGGGCAGGAGCGGTTCTTACAAAATGTACTGCAGAGGAGCTCTGTACCCAGGGGCTTTGACTGAGTGTACAACAAGTGATCGACAAGAAAGGTGTTTGCTGGCCTGGGATGAGGTTATACCCTGTGAGACAAGGAATTTCTGGCTGTTTATGACATATACAGAATCTGGATATTTCCTAACTGTGCCATATGTTGAGTATTTCCAATGCTTCTCAGATTTATGCTTTTCCTTACCCTTCTTTTCCTGGCTATATATCTGTCTTGCATTGCAGGCCTATTTATCTGCTTCTAAGATGCAGAAAAACTGAGTAGTTCCCATCTTCAAAGAGAAAAGCAGCTGCCTGTGCCAGACTGTGTAGTAATGCACAATATTTAATAAGCTTTAATTACTGGCTTCTCCTCTCTTATTAAGTTAAGCCAAGAATATTTTAAGCCCAGCTTGTAATAGGATTGGAGATATCCATTTTCTGATCAACAGTTTGCACAGCTGACTGGGGAAGTCAAACAGCAATTACTGCTTTCTCTCCTGCATATTTATGTGTTTGTGTTTAAGAGAAGCTGGAAGCGTTTCTCCAGTAGGAGCCACACGCATCCATGGTCAGTCCCTGAATCCCTTGGTATCCCCAGAGCAGCCCAACAGCAGCAAGTTTGACAGATACTGGAGAAGAAGAGTTAAAGGGCTTGTGCATCCACAGTTCATCCAAAATTGCCATTCAGCCGTAGCTTTACAGCCTTTAATTTCAGATTAAGTTTCGCATGCAGTCAAACCCATATTTGACTGGGCAGCTAATGTGGCATTTACAGATTCCTTGAAACTATGCCCTGAACCTTTGGCTGAGAGAATGTTTTGAAAGCATTTAGGACTTTCAGATTGTGAGCAAGTGTCCTAACCACTGGTTCATGCTTCCCTTACCACAAGCAGCAGGTACCAGCCCATTTCTTCAGCCCTCTGCACAGGAATGGTTGTACTCAATGATCCAGTGGGTCTCTTCCAACCTGGTTATTCTATGATCTCTTACCGTGCTGTGCCAGGCTTTTCAAAGTGCCATCACTGTGCTCAGGAGGGAATTTGCTGAGTACATTCACACAAGTGCTCTTTGAGAGGAACTAATCGATTGCTAAAGACAAAGCTCAGGAGTAGAAATCTCTCTGCCTGTCATCTCTATTATCTTTTTTTTGCTTTGCCTGCCTCCACACCGTGCACAGACAGAGAATGGAAACCGTGCCAGGGTCCAGCGCATCTCAGAGAACCCTGTCACCTGAAATATTAGCCTGTCTAGTTGCGTGCAGCAGATTGAGTGTTTCAGACCAGCGGGCTTGAGCTACTGGTCTGAGCCGCCGTTCTTTCATGTGGATCGCGCTGTGCACACTGAGGTGTTGGTAGCAAAAGGCTCACACACTAGGGACAAACATTAACCCAAAAAAGTGAGGTGAAACCAATGGGAAGAACAGGGTTTTCCTGGGCTCTCAGTATCTGGCTTGCAAAAGCCTTTTGAAAGTAAGGAGGGAGAAATAAAAGTAGATAGGGTTGGGCTAGGGGAGTTTTTTTCCACCTTTGATCCTTGGATTGTCCTGTTCAGCTGAGTGGAATACAAAGCAAGGGTGTCTTGGAGCTCACACTTCACCTCAGCAGTGCAATCGACGGGAGAAGCAGTGAGCGAGACCGACAGACTGTCACTGGCAAAATGAACTGTCACCTCCCATTTTTCAGAGGCGCGGTGGGATGAATTGCGGCTTTGAACCATGTGGCCCGTTGCTGATTGAGTTCCGCTGTCTCAGAACCCCGCTGAACGAGGCAAGTTCATTTCAGGCTGACGTACCACTGCTTATCAATTTTGGAGCCAGTAAAATTAACCGCTTCAGAGCTGATTTCCCCTTTCATTTCCCTCCTACTCCTACCTTCCTAGGTTTGTATCTGGAAAGGTCAGTGAATAAATCTCAATAGGACTCAAATAAGATCCATGGGGTCTAGAGAAGGCTTAACGGAGGTGCTTTTCTTAAACAGTTCTGGCTCTAAAAGACATCTGTACCAGTCACCAATCTCCAGCAGACATCTGTCCACGTCACAAAAAGCCAAGCGGATCTTGCTGCACAGGTCAGCACCGTTCCATGTGCTTGGCAGCCTCTGAAGAGCCGGGGGGGAACCCATGTCCTGCAATGACGGCTGCGCTGGAAATCAGGATGGAGATGAATTGGAATGGCTGTGGGAGAGGCTAGTAATGGAAAGGCAGGGGATGTTCAGGGTCAGAATCAAATCCCTCGCAGAGCTACGTGAGACCAACAGTGCTAAAATACCAAAAATACCAAGAGCCCAGACAGCCTTCCAAGATCTATGGAGAGAAAGGTGTATGTGCGTCTCACTTGTTTTATCCAAACAGTATTTTCAGCCTCTTGCCAGCATGTAATATTCATTCCAGTCCTGCCCGCACCAGTTAGCTGTATCTGGCATTGTGTTTTCTGTCTCTTCATTCCTTCCAGAATCAATCTTAGTTGCCTGGTCTCTCTTCTCACAGAATTTACATAAACCTGCATTTCTTTTGCTTTCACATCATCCTTATTTTTTGATATCACACCTCTCCTTTCAGATCTTTCTCCTTTCTCCCTCTGCATCTGCTTCCAAGCTAACAGTTTTGCCCTACAGAGTCTGTGAGGTAACATTTCCTCTGTCTTCAGCCTCCCTCACAAAGTCTTTTTCCTATTTGACCTCAAAAGTTAGTTTTCATCTACTATGCACCTGTGTATTTTTGCCACTATGCAGTTGTCTCATGTCTTGTAATTAACTAAGGGTAAAGTCCTGAGATCCATAATGGTTAGAACACAGCTGAAACTTGGTTTAGGATGGGGAAGCCCTGAGGAATCACACCTTTCGGGGAAAGATTTTGGAAGACAAGGATTACTCTCCTCCTTTGCCATTTTTTGAGAGGTGGACACACAGCATTGAATAGTCGAGGTCTTCAGCTGGTGTAAATCAGGATCACTCCACACTAAGAAGCCCAGCTGATAGTCAGGTACAATACACTTCTGATTAAATTAATGACTGTCGTAATTCTATTGGTATCTGGGAAAAAAATCTCTTTTTTCAAGCAACATCCATTGCCATGTTCCTACCTGCACAAACAACTCTAACGCAGTATTTGATCTGAGACTTCCCAAGCCGTTCTCAGCCTGGTTCCAGCCCTAGAAGCGCTCACTATTTTTCCTCCGAATCCTTTGTATTCTGCGTCCCAGACGTTTTAGTAAGTGTGCAGAGCTGCAACAAGAGATGGATGGGCCACTGACAAAAGGGGCAGGAGAATTAGTTCCAATGGACATAATTTAAGAAAGGCTTTATTCAAGATGTCCGTGAGCGGGAAGCTCTGGGCCCGTGTCTCACCTTCCTACAAACTGAACAGTCGGATGAAATATTAGCACTTTCCACATGTTAACACTACAGGATATCATCCATCTTCCTCACCAGTGGGAAGTGTTAGCTAGCACGGGCCTTTATGAAGCTGATTTCTATATTCCCATATGCCAATCACAGCTCGGAAACTGTTGCAGTTTGCACTTTAGGAAAAGGGACTGTGAACCTGGGGAGGCTGCCCTCAGGCAAACGGCTGCCTCCCAGGCTTTCTTTAAAATGCACAGCTGTGCCATACCTCAACTGACTCAAGAAACAGCACAACATCCCCTCAATCTTCAGCGAAGGAGCTACAAGGGCAGAGCGGCTGAGAAAACTTGCTGTGGCGAGTCTGAGCTTTGCAGGAGACTTAAAGCTATGGCAGCTGAGCACATGTAGCAGATGATTTGGGCCAGGAGTTGAAGTTGGTTGGTTAAGAAAATAGTCACGATGCTCCCTTGGGGAAATGCTGGCTGCAGAAGCTGGTCCACTTTGGTCTGTGTGAGCAGGCTTGGAGAGGACTGGTGGTGGTGTCCATCTGATAGTGGCCTCTAGTCATGCAAGTCTCATGTTCTATGATTCTATGATTCTTTGTTATTAGAAAGGGAAAGCTTCTGTCAGAAATCCTTCTTTCCAACAGGAGTCGGGGATTTGTTTGTACCAGAGAGGAGGAGAATCTTTCCACCAGTACTTAGGATCTGAAACTTGGTAAAAACCTATTACGCAGCACTCTGACTTCAGCAAAAGGAGCTGACGATACATGTACATCTGTCCATTTCACAGGGCTAAGTGGGAGGGCTGATATCAAAGATGTTCCAGTGCTCACTGGAAACCCGGCAACCCTGCAGGTCGTCTTACTTGGAAGCAGCACTTGGAGCACTGAAAAGCTGTGTGTAGTTTTACAGCTACAGGCTGGCATCCTTGCCCTCGTGCAACCTCTGTTAGAGATAAGAACTTGCTCCTCTGGGCTTTCAGTACTTTCTTTTACTCCTTCAGCGAAAGCAGCTGGAACACACATGCACAGAGCAAAAGATAATTGATAGTTGCAGGAGGGCAGAAGTGCATGGAGATAGTATATTCTTCCATCCAGAGGAACAGCCACGTCCCTGTTTCTTGTATTGCAGCACTAATAAAACTCCAGGCCGTAAACTGAGTCAGAGCCCAAACCAGCTTGCTGAGCAGCAGCCCTGCCACGTTGCAGCTGGCTGAATATTTAAAGTACGCGGACTCTTTCCATCCATCTTTCCTCAAGTAACCAAGTCCTCGGGTTCCCTGCTCATGAGGGACAGTTTGACTGATACAGCAATAGATAAAAGGTTTTTCCACAGTTTAAGTATTTATCCCTAATGCTACCAGCAAGTGCTTTTTTAAAGGCCAACCCTGGGAGGCAAGATGCTTTAATATGAATCTTCCCTCCTCTATCCAAGAAGAGCCTGCAGGATCAGAGCTTGTAACACTTCTTCATAGAAATTGATGCTACTGTGTAAGGGCTTGTCTACACATGAGTTATCTCAGCAAAGCGTTCCCCTTTACATTTGCACCTTAATTTGTTGCAGAATAAGTTTCACAGAGAGACAAAAACTGCCTTCATAAGATCATCGCGTCATTAGGAAAAAAAATTACCTAAACTTGAAGAGCTCATGGGCATTCTCTGACCTTGTCCTAGTGCCCACTGGAGTCTTCATAAGGATTACACTGACTCTAATGGTCGTTGTTCCAACCTATGGGAAAGTCAAATTGATAAGCAAGGACAGAAGAAAGTGGAAAATAATTTATCATATTAAAATCAAAGCTCAGTGGATGTTGTGAACTCTAGACTGTAAATAGTCCCAGGTCTAAGTGTTCCCACAGGTAGAGGGATGTGGATATGGATGTGTCTGTTTAACACAGCGAGGGAAAGGAGAGCTGAACGGAGAGTAAAACAAGGCAGTTTTGGCATTTCGGTTTCCTGTGAATTTACAGTTTCAGTAGAACAGATAAACACGCAGCAAAGAGAACAGAGAGACTGTCACCCTTCACTGAAGCGCGAAGGAAATCTGTGTCGGAGGCTTCCTTGAAGCTTAGTGTGTAACGGAATGAATTTGACTGTTGTTTTAATTAAGCTCCCATCAAAGCCTGATCCATACAGAGATTATAGAAGATGTGACTGAGAGGGCTGCCATTTTCCCGATGGAAATTACCCTGAAACAATCATCAGGGCGAAAACAGTGGTGAAATAAAATCCCCACCTGGCTCTGCATTTCCCCCCAAATACGTCCATTTGCTTATGATTTAGCGAATAAAATGCCCCAAATTCAGTACCGGGGCTTGGGAGGAATGTTATCAAACCTTGAATCGGTTCAAGTTCAGCCGTGTGAGCTGCGGAGAGAGTCATGTGGTGTGCAGTGGGTGTGATGTCATCAATCTGTGTGGCAGATGTCACAGGCGGGCGCATCATTAGTCTCCGCAGGGCTGTGTGATGCATGGTGACACCACGGCTGAGAGGGGTGTGATTGATACTTGGTGCATGGAGCCATATGAAAAATCTAGTGTGCAAATAACAGTTTTATAAATGCCTTTCTCATTCGATATGCAGACAGGGCCCTGGAAGGAATCTAGGAGATTGAATTAAGCTTTTAACCCTCTAGGCTCTCCTGTCGTTTATTGTTAGGGATTTAATAGGAACGCAGGAATGCAGATGGCCTGCCTGTCAATTCCAAGAGGTGATTTTTCTGATCTTCATGGACGTTTCCAACATCTTTCATTAAACGCTCATGTACCAATTTGTCATTTTAACTGGGCAGGAAAGAAACTCCCGTTGAACTCCTTAGCTCAGGTGCTGTAAGTTAAATTCAGAAGCAGAAAGCCTCGCTCTGTTACGTCTGCCAGACAAGCTTAGGGCTGATGAACAGCCTTCAATACCTGTTTAGGTGGGTAGAGGGTTTCCAGCAGGATGCTCTAGACCAGTTCTCTCTGCAAACAGAATAAAAAGAGATGATTGAACAGAAATGAGAGAAGCCTTATATAGCATCATTGAGATCCCCGCGCAAGTGACAAGTTAGAAACAGTGTTTTCAAAGGGAGATAGAGAGAGAAAAAAAAAACCAAAAGGAAACAGGGTCTAGTTCAGATTTTGCGTACTTTATTATTCACCTATAAGTGGAGATGTTCAGTGGGTGTTCATTTCTTTATAAGTAGAACTTAGATGAGGTCCTGAGGGACATGGTTTAGTGTTTGATAGGAATGGTTGGACTTGATGATCCGATGGGTCTCTTCCAACCTGGTGATTCTATGATTCTATGATAACTGGGAGCCAAACTTTCCCAAGGCACTATTTGTAGATGACCATTTAACAGACCAGATCTGTAGCTTTGTAGAAGATATTTGCAAATTGCTATAGCAGCCAGGTGCACAGAGAGACCAAAGAGCAGAGCAAGATGCCCCGTGGGTTTGTGAACCGAGGGTTGTTTGAAGGTACCTTGGGATTTCAGCCCTGCCTGTGCTATGGATGTGCCATCAAGAGGCATCTGAAAGGGACACCTCAAGTCCTCATGGCTGCAGAGTGCCCTGAGGCAGAAGGTGGCACTTTCTGGGAGCTCAGAAACAGTCCAACATGGTCAGATTTCTGTTGTGCCTGTTGCTGGTGTCAGAAGTTGTAGAAACAAAGCCTAGAAATGGGCCCCACACAACATGGGAGGGTACTTAGAACAGCAGTAAAAGGAGTCAGTAAGGGATGCTCATGCCCTTCTTTGCCTGTGATGGAGAAGACAAGCGCTAGCTACACATGCTGCAAGGACAGGAGATCTCTCTGGGCTTTGCCCACCAAGTTACAGCCCTTTCCACTGAGCAGCCATCACAGACTGGGCCCCAGCAGCATTTTCATCTCCAGCCCTCAGGGCAGTGGCAGCAGAAAAATCTCATCTTCCCAAGACTCTCAACATGAGGAATTTATTTCTTTTAATTTTCAGGTTTCTTTTCATTTTTTTTTTTCATGAAAGAGTTGGAATTATCTACACCAAAATGAAGTATAAAGTTACGGTTTGAACTGTGCGGTTCGTGGGCCTTTTTTCACTTGAAGCAAATAATTTGACAGCTTCTCAACCCGCCAAGGCACTTTAAGTGGTTTTAGGCCCAATCAGAAGAGATTTAGTGGCTGCTATTTTAGTCCTAGACCACCAAGACCGGAGTGAACTCTACCACTGATTCCAACAGGCCATCCGAGCAGCTGATGTGTTGAACAAATGGGATCAAATTCAAACTCCAAGCAAAACTCGGGTGACGACTTCCCAAAAGAAGGGAAGGGACAGCTTCCCAGCATGGTGGAAACTCTCATCTCTGCTTCTGAGCCTTCCTGAGCCTTACAACAGCAGCGAGACCTTGGTGCTGTGGGAGATACCTCGTCCTCCTGAAGTCTCTCAGGTCCCCAAATGGAGGGGGAGAGCAAGCTGACTGAAAACACCATCACCTGTGGGACAACTGTTTATTAAAATGATCTGTGGGGCTATTTCCAGGTGTAATTACTAGGCAGAAGGGAAGCTGCCATGTTGCTGGTGCTGTGAGGCTTAGCTTCGCAGTCGGAGAGGGAGCCCAGGGAGAAATGCAGCGGCAGAGGACAGTGAGATGGGCTGAGGGAAGGTGGGAAACACACCTGGGAAGACACTGACTCTGAGGTGATGAGGCTGTGAAGCAACAAGGCTGAGAGGCTCTGAGGTGACTTGGGTTCTGAAAAACCTTGGGCTCTGAGGCGATGCAGGTTGAGGTGATTTGGGCTCTGAGGTGACTGGAATTCTAAGGTGTTTTGAACTCCGAGACCACACAAATTCTGACACAATGCAGGCTGCGAGGAAGTTTGAGCTCTGAAGCAACTTAGGCTGTGAGGTGACACTGTGAGGTGCCTCAGGCTGAGGCTAAGGTGATGCAGGCTCTGAGGTGACTGGAGCTTTCAGGCACCCTGGGCTCTGAGGCAACACCAGCTGTGAGGTGATGCAGGCTGTGATCCAGCGGTGTGGTGATGCCAGCCATGAGGCAATGCTGGTTCTGAGGCAGCACCAGCAGTGTGGTGATGCCAGCCACGAGGCAACCTTGGCTGCCTCAGTCTGTGAAGAAAACTCAGACAGTGGAATGATGCTGGCTCCAAAGAGCAAGGCTTGGGCCACCATCCTGTGACACCCACCCTGACCAGGCATTTCAGGCTCTGCGAGGCTGCTTGTGGTTCAGGGATGACACAGCCGGCTGCAGCCTGAGGAGAGAGGAGCCCTCACCAGCTTGCCAGGAACCTCCCCATCTAAGATTTCGCTCACAGAGGAGGTGACGAGGGACTTTGCTGTTCAGGCAGCAGAAGATGCAGGAGCAGGGAGCAACACTGCTTGGTAAGTGTTATGCCAACTCTTATCTGTGCTTTCTGGGGTGTTTCATCAGCCTAGGGGCAGTGCAGGTGGCTACTCCATGCTTCCCCTTCTTATGGGCCTGATCTGAAAGCAGCAAAAGTCATCTTGAAGGTTTACACGAGCTTGGGAGCTGCCTGTGGGAGAGGGAGAGAGCCTGATGTTTCCAAATTCTTATTCATGTCTTTTTGCTCCCATCATCTCATCTGCAGCCCGATGCTCTCCTGGCACCGGGAGATGGTGGAGCAAAGAGAAGTCTGCCTGGTGGAAATGATCAGCCGAGCCGGAAAAAATGGAGCAGGTTGACTTCATTATGTGCTCATTAAGAAATCTGTAGCTGTAGTTTGTTGCTGTGTGTGTGAGCTCTGGCTGTCATAAACCCTGACAGATGGACAGACAGACTGAATTATGGTCGTGGAGTATAGACTGGGCAGGATCCCCCATTAACGCTTATTGGAAATTGTCATCACTTCAAGCCGAATGGCCTCCAGATGTTGAAACCCTTGTAGGGAAATCTTGAAGGTGAAGGGTAGAGGCTAGTGATTGTGCCTGTGTTGTATGAGCTGCAGCCATTCCCTTTGATTTATTAGTGTTTAAGTCAACTAGATTTGGTAGTAGGGGAGAAAACTGAAGAGAGCAATGCATGGGTGAGGGTGCCTGGTTCTGAGCTGCTGGAGGAATTGCTCTGCTTTTATTACCTGGATGTGAGGGAAATAGTAAGTAAATGACTGTTGAAAGTTTCACAGGCAAATTCAGTTCCTCAATATTTTCAGCTTTTACAACAGGTGGAGTTTACATTGCATTGTTTGGGCTTATATACACTTTAATTTATCTATTTCAAGGGCGCTCAGAAGACACAGTTGTAGAAACACAGGGGATAGAGCTGTATCGGCCACTGTCCCCTTCAAAAGTGGGAACAGTTACTTCAGTCAGACATTTAACTTTCCTTGGATATAAAAATATCCATTGAGGGGGATCCCACAGCCCCCTCAGGCAGTACCTGCTGCTGCACTGTCCTTACTGTCAGAAATCTTCCCTAATGCCTCATCTAAATCTCCCTGGGTGCAGTTTAAACTCATTACCCCTTGTCAAATCCTCAGTGAACATGGAGCACGGTTTATTACCTTCCTCTTTCTGGCAGCTTTTAGCATACTTGAAGACTGATAGATCTCCCCTCCGTCTCCTCCCTACACACAGCCACTACTTTGGGTCTCTCCATGGAGGTCGTGCTTTCTACATCTGAAATTATTTTGTTATTACCCCTCTAGACACTCCTCCTGAGGTGTCCAACACCAGGCCAGCTGAGGCCCTTGTTAGGGCTGAGGAAAGTGAGGAGGTTTCTTTCTGCATCTTAAATCTGACGTCCCTTTCATGCAGGCCAGAATAATTCTGTTCAGGCCTCTTCATTTTTTGGCTCAAGGATTTGTCCCAGCTCTTTTCCTGCAAAACCGCTTTCTTGGCACTTGTTTCTCAGCTCATGTTTGTGCGGTTGATAATTGCTTCACAACTTTGGAATTTAGCACTCGTCTTTATTATCTTACTTCTTTCAGATTATGGCTCTTTCTGAGCTCAAACCCTGCTCCCTGAAGGCCTCGCGGCTCTGTCCCTCTTCCCCATCTTGAAATAATCTGCACAAATGCTCTCTCTGTTCAGTTGCCAGAGTTATTAATAAAAATATGGAATAGTGTTGAATTCAGGAGCAAGGGGTTCGGAGGAAAACTGAGCACTAGTAGCACTTCGCAGGATCGAGCCTTCTGGTTTGATTGCATCAATATTTACAGATGCCAGAGCCGTTGCATCGCTGGACACGTACTTTGCTCTTGGAGGTCACATCTCTGGCTTGTTGTGTGTACGCACGTTTGCCTTCCTCCACTAGAACCACTGGGAATGGCTTCTCCCTGCACTACAAACAGGCCTTTCTTTTTCTTTTTCACTGCTCAGGGTTCGTGAACTGCTCCCCGGGCTGGACCCACAATGGGGCCCGAGCCAGAGGAAGGGGCTGGAGCAGAGCCCTTAAGAATGGCTCTTACTCATCAATAACTGCTCTCTGACAGGGCTGGAGGATGCACAAAGTGGCTCGGCTGTTGTGCTGTCACTCCAGCTGGGGCACAGTGCACAGCGAGGCCCTTCCTCACTGGACTTTGCTGTCCGAAGCAGCAGAGGAATATTTTCTCTCACATTTTGACTCTTTAAACTCCTATATTTCTCCAGGGTGGTGCCTTGGGAGTAGGACTTTCCTGGTCTTCTTTGGGGCTTTATTGGAATGATCTGTTTTCCGGAACATGGGAGCAATGGGGCTCAGTTATGCTATGGACTCAGAGCAGGCACAGCCTTCAGATGATGGACTGAAGTTTGATTTAAGCCAGCGAAGCGATGCTGATTTACACCAGCTGAAGAGGGAGCCACCAGGAATCCTGACCACCAGGCGCATCCAGACCTCTGTAGGATGGGTACATGGGAGCCAGCAAATTCTCTCTTGCAGTTCACATGCAAACATTCCCTTTCTTCTTTTCAGCAGCTCTTCTTTCCTCTTCCTTGACTTCATATGGTGTAAATGAGGAGTAATTTGACTGAAAACTTTGTAGGCAAGTCACAGTTTAGATAGAGGGGAGAAGACGTGATGTTGGTGTTTGCTATGGAGTTTGAAAACTGTTACTGGGAAAGTCAGTTAACCTGGGAAATGTCATAAGCTTCAGTGTCTGATTTGACACGATGACTGGAAGAGAAAGGAAGGCTTCAGTGGCTCTGTGGGAGCCTTTATTTGGCAGCCACTTTAAAGCTGTCCTTGTAGGTGGTGGCTACTACCTCTAAATCCCACATCTTTAATAAATTTAACAACTGAAAAGCAAGAGTCACTCAAGTAAAATCAGGATAAAGGTGAGAAACCCAGATCTGCTTGCTGAGAAGTACTATTTATATCATCCAGTATGAATGTATGTTGAGTTAAATCCTAAAATTCTCATTTAGACCTGATTTCAGGCAAAACTCCCGTGGCAATTAATAGGGTATCCTGCAGTCAGCCAATAGCATATGCTCTTAAGGTTTGATTCTCTTGTTTTACTAATGCAATTCTACAGGCTGTAACAAGTTATTCAGTATTTCCCCAAGCATGAGAGGAATCGGGCTCTAATGTTTACAGGTTCTTTTTCATTAAGTGCATGTGTACGTGTTAAAAGAAAGAAGATGTACAGCCTTTTGAACATTCCACAGTGATATCTAGACACTCATGTTAGAGTTNTTTTTTTCTTGGAAGCATTTATTTTCTGCAGCAAGGATGACTGCCCTAGCTAAGGATTCGATGTTTATCCTTCAAGCGTGGGCAGGGAGCCTAAGTGGATGGGAGAGATTTCACAGCTGAAAGGGATATTCCACTTTTTTTAGTGTTTCCTGTGTTTGAGAATATATCATTCCAGCAGAAAAGCAGAGAACAGGCAAGCGAGCTCTGAATGGAGTAACATCCTCTTAATCTGAAGACTTCTTAGGTTTAAAAGCCGAGTGTTTTCGGTGCCTCTCTTCATAGGCATGCCCACAGCATTTTGTGGATGGCGATACGAGGTGGAATAACTGCCAGGACTGTATTTCCTTCTCAAACTCTTCTCCAGGGAGTCCAACTCCTTTGGTGGTTCATCCCTTTGGGATCTCTGGAGTCTGTGGTCTGTTGGGGAGCACAGGGCGTGGCTTTCGGAGCCCGTAAGTCATGGCTATCGGGACCTCATCCTTCTGCTGTAATGACACACGGGCAAGGTCTTTGTCTGCCAGGATTAATACAGAGGGGTTAAAGGTCCTCAGAACCAGCAGAGTTTAAAACCTGTCTATAAAAAGTCCCTTTCTTGGTGCTTCTTGGTAGTAAATAAGGCTTGTGCTGCTTCTATGGGAGGATTTTTTTTTCTTTGTTTTGCAGTATATCCTACGAAAGAGTCACTGGGGCTGAGCTTAAGGCAAGCAGTGTTTTGGAACAGGAACCAAGCCAACCTGTCTCTTCTCAAAGGGAGGGATCTGGAGAAGCTGTGTTTCTTATAACCTCTTCACCTCTGAATTATTTGCTGACACATGCACACCACATCATGTCTGTAACTCTTCGAGGCTGAGGGGTTAAGTATCTTGTCACTCCAGTATAGACACCTCGCTCGCAAATCCCAGACTTTTGACCAGCCCTCCCCAGCAGGAGCGGGGGGATCCCTGCTGTCAAGCCAGGCTGAAAGCTGAGGGCTCGCTCTCAGCACCCCAGAATAGTCTCTGAATGCCAGGAGATGTTGTCTAGGGGAAAGCAGAATGGGAGAGCACTAAGCAGGAGGTCCAAGGAGTCAGACTCTACACCAGTTTCTGGTCCTGACCTGCTGGATTATAGCGGGCAAATAAATCACTTTCTATCCTGTGACTCAGCTTCTCCATCTGTTAAAAAGGAAGGAGCGATGCTGACCTCCATCATGAAGAGTTTTGTGTCCGAAGCCACCAACACCAGCCTGTAAGAGCTGGACATGGCAGCAAAATGGATAGAAAAGGTGCGGAGCTGAGATTCTGCTGCAACTTTCCCTCCGCAGAGCTGTTTCTCCTACCCTGGCCATGCACACGTGCCGCATGCACACCTAGAAGTGATGGATAACAGCCAAGTCGCGGAGCTGCATTGATAAATTGTTCGCATCATGCACTTTTGACCACCTCACCTGTGTGCTCTGCATGCTCATTTGACAACGTCTGGGTAGCGGCTGTGCTGACACTGTGGCCTTACCCTGCTGACCAACAGTCTCATCATTTCCTTAGATTCTCCCATCCCTCTGTATCCACCAGCTGTCTGTCTTATCCTTTGATTTTAAGCTCTTTAGGGAAGGGACCGTCGGTGTGTGTTTGTAATCAGAATGAATGAGCATTAGCAACTCATAACAATCCACAGGCACTGGGTTTGAAATACATCAAGAGTGAAAATAATGGCACATAATTCATCCAAACTTCATTGCCTCAAACTTTCGAGCGCTTTCAAGCTGACAATGGCAAGTACTGAAAGCAGATTCCTTCAGTGGGAATCCTTATTCCTCAAAACTGAGAAACTGCAGGTGGTTTGTAGAAAGCCTCAGAGAAGCAGCCACGAGGGTGTCTTGGAGATCTTCATTTATAGCTCTGTTTTGCCTCACAGCCGCTGCTGACATCAGGATCTCAGTGCTGGAAACGTCCTCCCATCCTGTCCTGCGCTTTCTGTCATTGAGCTCCCCTCTGGAACACGCAATCAGGACTGAGCCCTTGACCCACTCAAATCAGTGGTAGGTTTGCAGAGTTGAGGGTGAGCAGAGTTCCAACTTCTCATCTTCTGTTCCTTCATCTCTCTGCTTTCTCGAAGCCAGTGGCTCGGTCTTTGTGTCTTCACCCAAGGCCACCTGTAGTTGTGCTTATTAACAATCTGAACCAAATTGCACCAGAATCAATGGGAAGGTGCTCATTAGCACTGGCGGGTTTGGATCAGCCCCTAAAATAAAGGCTTCTCATTGCCCTCATGCTGTGCTAACATTAACTACTTAATTTTCATGAGGCTTGCAGGCAGCTGAGCTGAGAGGCAGGGTGGACCCTCAGCCCTTGCCCAGAAGAGCGTAGTGACTGAGAGAAGGGGAGCTTCTGTTCTTCTGGTTTCAGATCCATCACTCCTCCCTCCAGCCCCTTTTCCTCCTGCCCCAGACGCAGCATTGGCTGCTTCGCCTTGTTCACAAACACCATCTACATCTGTCCTGAGCCACAATATGTATTAATCAATTTGATGAGGATGTTAAAGCTTTCTCTTTGTACCTAATTATGGGCTGATTTATAGTACTGGCCTTGTGCTTGATGGAGCTCTCCCCTTGGCAGTGATTTACATGGCATTGGCACCAACCTCTCCGTCTCTCCAATACTCTGTCATTTTTTTCTGCCCTTCTTGCTCTTTCTTTCCCTCTTCCCTCACTGTCTCCCCGCTCCTCCCCACGTCCCTCTGTTCTATGATCCCTCATGAGAGCCTAATGACACGTTGACAGACTCGTGAAACATTGCTACCTCTTCACGGCATCTGTCTCTGGCTTGGTGGCTCCTAGTGCTCCCTGACATATCCAGATGGAAGGGCTGGCAGGCGAGGCAGAGGCTCTGGCCGTTGCCCCAAAGCAAGCCCTGCAGCTCTGCAGATTTCCTTCTGGAGGCAGTTGGTGCAGAGCTCTGGATTCCCCTAGGGGACATCTCCACACTGGCAAGGATCTGGGGACACCCCCTATCCCCCATCCACGCCCCATCCTGGTTCTCTGGACTCCCCTGAAATTCTCTAATGAAGTCATTAAATAGCAGTGGTTCAGACTTCCACAGTGTGGCTCACCCAAGGATCTCCAAAATCTCCAGGAAAGGGGGGCAAGTTTTATTTCCTTTTAGTACCAGTGAAGAAACTGAATCACAGAAGCATTAGGGGCTGTGTTCCTGAAGGATGCAACCAATACAGTCATCTCACTCCAGTTGTTACCGAGAAAAAAAGTCATTAGGGAAAATGGGAGAAGAATGAAACAATTACACCAGTTTCACTCATCTCTGGGATTAACTCTGCCCCAGAGCAGAACCTGTTCCATATGTTTGTCTTACTGTTATGGTTTGTTTGTGGTTTTTTGCTTTTTCTTTCTTTTCCTTTTCTCTTTTTCTTTTTCAGAGCTGAGATCCTTAAAATAAAGTCAATGAGCTCACAAGATATTTGCAGACTTACCAAAAGAAAGATGTGTTTCCCATAGGTCATGTGTTATACTGGATCAAGCATTCATGGTTGCTGATCCTGATGCGGCTCCAACCACACCCCCTCCTTTTGTGCCTGGAAATTGCAAAATTCACTTTTCTTGGAGAAATACTGTTACCTTCGCTATGTGAGCACAGAGAAGAGGCTGCTGGTGGAGAGGGTTCAGAAAAGTTTTTTGTTTGTTGACTCCAAAATCCCTAAGTTTGGTTGCTTTCTGTTACGAGGGGAAATGACACCAGTGACGAGAACTTGAGCTAAGGAGTTGTGCTTAAAATCTTTAGGAAACAGTGAAATATCAGGTGGCACATACTGACCCCAGGCCCATCCTCCAGAGCTCTCACTCCTTTTGGAGCTGTACATCCTTGTTCCCTATACACAGCTGCCACTTCACATGGCAGGTAGCTGGTTCTCCAGCTGCCAGATGTGCCCATGAGACCAGATGTTTTGTGTGTGTTCAAAATCAGCTGCACATCCAGGACATATGGATTAATTCAGTGGTGGGTGCTGGAATAAGCACAACAGCGTAGGTGAAATCTCCTCTTGCATTTTTTAATACCGTAATGACAACCGAACTTCTCATCTGTCCCTTCTCACGAGAAAAGTCTCCGCCAGGAAATTACAGGTAAAGCACTTCTTGTTCTGCCGCCATAAAACCGAAGCCTGTTTACATTTTTCTGGGGTTGCGTCATCAAAATTCAGCTCACAACCAGATTAATGACTTTAAAAACCTGAACTTTGGAGTTGCACCAAAGATAAAACTCGGCCAGTTGTATCTATACCAAAAAAGCCAAGGGTCCCAATGTGGATATTAGGATACACTCAGTCGTAAACCACATTCACGTGTCACCACAGTTCATGAAAACGTCCGTCTTGTGAAGACCAGGATCTTGGCGTGACAAGATGCCCTTTGCACGTAGGTGTAGAACTACGCCTTAGCCTGCAATTTGCACATGTGTTCCGCTGCACTCCGGAAAATGCATATTAATGGTGATGAAGCTGGAGTCCTGTCCAGAGAAGCAGATGCTTGTCGACGGTGAAGCTGGCTGCACCGAGCAGATGAAAAGACATCTCTGCTGCTGAGTGAATTCCATCAGACCAGGAGCAGCTGCTCTAAAGCTTCTGAAAGCAAAAATCCTCATGAATAAATATTAGGAGGGAAAAAATGAGGCTTCTAGAGAACAAAAGGAAGCAGAGGAAGTTACTGAGAGATGCTGAGACCTTTCATCTCAGCAAAATATGCAATTAACGCAACACGCACATCTTCCCCAGAAAGGACTTGCGTTTGTTCCGGCTGACTACAGGATCAGAGATAAGGTTTCTTTTGGTGAACAAGGAAGACCATAAACTGCTGTTCCTCTGCCTGTCAACACAGGAGTGCTTGCCATTAGGCATTTCACAAAGTTACTGAATCAGCCTCCTGGAAATGCTCAGCAATCCTTTGACCTAAAGGGAATCTGCTGGGATCTCAGGCTCAGAAATGCTTGGCACTCCCTTGGAAAAAAACTGCTCGTATTCCAGGATGGTCGTACTTTGCAGTAGAGTTTCATCCCTCCCTGTGTCATTGCTTTCAGGTAGCAAAGCAAAGCTGCAGGACACGATTTCTAGTAGCCTAGTTTGACCCCTGTGTGGTGCAGAAATAAAGTGCTGCACGAGGGATCGTGGCAATGTGAGGAGTAATGCCAAAGAACACTTGCAGTCTCAGCGTTCTCCACATTTACAAGGTATCTGGTGAAAAGGTGAGGCAGAAGGGGCTCCGTCTCTTCTGGGAAATGAAGGATGGGCTTGAGAGCAGATGCGACTCACACATTTTCTGTCCGTGCAGCCATCTGGTAGGCCAGCTTTTGCTTAGGCTCAGAGATCCGCAGTGTACATAGGAAGAGCTGACCTTAGACTTTCTGCTGACAGATCGGGCTACGGGACAGTTGGCTTCATCTAATGCATCCGATCCCTTTGCACTGCATGAACAAGGACCTGGATGCATGCTCAGCTGGGACTTTCCCCTTCCAGCTGTGCTGGACTGGCAGTACAATGGTCCCAGTGGAGCTCAGAATCTGCTCTGTAGAGAAGAGATGAGATAACATATTTCCAAGTTGCTTTCAAATCCATTGTTTGGTTATTAATTTGCACTGACGTGAATTCTTCTTTTCCACCTGCTCTGCCTGTCAGTGTCAACAGCCAAGAGGGACAACAGGACGCATGAAAACACTGGCATAACAGGACGCCTAGGCTGAATTTAATCCTGAATTTGCTTCAGGAGTCAAAAGGAGATGCCTAGAGGAGTAAGTGAAACCTTTCAGTAGGCAGATGTTTCTCCTACACCCTTGTCTTCACACCCTGCGTGTACACGCATCCACTGGAGTTTGTTGGTTCCAAACTTGCAGAAACAGCTTTCGAATGTGCCTCTTTTCCTGTTCCCCTCCCCACAGCTCACATTGGTACCAGGAGAAGACATGTCGCTGCCTCATTGCTGGGTGACTTGTTACGACGGCTGTCGGGAGCAGCCAGCTTTCTCCTTTCTTATTTGATCCATTTGAACTACTTCTTGATGGCAACCTAAAAATCTGTTTCTCTGCTTTGCAGTGTGCTCACCCCTTGGAGCTATCAATTTATTGCAGATTAAAAAAAAAAATAGGGATAACTACAGATGGCTCGCAGCTGGAAGAAAAAACAGACACAAATTTCTGCTGGCTGCAGTTTCAATTGAGCCCAGGATAATTCCCTCCTTCTGTTTCTTCTGGGTGAAGAGATGCAGCTCTTTTCTCTTGCTGTAAGCAGTAATAGGTAGGCTGAATTGGTGCAAAAACAGTAACAGACTGAAGCAATCAAAAAAGTCCAGAATGACTTTGCAGAATAGAATAGAAAGTGTTTCTTTTAGTTGTCTTTCTTTTTCTTTCTCCTTTCCTTTCTCTCTTTCTTTCCCATTTTGCACCCACGAGGAGCAGGTACAATTCAGGACTAATTCAGCTCCACGTATTCGGAAGCAAATTGTGCAATAAATCCCTCCCAGGAGAGTGGCAATTTCGGTTTGTCCTATCTCCATTAAATACCTCCCATTCTTCATTCTCATGTCTGTCTCTCTTCTTTGCTTCCTTTCCCTTTATTTTTTCCATCATATCATGGCTTCTCATCAAAAATAGTCTGATAGAGGACGCTGTGTTTAAAAAACAGCAGTTAACAAGGCCCAAACCACTGGTATCTTCCCCCAGACAAAAATCCAGATTTCATGCATGCTTTCTTGGTGAGCCTGGTGCATCTGGACTCCCTCCCTTATCTGTTAGATACGGCGAGTTATCTGATTTACAAATTCTGGAGAAGGTACAAAGAGCTATGAACTGATCAAAGGTACGGAGGGTCTTTTCCACGCTGATAGACCGAGTGTTTAATCTCATACAGTTTGGAGAAACCGAGATTACAGGGCGGGGTGCTGGGTGTAGAGAAAGATATGAGGGGGGGGAAAAAGGCTGCTCCTGCTCTCCCTAAAAGCAGATCTTGGAGACATGGATAAGAATGTGTCCAAACTGAGCAGGAACAGAGGAATACGCGGCTGCTTTCAGAGGTTAAAGTGATGCTGTCAGATATGTTTACTCAGAATGTAGGTTTCATAATCCACTGTTTTCTACCCGTGAGGAAGATGGAAGGTAATTCAAGTTATCCAGTGTGCCAGAGGGAATCCCAGGCCTATTTGTGTTAGACAGACAATAGTACTATAAGCACAAGAGCCTGGTGATTTTGGACTTTATATGCATCACTCAATCCTGTGGAAGAGGTCCTGCCACTGGTCCAAAACCCAACCTCTCTGCCTTAGAAAGGATGTAATTTAATAGTGCCTTTAGCTCCCTTGAAAGAAAATCTGGTAGTCCAGACTCCCTCCTGGTAGTACTACAAGAACTACTTGTTGACAGTGACACTAAGACAAGAGACAAGAGGAATCCTTTGCTTCCAGCACTTGCTCCTTGGAGCTGAACCTCCTTGTAAGCGTCGTTGTGGTTGTGGCCAAGCCCCTGAAACAGTTTCTTCTTATCCAGGAAGAAAATACGGTATCCATGACCTCTTCTATTCTTGCCCCCTCTGCTGTGAACATCTCTAACATTGGCTTTTGCTATTGTGGTTTTGTGAATCATTCCTGGCAGGAAAGGACATGGGATATTGGCACAGAGGTGTTTCAGACAGTTGGGAATTAGAACCAGCCTGGCTTTAATTTGAATTAGACTGCTCTTGATGAGAAGAGTTCACGAGCAGCTTCATCTGCCTCTCCAGTTTTGCTCTTGTTCTGATGATGTAAGTAGTTTCTGCCCTCGTTCCTCTCATACTGAGTCCCTATGTGCAGTCAGCTGCATTCAGCTGGGGCTCAGGTTCTCTGCCACTTCAGCCGTCCAAACTGAAAGGCTTTGCTCAAACTGTCCAGGGAGAAGTGGTTTCTAACGAAACAACCTAACTTTGTGGTTTTAAGTGCTTTCAATATTTGCTACGTTAGTGTTTTAGCAGTGGGCTGTGTTGGCAGTGCAACCTCATGACTAAAGCACTGGGCTGGGGCTCTCCAGACCTGAATTTTGTTCCCAGGTCAGCTTGCTCACCATGCCTGGCTCCACGTTCTCGATCATAAAATCATAAAAATGCTGCTATCATTTCTGGAATCTACAAGAGCAAACCAGGACTGCTCGGTCACTTATCTTGTGGTTGCCTTTTATCTTTGTATAATGCGGTATTTGCTGATGAAAGCGGTTAAGTAAACATTATTTACGACAAGTAGCACGCGAGAAAGGGCTTTCTAATGTGTGCCAGGGAATAGAAGTGCCATGACAGTACAGGTAGAGAGGTGAAGAGTGTGGATGTGGTAGAGGGGTTTTATCACCCTGTGTTTATAATGACATATTTCTATCCTGGAGTGTCTTCAACCACTGCAGCTGCGGAAACTGTTTCCTTCAGTGGAATTCTGATTATTTGCAATAGCTGGGAAGAGATCCCAGTTCCTGGAGTCCGCTTTTGCTACAAGAGCAAGAGGAAAACCAGGTCCTAAAAGGAATTTTGAAAGAATGGTTTCTGCTCTGCGAGTCTCCATAGGTTGATGCCGAGCACATACAGAGGGTGGTTTTCCACCAGTGAGTTGTCAGCTGCCATGGTGCTTCCATCTTCTAATCATTCCTAGACAGTAGGTAGGTAGAACTCCTTCTAGTGTGGATTTTAACTCCATTTGTATAGGTTACGATGGAAAACTGAAACAAACCCAAAGCCTGTAGGACAACCAGCATTCACAAAAGACTTATTATCCCTTTTTTCCTGAAACAAGAGGATAAGGTCCCTTAGGCTGGGAAATGCGTCGAGGCCAAGAAAAAAACACAGCATCAGTCAACGTTAAAATACAAAGTCCTGGAGAGCAGTTTTGCTGCTTGGGTAGGATCGAACACTGGTGACGGGGCAAGTTTCCTTTGCCAGCTAGGGATCTGCAATTCCTCAGCAGGACTGAGATGGCTCTGTTGCTTTTGATTTGCTTTCCCTGTTGCTTTTGATCTGATTTCCCTTTGGGAAGGCGAGGGGGGAGAAGGGCCAGGTTGGCTGGGTCCAGGAAGGGCTGGAAGCGTTGATCCACTAGGGTGCATCTGTGGGCTGGATGCCTGAAGGGCGCTGGTTTCAGATGCCAGCTCTCAGGCTTTGGGGTTGCTTCCACTGTAACTATAATTAGGAAGGGGGGTTCTTTGTTTATTTAGGCTGAGAGCTTTAAGATAAATGACAGCTCCAAAGATGCTTTTCAGCACTTCATAAATCAACTGCCAGCTGGCCAATTTCACCTCTGAAATGTCTCCTGCTTTTTTTCTTTGCCTTTTTTTTTTTTTTCCTCCCAACTTTGGAAAGGTGGTATATGCAAAAGGACAAAATCTTCCAGACGAATATCTGTTATGAGGAATACGTGCATTCGAGGAGCAGGGAGAGGAAATTATTTCATCCTTGAGAGAGTCAAAGAGTTCAAAATCCCAGCCCACTGCAGCTTCTAAACTCAAAGCCATCCTCACAGAAAGTCGGCAAAGGGCAGAGCCACCCAGCTGACCAACCAACACGTCCTCGCTGCCGTGACAGGCAGTTTTCTGATTTAATTTAATGCCTCTTTTTGCTATCTCACTCAACACATCCAGAGATTTACTGGTGTTCTTTTTCCTTAGCTGAGTTTCTTTGATTCCTGCACATCTCATGGGATTGTTTGTGCCTAGGACCCAGCATCCCCTTTCTCCAGAGTGAGGCGAGATTCCTGCCGAGAGGTTGTTGACAGCCACGCAGTCTCTGCGGGCAGAAGTGACCAGTATTTGAACTCCAACACCATGCACGCTTAGAAAAGCTCTGAGCTGTTCTCCAACTCTTGCCAAGCCTGGAATCACATTTTGTCCGTGTCCAAGGGTGAGGGACAATACAAAACGTGACTGAGGCCTTGGGATTCTCAGAAAAGTACTGACAAAATTGGTGGTGGTTGAATTTTAGGATCCCAGATTCTAGGTCTGTGCGATAGAGTTGTTCTTTCACAGGGAAGAGGGCAATTTTGCCTACAGTAGCCATAAACAGCCTGAACAGAGTCCTGTCTTAGACATCTCCTTCCAAGAGTTCCTTTCCATGGTCAACATGGCTCCACACAGCAACAGCACACAGGCACGTGGAAACCAATACCAAAAATCATAGAATCATAGAGTGATAGAATCACCAGGGTGGAAGAGACCTGCTGGATCATCGAGTCCAACCATTCCCATCAATCACTAACCCATGTCCCTCAGCACCTCGTCCACCTGTCCCTTAAACCCCTCCAGGGAAGGTGACTCAACCCCCTCCCTGAGTAGCCTGTTCCAGCACCCAATGACCCTTTCTGTGAAAAATCTTTTTCCTAATGTCCAGCCTGACCCTCCCCTGGTGGAGCTTGAGGTCATTCCCTCTCGTCCTGGCCCCTGTCCCTTGGGAGAAGAGCCCAGCTCCCTCCTCTCCACAACCTCCTTTCAGGGAGTTGCAGAGAGCAATGAGGTCTCAACCTCCTCTTCTCCACGATAAACACCCCCAGCTCTCTCAGCTGCTCCTCTTGTTCTTCAGCCCCTTCCCCAGCTTCGTTGCTCTTCTCTGGACTCACTCCAGAGCCTCAACATCCCTCTTATGGTGAGGGGCCCACAACTGAACCTAGGGTTCAAGGAGCAGCTAAGATTCGCCAGCTGTCCAGCTAAACCAGGGTCTCTGGGATGGTCTGGGGAGTTGTGGTGGGAGAGCATATATGGATCTCTGCTACCTGATAAGGGCTCGGCACTCTGTTGGCAGCTGCACCAGCAGGATAAACCTGCCCCCCTGATCTCCGAACACTCCCTGGGGCCGAATGCCAAAGAACTTTGGATAGGATCCTAGATTGTTTGGATGGAGGCAAGGAAGTGGTATGAGCAGGCTGCCTGTGAAAGATCCTGCTGAAATAGGCCCTAGATTTCTTTCTAGATGGGAGGTAAAACTTACATGGCTGTGGGGCATGTTTCTCCTCTTTCAAGTGTGTTTTTCTGGGCATCTAAACTTAGCCATGGATGGAGAAGCCAGGAGCAATGGCTACAGACCAACATAAATGCAGCAGAGACAAAAGGAAGAATCAGAATGAGGAGGAAATCACGGAAAGAGGAGACAGAGTACATACAGCTTTCAGACAGATCTTCAGAGGCTGTAAAACTGCATGAATCTCAGATGCGTGTCACAACATTGCTGAGAAAACGGCACTTAAATTAACTGGATTCTGAGCTCATGTGAATTGGCCCCACTCCACTGACCTCTTGTAAACCACAGAGTATAATAGGGAAAAGTTTCTTTTCAAATCAGATGTGAGAAGACCGAGATGTTTAACAAAGGGGTCTAAAAAAGCTCCAAGCACTGGACAGTCTCCACCTGGTTGCATTAAACCAGTCCCTACATTTTTCAAAATCCACCCATGCTTTAATCTCTGCTCCATTTCACATTTCCTTATGATGTTGCCCAAAGAAATGCGCTCGTTGGCAAAAAGCTGAGCAGTTCACCACAAAGCTCAACAGGACCTTGATGTGGCTTTTAAAAAACCCCAAGCCCTTAACTGCTGAGGCCCACAGATTTTTGCTCCTCAGCAGATGTTAGAGCAGGACTGAAGCTTGGCAAACATTTGCAGACATGGATAGTGTTGAGACCGATGGCCTGATTCTCATTTACGTGAAACTGCCTTTACAGTTCTCTGGCTCAGAAAAAAAGTGCCTCTAAAGTGTGTGCGAAAGCAATTGATGTAGGGGGACCTTAGCAGGAATGAACATCAGACTGCTGGTCTCCCCAGGCAGATGAGGATTATAATTAGAGTTAGCTTAGCTTTCTTGATTGGAGTGCAAACACCCTGATATTAACTTATCTCTCTAAGTCTCTTATAAATGTCATATTTTTTCACCAATGCCCTGGTGACAGTCACAGACTCTGTCTCCAGAATCCTGGTTATCCTGATTGTTGGTCTGTGCTGTGATAGCATCTAGAAACCATTTTCCTGAGTCAAGATCTTATTTTCAAGCACAGAAGAGCAAAAAGATGTTTAGTCCCAAATGTTTCTTACATTTCAAGGCAGTACAATCTTGTCACCCTATGTCCAGCTTTGAGGTTTTCTTCCTCCTGTTTGTTCCATGGCGAAACAGAAGCTGTGACAGTACCAGCTTTGAGGCTGATGAAGCAAGAGGTGTTGCTGGATGCAGGACACTTCCAACCCCACGTTGTCTTTTCTTGTGTGGTGTCAGTATGTCAAGAGCATTTTTACATACCCTGCTCTCAGACTTCTGTGGATTGATTTTAAAAACAAACACACTCGAAGCATAATGGTTCTCTTTGCAGATGCTTCTGAAAGGAAACATCCAGCATAACACACTTATATGCACAGTCTGACATCCAGGAGTCCCAAGGAGTGGTAAATCAGGAACTCTAAACTACTCGGTTAGAACCAACCTGCACTTCCAGAAACTGGAATAATTTAGAACCTTGTGCATCCTAATTGTATATGGGCAGATTAGGTGGAAGCAACCGCTTCATCTCTACTTGGTGTAAAAAAGCATCGTAGAGAAGCCGTTTCTAACTTCAGGAAGAGGAAGGTAAGAGGAGAATGTGTTTTTACAAGATTTGAGGCGTTTCCTCCTCTGGTGATACTGAAGCTGGGCACGACGTAAGTGGTGACAGTTTATCTGGAGATGTTGCTGTGTTCGTTAAGAGGGGCTGTTGCTGTTTATCTGTGTCTTGTCTGCAAAATCAGGCGTTTGGAAAACAAATTCACGATGTTGTCAGCATGCTGTAGTGTTTGTGTGGAGAGGGTGGATTTCCAGAGGTGCTCTGAAGCTGGCCCCCCTCTGGGAGATGCAGCTCCTCCTCTCAAAAGCTTTGATAGCGTACGGGAAACCATCCCAGCTCCTTTTTCACTGCAAAATTAACTCAGGAAGAGTCAGAAAGTATTTAAAGCTTTATAGCAACATTAAGATGTCACCTTAGGCAGACCAAGCATCTGTACAGGGAGCAATATGAACATCGTGGCCATGGTNAAGAGCCCAGCTCCCTCCTCTCTACAACCTCCTTTCAGGTAGTTGTAGAGAGCAATGAGGTCTCCCCTCAGCCTTCTCTTCTCCAGGCTAAACAACCCCAGCTCTCTCAGCCGTTCAAGGGCAGCGAGTACTTTCAAACCACCGCTCACCTCCCAAGTCAGAGCTCAGCTAAACGGTGCAGGCGAAGTGCCTGCTGCTCTCCACCGGCTCCAAAAGGAGTCTGGGTGGCTGGGCTGGATGAAAATACGCACATTGTAAGTGTCTAAATTTAGCGGAGATGAGTCCCTCTGGTGAAATCTGCTGGTCCATTTGCTAGTGCTGCTTGTCCGTATGTAAAAGCATTCAGCTATTACTGTGATAGGCAGCAAATGAAAGTCCTAACCCAACACCAGCCAGCCCCATCGCTTTTCCCTCTTTAGATACACCACAGAAGGAACAGGCAGGCACTAAAGAGGGTAGCAGGTGGAGTAAACAGCCCCATGGCTAACTGACTTTTTTTTTAGACCTTTTAAATCGTGGGTTTTGACTTGGAGAAATGAGCTCACGCTAAAAATAGGAATGAGAAGATTTTACCTCCGCAGAACTCCGCATTTCGAGCTGTCAGAACATTTCGTCCTTTGCCTGTAGCCACAGAGAACACCGTGCAGCCCTTCAGCTGTGGCTGCTGCTCCAGTGGCGATCGGTGGGAGCAATCCCAGCCACTCCAGTTGTCCCCCGACCCTGGTTCTGACAATGGCAATCATCATTTTCTGCAGAACTCCCTGCTGTACCCACCTGTGTCTCCAGCCAAGCCTGCCAGCTACTAGCAGTTCTTCCTCACACCGGTAACTCTTCTCTGTTTCAGCCCTTCTCCTTTCGCCTCCCTTTGCCCCAGTAAATCCTGCTCTGCTCCTTCGCACGACTGAAGCCCAACTGCTCAGTGCTTTGTGAAGTGACCCCACAGCTGGTTGAAAACATAACATTCGTCTATATGAACAAGATGAGCTGGCATTTTTGGGCTAGAAAGATGACCATGTTTGTCATCCTACTGACACAGCTTCTTTTTTTCAATCTAAGCAAACAGTCTGGGCTTGCTTTCCCGATTTGCCATTTTTCTCTCCATGAAATGCTGCCAACTGACAAAATATATTAGTTACTCAGAGCTTTCAAAGGCTCAGCCAGCTCCTCAGCAGCCGAGAGCACTTGTTGAGAAAAGGGAAATCAATATGATGAGAGAAGCAGGCATGTGTGATTTAAAAGAGACCATTTTAAAACCATTGAGCCGGGTTTGCTATTGCCTTGTCCATTCTGTGTGACCTGCGTGTTCTCTGCTTTCACAATGGTGAAGGAGATTTGCACAGGTTGAAATGCTGTCAGAGAGGAAAAGACAGCAGAAGGCCAAGTCTTAAGGTGTGCGGGAGTGGGGTTTATTGCTAAAAAGATGTCTCACCCTCTCTACCCCATTCCAGCCCATTTGGATAATTGTTCCTTAGACACAGTGCCACCAGCTCTGTCCCGTAACAAACAGTGAGCTCCTAGTAGTTGAAAATATCTGTATCTGAGGCCAGTGCCCTGCTGTGGGGCCGCAACATCACACAATATCCTGGATAATATTCCACAGAACAAACCTTCAGTTTAAGCTGAGCTTTCTCACCACCATCTGTCCACTGGCTTTCTTATAACAGAGCATAGAATAAGAGCAAATGTCTTGTCTGAAGTGATGTACAGGATTTGCAGGGTCATAAAACTGGAGCCGGATCTGACCATCGTTTCTTCTGGTTTGAGTCTCTTCACGAGACGCAGCACCAGCTGCCTTACTGGGAGATACAAGAGACCTCTGCAAATGCAATCGGCAAATCACCTGCTCACAAGGGAACTTTCTCCCTGACACCCATTAGCTAAAGACAAGGTTATACCACTCATCATGGAGGTTTATAAACTCCGTAAAGGTCTGTGTCTGAATAATTCTTTTCTCCCCCTCCTTTCCTGTATGATCAGATATGGATGGTGTTTCTCACTTGAACTGCTTCGAACGGCAATCCCTTTAAATGTCCCTGTCAAATAGCTGACCCATATGCTCACCCATTTGCTTTTGAAACCCTAAGCCCCTGCAAAAGCAAGGGGCTTATTGGGGTTATGTCAGGGTTTAATTCAGCCTCAAGACATGAACAATTTCCTGTCATTCCAGCCTCTTTCCTGGAGGGGGCCAGAGAGAAATCCCCCCATCGTTTAGTATCTATTGGTCCCTGGAACACAAGAACCACTTGACCCTTTTGCATAAACTCCTGTTAGCCCCTGCCAGCTGGATCCCGTGTCCTGCAGCACTCCGTACACCGGGGGGTATCAAGCAAAGCACAGATCATCTGCTGACTGCTGGGAGGCTGCTCACCCACCGGAGAGCAGAGCGTGCTTATCAGGATGCTGCACCTCCAGACACCAACAGCACAATGACAGCAGGACCTGCCTGTGAAATGAGGCCAAGATAAATGATGCATTGCCCTCATCCCTAACAGTGTGGCCCAGACAGAAACCAGGTGGAGAGGGAGGGAGCCAGCACCTTCTGTAAACAATCCCGTGTCTCAGCTGGAACAGCTTTAGGCTGAAATGCTGGATTAAGAAAGTGATTCTTTGCCCTGGACAGAAAGTTAAAGGGCAGGGGTGATAATGCACTGGTGGCCAAAGGTGGCTGGGGGAACGTAGCCATTACTCAGCACTGGATCATTTGACCTGGCAGGAGAACATCTGATATCTAAACAGTCCCACTCATCCTGAAGCACTCAGAAACCTCTACACTAAATATTTGATGCCCTTGTTTGATAATGTTTATTTTGCTTTCTCCCCACCTGCGTGACACTAATATGCTGTGAGTGGGGAAAACATGGGGTAGCACATACCAGAGATAAACCACTAATGTGTGATCTTCCTTAAACAGAGATTTATGAGACAGACTATGAAGCTGACTGGGCAAAAAGTAGGGAATTTACTACAGGGACCAGCTCTGTGTCGGTCAAAACGCCATTGGCAGCACGTGATCTCCCAGATCTGCCCTTTCTAAGAAATTCGTGCAAGTCACGATACACTCAGTTGACTCATAATTTAGCACCAGGATTTTGATTGATCTCATCTAGGCATCAGTTTCTCCACTTCTGCATGGATGGGAGGGGAAGAGGAAAAAGTGAATTTCAGTCAGTCTCATTTCCCTGTGTCTGAGATAGTTCTGTACCACCTTACTGCTCCACTATCAGTTAAAACATAGTTCCTGAGTTGTCCTCTGAAGACTCTGCTCTCTCCTTGTGTGAGGTTTTAGTTGATCGGGTGATGCCAACTTATACCAAGGATCAGGGCACCCCAGTTTCCAAGGGGGAACCACTCCCTAGGTTGTAGCCATCTTTATCTGAGCTGGTTGCCCAGAAATTCTTTGGTCAGCAGAGACGTGGTCAATGCAGTCAGTGAAGTCCAGAGAGTGAAGCACCTGAAAGAGATGGATGGTGCCCCAGGCTCTGCTCTCTCTCCACACTACAGCACCAGTGATTAGAAAGGGAAGCCATCCCAGACAGGAGATGATGTTACAAACACCCATATTTAGTAAAGTGAGTCCTGCCCTTGCTGTCTGAGGCTGTTAGAGACAACAGTGCAAAGCATGCATTGGCCGCTGGGTTTGTGAGTTGATTAGTTCTTAATTCAAGAGGCCCTTATGGACCAGTTCCCAGAGGCTCTTTCACCCTGCCAGCTCAAGGACAAGTTTGAACGGTTTGAATAGAGTTCTCCAGTCTCCTAAGGTTCTCCAAAATCCCACAAGGCCTGCTCAGCATCTAAATGAGAGGCACAGCATTCTCTTTTGTGTTATTTACAAACCAAGGTTCTCCCTTCCAGTTTTCAATATCGAGGCATTTTCCATGCATAAGGAGAAAACACTGTGTGAGATGGATTCCTTCCCTACCTCATTTGAAAATATCTTTTGGCATTTTTAGCTGTCATTTACCTGTTTCGGCTGGAAATCTTGGCCTCTGGGCCAATGGGTTCCCTTTCCAGATAGGAAGAACTATTGTCTTCTAAGAACTGATACTGTCTAGTGATTACTTCTGAGAACAAGAAATCTTGGGTTTTCTTTCCAATTATGCCTAAGTGCAGAAAAATGAAAGCCACGTTTGTTTCTTTTGCCTCAGTTTCCTCCTCGGTCCCAGGTACAGTAAAATCCCTTTTGCACAGTTGCCCTGTTTCCTGTTTCACATCCTCAAATGCACGTTTAAAAATTCTTTATTAAAAGAAAGAGCTGGCTATTGCTTTCTAACAAAAAGCAAATAACAGAAGTGATCCCGGTGATGATTCTATTGCTCTCGATCTGAGATAAACCGTTTTTTATCTGCTGGGTTATTAGGAGCACACCTTTACTTGTGAAAGTTCAGGTGAAATTGGGATAAAAGCTGGAAAGGATTCGAACTATAAGTATGTTTGAAATGTTATCTGCTCTTTCTCAAACATGTCTTTCCAGCTCAGGTATTTACATGCTGATAACCTTTTGGTCCCAACGGTGCTAGAGACTTCGTGCCTTGTATTTCAAAACTGATAAGATATTGAAAGACATGGAGCCTCTAAGAAACATTATGAAAAACAATCCTCCTCCTTTTCCGTGAGATCCTTGGGTCATTGTGCTACTTAAACACTGAATTTCTGGAAATTGTTTGCTCTAGGAATTCTTTACCCCAAAGAACCTGGGAAGGAGACACAACTGTGAGGGCTGATGTAGAAGAGGAGACAAGATTGCTTTAGTTATTCAGAGCTTTGGCCTTTGTTCTCCCTTTGATCTGCCACTCTCATTGATTCCTTCCTATCAGCAGATCAAGGAGAATTTTTATCTTGCTGGGAGCCTTTGCGTGTGTGCAGTTATTTTTTATTAAAATCCTTTTTGCAGTAACATCAGGAGAAGTTTTGCAACCATCTCTGCCTGTTTTGTCTTGTAGGAGCTGAACAGGCAGAAAACCTCCACGTTTTTGATGTT
Source organism: Piaya cayana (assembly GCA_013389865.1). NCBI lineage: Eukaryota > Metazoa > Chordata > Aves > Cuculiformes > Coccyzidae > Piaya > Piaya cayana. The sequence goes on along the minus strand of WAAB01018620.1, from coordinate 40,492 downwards.
TTAAATAAGCTAGTGAGTAAACGCCCTTGGAATGCTGCCCCCACCTCCCTTTTATTCAGCGATGTGGCCACACCATAGAAGAAAATTTAGCCAAAAAAGTAGAAATCCAGCAATGTTGGACACATCTGAGAGCAGGAAAGCAGGGGAAGCTCATGCTGCTGCTTGACTTCCACTAAGCCAGTAGATATTGAGAATAAATTCGTTCTGATGTTTATATAAAATGAGCTCAGCAAATCTGAGGCCAAGGAGAAGCCTGTGTTTGCTGTAGGGAAAAAAAAATAAGCAAAACCCATCGCAAATGATACTGTCCAGCACAGACAAGCTCAGGCGAGTTACTGGCACTGGATGCCCATTCCTCGAGGGAAGGAGAGGGCACTTGGCAGGGTGAAACTTCCCCTGCCATTCCCCTCCTTATGGATAAACACAGGGGCACATTCTCCCTGGCACCGTGCAGAGGTTCTCCAGTTAGTGACCGCAATGAGGGCACTCCAGCAGGATATGTAGCTCTGAATTTGCTGGCAAAAACAGCACTTTCAGCTTGATGCTGTTGACCTCTGATCACTGTTTTATGTTCAAGCAGCTGGGACACGGCCAATTTTATGAACTGAGTTTCAAGCTTGCACAAAGGTCTTCAGAAAGAAGGAAACTCAGCCTGTTAAGCTGCTGAAACAGTGCTGTTTCTGACCTGAAATGATCTGGTCTTGTAGGGAGAGAGGCCAAAAGACCCTCAGATGCTTTACATGTATCAAATTCATTAGTTCAGTGACATGTATCCTCTTCCTGTGCTTCCCTGAACGGTTCTGTTCGCCGCGAGGTGATGACCACCAAAGTCAGTTAATACGATGTGCTGCATCTGGAATACGGTCCAGCCCAGCAGGGTGCCGAGGCCTTGGCACAGAGACAGTTAAGCAAGCCAGATGAGGTTCCAGTCATACCTTTCATAGCCAAGACTGTGCAATTGATTTATGTCCAGTGCTGATGATGCAGGCTGGTTAAGACAGGGCTCTCGGTGTGTTTCATGTATGACTGGACAAAGCTTAATACAGCGGGTCAAAAACATTGTGAAAATACAGGTCCTTAATAAATACCTTCATTTGCATCTTGTTGCAAGGCTGCAGAGGGCATCACCTTACGGAGCGTGGCACTCAGACGGTCAACTCAGCTGCCCTGGGCTCAAGAACAGCTTGTGGCTTTGGTCCAAGGCACCTGAGAAATGTCTCTGCCCTTCCAGCCACCGGAGTCAGAGAATGGGGCAAAAGCCACTTCAGCTGTGGCATCTGGGATGTCTGGCTGCAAGGTGCACGAAGCAGAAAGTGTCTCCCCTTCACAGCAGAAGCCTCACCCTCCTTTAAAATAGCAACGACAGTGCAGAATCCTATCTCAGTCTTCTTCCCCATATCATATTGAGAGAAAATAAAGATTTTGTGTTGCGATTTTATTGTTTAGGATGGGGAGGGGGGGGTTGATGGAGCAGCAGAAATGATATTAAACACACAAAGAATGCCCTGCTGATGTTCATGGCACTATCAATTTCCTCTCCAGTGTGGAGGAGAGGCAGGGTATGGGTCAAGGGAAAAAAGATTTACTCTCCCTTGATATGCACAGCCTCGGCAACACAGTTGTGAATGCACTGAATTCATACTAAGCCGTTCAAAAAAAAAAAAAAAAAAAATAAAAAAAAAAAAAAAAAAAAAGGAAAGAAAAAAAAAAAAAAAAAAAGCTCCCCTGCAAGACTTCATAACTTTGCAGGCAGCCCCCATAATCAAGTCTTACAGCGTAGCTCGCTACTTCATAAATTTGAAATAAATCATAAAAGGGGCATATTAAAATAATTTGTATCAGTAGGGACTGATTTAAAGCCCAGCTCCTCATCCATCACGGAGATGCTTTCATTCGCTGGCGTCTTCCTCCAAACTGCAGGAAAAGCTTCACCAAAACCATTAATAATGAAGAGAAGAGAAGCCTTCGCGGAGCAAATGGACAGAGGGGAAGTGGAGAATGATTCCTAGAAACTTCTTTTTCTTTACAAGATTCCCTCCAAATACAATTGTGGGAGAGAAATGCTGCCACAACTTTTTTTTTTTTTTTAAAATCTTTTATTGGAGAATAATTTAGGACAATTCCTGAGGCACAGAAATAACATTTCTTCGCTGTTCGGCTCAGAGGAAATAAAACTGAAAAGGGGAGAGAGGCTGGGGAAAGGATTCTGGGAGGCAATAAACCCATTTGGTGGGGGAGAATCCAGTGAGGAAAGGATTTATCCTTTGATAACTGCTGGAGAAATGTGTACCAGTGATGCAGGGGGACCTTCCACTTGGAGCCTCAGCAGAGATTAGCAGGGAGCAGGGAAGCACCTTGGACCTTCCAGGGGATTGGGAGGAGCGGGGGGAGCTGGGAATCTACCCAAGTCCAGGAAAAAAAAACAGGTTTCTCCGCTGGAATTGCCGCAAACTGCGGCCCCTGTCCTCCTGGGGAGCCCTGTCTTCATAAACATCGCTCCAAATACATCGTGTTTGCTCCAAAACCTTGTTGTTTGCCCATGCTGGGGGGAGAGTGGGGGTTTATCCCCAACATTCAGCATCCCCTTTGAAACACGAGAGCTCTAGTTTCTCTCCTCTGCCAATCGGCGTCTAAATGTGAGGTAGCTCAAATCCTTCCGTAGGAAACACAATTAAAGTGTCGTTAAGAAAGCGGTTTTCTCAGCTCCTTTTTTCTGTAACCGGGCTCGGGGTTTCCTCGCTGGATGCTGAACTCGTGCCCATCTCACAGGGCGATGGAAGAGAAAAGGACTCGAGCAGGGGGCTGGGTTTCACCTACTGATCCTCTTCATCCCAGCAATGCCAATATTGTCAGGTGTGTCACTTTCGGAGTAGCTCATCCAGATAAATATTTTGCAGTAGGAACTAAACTAACTAACTAACTAACTAACTAACTAACTAAATAAATAAATAAATAAATAAATAAATAAAATCCTTCCTTCCTCCCAGCCATATCGATAATACAGGCAGAGGGGAAAATGTTCTCACCTAAGTTATGGAAATTCTGTGGGAAAAGCTTTTTGTTGGTGGTTTTGATCTTTTTAGCTTGACAAAAACAACTTGAACTCTTAGTAAAAGTTAAAGACAAGTTGATTTTAGATGAGAAATGTTTTGGTTTGCTGGCTTTTTCAGTGCCAGCTCTCTCTTTGCAATAAACAGCCCTTTGGTTTGGTTTTGCTAATATGGTTTCCCTGCTCTCTACCTACGTGTCTCCAGGGAAAAGACTGGGAAGACGTGGAGCCAAAA
>WAAB01018620.1:6335-25588 GCA_013389865.1 Piaya cayana | reverse complement strand
GGAGAGAAAGGGGGGAAATTTTGTATATTTGATAAATAAAAAAAAAAAGAAAAAAGAAAAAAAAAAAAGAAACTGCCGTCCAGGAGCGGGGTCGAGGGAACCTCTCTCCTTTCCCTAGGAGCTGGTTTATTTTCTTTGAAAAAACAACTCCTGGTATGGGGATAGGGCCCTTCCAAGAAACCTTCACCCGAGACAGAGAGGCGAGCTCTCTGTGTAGGCGACGCAGAAGGAATATGAAGCGTTTCCAAAGGCTTCGAGAGGGCTCAGAGTCTTCAGATGCTTTTTTTCGGCGTTATAAATAGAACTCTCCGCGGCGAAAGTTTGTGTGGTGCGTAAGAAACGTCACTCCTGGCTCCGCGGGGGTTGATTTATAAGCGGCNATTTTTGTTAACAAAACACTCTCCCTTGCACATTTATTTATTTAAAACCTCCTTTATGGGGAGTTGAGAGAGGGAGGCTGGTCAAGGCCATCAAAGAAAAGGTCTAACTGGAGGTTCTCAGATCGTNGGCGACGCAGAAGGAATATGAAGCGTTTCCAAAGGCTTCGAGAGGGCTCAGAGTCTTCAGATGCTTTTTTTCGGCGTTATAAATAGAACTCTCCGCGGCGAAAGTTTGTGTGGTGCGTAAGAAACGTCACTCCTGGCTCCGCGGGGGTTGATTTATAAGCGGCTCTGCTGGCTCCGGGGTGGGGGGCGTGCTCGGCTGCGGATTTTGGTTATCGCCAAGAAGGACTCGTCCCTACAAGTCGTCAGATTAAATGTATAGCCCCGGCGTGTGCCTTGCTCAGCTCACAGCCCGCTAAGCTCATATTTGGGGTTAAAAACTGAAGAGGGGAAAAATAAAAGAGCGTGTGGGGAAAATGCCTCAGAGTTTAGTGATACAAGAAGTAACTGTCATTGGAAAAAAAAAAAAAAAAAGTGGAATGTTTTGGTTTAAGTTTTATTTTCGATGTCGTTGGGAGCCCGAAGAAGTGCAGAAGGGATCCTCTTCATGAGTTACAAGCACCGGGCTATCTCCGAGCTGAAAAGTAAATAGGAGGCAATTAAGATAAGATGTAATGACCGTTATCTGCCTCTTCGGAGCGGGGTGGGTGGGACCGGGACCGGCTCCAGCCCCGTGTCCTGAGGCTCCCTGGGGTCGGGATGGCCAAGCATCCCCCGGAGGGAGGGATGGAGCCGGGGGAAGGGACGGGTTTTACGTTCTCAGTCTCCTGTCCAGCGTTTTGTGTGGAAGATCTGAGCGAGAAACTCTTCTTTTGGTGTTTTTTTCCTCTTCAGAGTAGCACAAACCCCTCAAATCCCGCCTCCTCCTGTGCCAAAAGATTCAATTCCTCCTCCGATAGCTCTGGGGAAGCTGTGCTCTTCCCTTTCGAGTTCCACCGGCTGTTTCCATGTGGTCCCCAGCGCAGAGATGTGTCCGCATCACTAACGAGGCTCGTTCTAAGCCTTTCTGCGTGGGGAGAGGGGAGAGGGAAGGGCTGGACCTGCCTCTCCTGCGCTCTTGTTCGTAGAGGACAGACCCTGTGGGCTCCTCATCCCGGCTGAGCCCCCCCAGGACAGCTCAGACACCCCGAGGGACCCTCTCCAGGGCTCGAGAAGCTCCAGGAGGGCTGGGACTGAACCCGAGGGATCCCACAGCCTTCGAGTCTCATTCAAACCCAGCGCCTCACAGGCCCGACGGGTCCCAAACCCGCCCTTTAAGCTCCGTAATTTATTGGCATCTTCATCAATGTTGCTAATATTACCATTATTAATAACCAGCGTTAGCTTACACCGTATTCCGCTGGGACTGAGGACTAGATTCACTTGGACGAACTGTAGTGACTCTTTACTTAGTTTTTCTGCATCCTGCACTCTGTTTTCCCCTTCGACGCATAGAAAGAGGAAAAAAAATAACCTTCAAGGCTGAGATAGATGCGGGAGGTGCCAGAGAACGTCCCTTCTGACAGTTCCTCCCTTTGCTGGTGGTGGAGCACTAGGAGCGTTGCTCAAGCCCCAGCTATTGAGGGCTGGGATGCGTTTCGGTGCTGGGAAATGATGCTACAGCTCAGCTGAGGAGGAGATATTCCCGGCAAACCGAAGCCTGGCACCGGCAGCTCAGGAGGAAAGTCGAGGGGAGACTCCCCAGGAGTTTAACTCTTCCCATCTCGCACCGTGGACTCAACTCCTGCCTCGCTGTCTCTCCCCTGCGTCTCCTCCTCTTCCCACCTGGAAGCCTCCCCACGGGTTGACTCAACATCTTCGAAAGGCTTCGAGCGGGTCCTTTAGCAAACACAGCCCCGGACTAGATCGGCACAAGATAAATATTACTTTTAGCCTCCCTGCAGCACGTGCGAGCCTGCCTCATTTGCATATTTCCAGGTTAATAATCGCGAGGCAATTGCAGTGTTTTGACAACGCTCGAGAGCCGAATCCGCTTAATATGCTTAATAAATGCCCTCCAGTTGCAGAGAACAGAAGGGCAGGGTTGCAAATACGCGCTCCTCATTTGTTTGACATTTTGAAGAAGGTAAAGAATGGCTGAACTAATGGCGAAATCTTACAGTCATTCAATAATTTAGATTTTATTGAATATTCCCCTTCTTTCCTCCGACATTTCAGTCTCGCTAATTAGGACAAATAAGAAGGGCCCTGCTGTTAGCAAGGATAATAACTGGCGAGGTTCCATTTATTAAGTCACTTTCCGTGGGTGTAGAATTGATCTGCGGCTGTGACTGGCATGCTTTCTTAGACCTGCAGCAACTTTGAGGAGTCATTATGGTCTGCAGAAGGGCCCTTGTTAGAGATCCGTATTGATAAGGAGTCGGGGGGGGTGAGGGGGTGTCTTGGAAACCCCTTCATCGCCCCCTCCCAGCCTCGAATGAGGGGGGAACCCGCAGAAACTGGTGTCCCGCTTGTCCCCTCCCCTCCGCCTTTCCCTTCCCCACGGAAAGGGCTGGGGGGTTTGGGGAAATCCGCTGCGAGACCGATTTGCATCCGCGTGCGCGGATTTCCAAGCTGAATAAGAAAGGAGTTTCTAAAACCAAAGGGGATGGACAGACCCATGATCCAGAGCAGAGCAGCTGAGAGACCCCGAGCAGGGCTGAGCATCCCTGGGGAGACCGGGCAGGGCTGGGAGACCTCGAGCAGGGCTGAGCATCCCTGGGGGGACCAGGCAGGACTGAGCATCCCTGGAGGACTAGGCAGGGCTGAGCATCCCTGGGGGGACCAGGCATGGCTGAGCATCCCTGGGGGACTGGGCAGGGCTGAGCATCCCTGGGGGGACCGGGCGGGGCTGAGCATCCCTGGGGAGACAGGACAGGGCTGAGCATCCCTGGGGGGACCAGGCAGGGCTGAGCATCCCTAGGGAGACAGGACAGGGCTGAGCATCCCTGGGGGGACCAGGCAGGGCTGAGCATCCCTAGGGAGACAGGACAGGGCTGAGCATCCCTGGGGGGACCAGGTAGGGCTGAGCATCCCTAGGGAGACAGGACAGGGCTGAGCATCCCTGGGGGGACCAGGTAGGGCTGAGCATCCCTGGGGAGACCGGGCAGGGCTGAGAGACCCCGAATAGGGCTGAGCATCCCTGGGGGACTGGACAGGGCTGAGCATCCCTGGGGAGACCGGGCAGGGCTGAGAGACCCCGAATAGGGCTGAACATCCCTAGCGCGACCAGGGAGAGTTGAGCATCCCTGGGGAACTGGACAGGTCTGAGCATCCCTGGAGGGACCAGGCAGGGCTGAGAGACCCCGAATAGGGCTGAGCATCCCTGGGGGACTGGGCAGGGCTGAGCATCCCTGGAGGGACCAGGCAGGGCTGAACATATCTGGGGGACCAGGCAGGGCTGAGCATCCCTGGGGGACTGGGCAGGGCTGAGCATCCCTAGGGCGACCAGGCAGGGCTGAGCATCCCTAGGGAGACAGGACAGGGCTGAGCATCCCTGGAGAACTGGACAGGTCTGAGCATCCCTGGAGGGACCAGGCAGGGCTGAGAGACCCCGAATAGGGCTGAGCATCCCTGGAGGGACCAGGCAGGGCTGAACATATCTGGGGGACTGGGCAGGGCTGAGCATCCCTAGGGAGACAGGACAGGGCTGAGCATCCCTGGAAGGACCAGGCAGGGCTGAGCATCTCCGGGGAGCTGAACAGGGCTGGGAATCCCTGGGGGGACCAGGCAGGGCTGAGAGACCTCGAACAGGGTTGGGAATCCCTAGGGGGACCAGGCAGGGCTGAGAGACGTCGAACAGGGTTGAGCATCCCTGGGGGGACCAGGCAGGGCTGAGAGACCCCAGTGCAGGGCTGAGCGGCCCGGGGCTGCCCGTCGGGGCTCTTGGCGTGAGGCAGCCCCGACCATCTGATTCCTCGCTCCTTGCCGTCCCCCAACAAGCCTGTATTCAGGATTGCGAGGCGGGGGAGGAGGAGGAGGAGGCGAGAGGGGCAATCTGTAAAGCACTGGAACAAATGGCGCTTTGATAGACAACGTCTGGCAGTGCCACCGCTGCCGCTGAGTGCGTTCCAGAAGCTGGAGATATTAAATAAACTTAAAGATAATGAATAGCCTTCTTTGGGACTCGGGCTGTGCCTGGGCTTTCTCTCCCCTCGCGGAGCTCTGGGACCTTCCAGAGCTGAGAGGGATCGGGGAAGGGGGGGGGCAGAGCGGTGGGGGAGGGATGGGCTGACTCCCAGGCCGGGGTGGGAAGGCGACTCTCTTGCAGGCGGTGCGAGCCACGCACTAAGCGCCTCCTTTTATTTATATGAGAAGGTGTTTAAGCAACGTTCCCTTGCATGTTTTTAATTCGATTTTTCGATAGAAACCTGCTTCTTTCCCAAGCGAGGTGCCACCAGGTTTGAAACGCCTGCTCGTTTGGGAGTGAAGGAGGCTGGTAAATATTTTTAAAAATAATAATAATAAAAAAAGGTAGCGGTATAACCACCCTCCTTTGTTACAGCGGGAAGAGATAATCCAGATCTTCCACCGGCAATCGCCAAAACAACTGTCGAGGCTTTTTCTTTTATTTCGTTTCATTTCTTTTTTTTTACAGCCCGAAGCAGAGAGCCAGCCCGGGCTCTGATGCTCTTTAATTCGAAATAAAATACCAACAGACCACGAGGCGGTTTCCTGGGCTCCGCGCTCTCCCCTGGAGCCTCCAGGGGGGGGATTTCACAGCCGGCAGAGGCTCCACATTCCCGATAAGGGGGACACAGCAGCCTCGNTTGTTTCCTGCGCTGACCCCCTTCTCAGTCACCAGCCCACCCCCCCACCCGCCTCCCTTAGACGGGGGGAGTTGGAGTTAAATTCACACGTTGAGGGGAAGGTTCCCCAAAGGGCACAAAGAACCCTGGGAGGAGATTCGCGGCTCTAAGAAGGAGATTCCGGATTTATGGAGGAGACCCCAGGTTTGAGAAGGAAACCCCAGAGTCATAAGGCCGGGGGGGTTCTGGTTTGTGCTGCTGAAAAAGAGGGGGGAAAAAATAAAATCCCTATTTCAGGCTCATCTTTCTCCCCTTTGTAGGATTTATTACTGGTGACAATGCCAGTAGCAACACTCTCCCTGGGTGGATTTTTTTGTTCTTGCTCAAAATCCTCCCTCTTCCTCTTTTTTTAAATTTNCTTTTTTCTTTTGTTCTTTTCTTTATTTTTTCCTTTTGTTCTTTTTTCCTTTTTTCTTTATTTTTTTCCTTTTTTCTTTCTTTTACTTTTCTTTCCTTTACTTTCCTTTCTTTTTCCTTTCTTTTTCTTTTATTTTTCCTTTTTTTGTTGTTGTAGTCCAGGTCGTCTCAAACACCAATAATCGCGATACGCCACGTCTGTGTTTGCTGCTGCAAGGGATGAGAGGAGGAGGAGGAGGAGGGGGCCGAAGGCCGAGTAGGGGCCGTGGAATGTGCGGGGGCTCCTCGCAGCGGCCCCAGCGCCTCCTTTGTGTCGCTCCCCATCCCTTTATCCGGAGCTTTCCTCACAGGAGGGGTTTTTTTTCCATTCACAAAAAAAAAACAACCCTCAAATATTAAAATTATGAACTAATTGCCGGCTTTCATTTAGTAAAAAATCAAATAAATGAACCCTAAGCTGAAAGAAAATCCAGGCAGAGGTGAAAATTTCTGCCTCGCGAAGCCTCTGAATTGTTAGCTGGGAGCAAATCCTTTTGTCTCCTCTCTCCCTGCTCACGAGGAGATTATTAGGACACCAGCTCGGCAAAGAGGAGAAGGAGAATGATTTAGGGAGAAAAATAAGACATTTTCCAACGAAAGATGCCGCCACACGCGTTTCTTGCTTTTATAAAGACATTTATTTACTCTATGAAAATAATGTACAATAAATAATTTGCCATTTACTATTAAAGGATTTGAATAAATAGTCTACATCTAAAACGTAAAAAGAGGAAGGAAAATTCCTCTGATTTATTTTTTTTTAAATTTCATTTGTTTTATTTCATTAAGAAATCTAAAAGTCTCGTTCTGATTCCTGAGAAAGTCCTTGGGAGGATTTACGAAGGGTTTTTTTTTTCTTGGGGGAGTGGTGACATCTCTGCTGTGTTTGAGAACTGCCGGCTGCTTTCTTCAAAATAATTGGGGGGGGGGATATAAAACTATCGTTAAATCATAAAAATTTAAGGAAAACTCGAGTGGATCATTCGCACGAGCNTTGGGGGGGGGTTGGGGGGGATGGAACGAAGGGCTCGCTACTGGAAATTCAAATGCTGCAAATCTATCGTACAAAGTGCGCTGGTAAAGAAGTCCAGATCCTCCTCGGAGAAGTGGAGGGGGCTCTCCAAGCCCTGGAGAGGAGGAGAAAGCCCCTCGGGCAGCTGCAGGCAGGACTCGCCTGAGAAGATGCTCAGCTCGGGCAACAAAGGGGAATCCTGCCCCCCCGGGTAGGCAGGGAGCGAGGGGGCGGCGGGGCCGGGGTCCCCCCCGGGTTCGGGTTCCCCTCCAGCCTCCAGCCGCTTCCCAGGCTCCTCGTCCCCCGGTTTTTCCCTTTGGAAAGGAGCCGGGGGCCCCTCCGCCTCCTCGGCGGGGTCGCTGCCTTCGTCCAGGCTGCGCTCCCCGTCGGGGTTTTCCTTGTGCTGCGTTTGCCTCTTGTGCTTCATCCGTCGGTTCTGGAACCAGACCTTCACCTGCCTCTCGGTGAGGTCGAGCAGAGCCGCGATTTCCACCCGCCGGGGCCTGCAGAGGTATTTGTTGAAGTGAAATTCCTTCTCCAGCTCCAGCAGCTGCGTGTTGGTGTAGGCGGTGCGGAGCCTCCGGGAGCCGCTGCCCTCCGCCAGCCCCTGGATTTCTTAAAAACACGGGAAACGTTGCAAAGGGAAGGGGAAAGGGAGAAAGCGCAGGGTGAGGATCCATCCCCTCCCCGGTGCGGGAAGGACAGAGCCGAGCCCCGCACCCACGAGCACGAGGGTGGGGTGGTGGGAGCCGCTATGGGAGAAAATAAAATAAATAAAATTCTTCCCACTCTGGAAACCACTTTCCCACCCCCTTGCCCCAAGGAGAGGAAAGGATTATTCTCCCCGGCCTCCTCCTTTAGAGACCGTCTTCCCTTCTTCTCCAGCATCTTCGTGGACAACGAATTTCGACTTTTTCCTTCTCTGTTTTTTTTTTCTCTCCCCTTTTGTCAGTAATTTGGGGCTGGGGGCTGCGGGGCTTGAATTTAAGTATTTTCCTCTATTATTTTCGGTGTCCGCCCTGCTCCTGATAGAACCTTTACCCATTCAAATACTCAAGACGATTCACCGTTTCAATATTTTAATGGATAAAGGTCCTGCCAGGGCTGCTCATACCCCCGGCCCAGGGCGGGGGGCAGCTCGGGGCGAGGCTGCTGAGTTCTTGGGGGAGTCTGGGGGGTTTTTCTTTTTTTTTTTTTTNTTTTTTTTTTTTTTTGCCATGGGGAGCCGGCTCTCCCCACCGTGTTGGGTGCTGAGAGTGTAGCTCTCGCTCTTTCTTTCCACCTCCCCATCCTGCTGGAAGCATCCTCCGCCTTACCCACCCTCTCCCCCTTCCCTGCTAATCTTTCATGTTTGTTTGGGGTTTTTTTTTTCCCTGTAAGCTGTAATAAAATAAAATAAAATTTAAAAAAATAAAAATCAGGGAGAGAAAGTCAAGCAAATGGCTGAGCTGCCAGCACACACACACACACCCAAGCTGGAAGTCGTGAAGAACCCGGCTCCCCCAACCCCCCCCCCGCCTCTTCGATGTTGCAGAAGTTACATCAATTTTCTCTTTTCTTTGCTGGGGGAGGAGGCAGGGGACAAACCCTCCTCTTCCCCCGGCTGGGTAAACGCTGCGGTGGATTTTTATTACGTCGGGGGAGGTGGGGGCAAAGCCTCTTTGAGGAGGGGGGGTGGGGGGTTAGGGTAGGGCTGCTCTGGGCTTGTTTATTATTCGGATCCTCTCCGATTTCAGCGAACACCCCCTCGTCCCCCCTCGTTATACGAACCTGCAGGAGATCCTGCGGCGGGGACCGGCATCGAGGATGATGATGGGAAGGAAGAGGAGGAAGAAGAAGAAGAAGAAGAGGAGGATGGAGCCTGGGTGGATTTCTTGGAGGATTTCTTCTCCTTCATCCAGGGGAATTCGGCTGCCAGGGGCTGTGCCGGAGGCTGGGGCTGGAGCTGGAGCAGGCCATGAGATGCTCTTTTTTGGCTCCTGGGTCTCGCCTGGCTGCTGGAACAAGGATTCAGGCTGAGGACGGTTTGCTCGAGAGGAGGAGGAATTAATGTCGAGTCCTTGATTGATGAAGTTTGAAATGTCTCCAGGACAGCGGGAAGAGACGTCAGGCACTCTGCGAGCGAAGGCTGGCTATTTATAAACCCGATCTCCCTCTCAAATTCAAAATTCATGGNCCCCAGAAAAGCACAAACACACCCTCAACCTGCCTTGGTTGGGGCTGAGGGCAAGGGCTGCCTGCACTGCCTGTCCTGCTTTCCCCTCCTTCCCTTCTTTCCCTGTCTTCCCTTCTTTCCCTGCCTCTCCTGCCTTCCCTTCTTTCTCTACCTCTCCTCCCTTCCCTTCTTTCCCTGCCTTTCCTTCTTTTAATGCCTTTCCCTCTTTCTCTGCTTGTCCTGCCTTTCCTTCTTTTCCTGCCTGCCCTGCCTTTCCTTCTTTTCCTGCCTGCCCTGCCTTTCCTTCTTTTCCTGCCAATCCTTCTTTCTCTGCCTTTCCTTCTTTCCCTGCCTGTCCTGCCTTTCCTTCTTTCCCTGCCTCTCCTGCCTTTCTTTCTTTTCCTGCCTTCCCTTCTTTCCCTGCCTCTCCTGCCTTTCCTTCTTTTCATGCCTTTCCTTCTTTCTCTGCTTATCCTGCCTTCCTTTCTTTCCCTGCCTGCCTGCCCTGCCTTTCCTTCTTTCCATGCCTGTCTTGCCTTTCCTTCTTTCCTTGCTTTCGCTTCTTTCCTCCCTTTCCTGCCTTTCCTTCTTTCCCTGCCTGTCTTGCCTTTCCTTCTTTCCCTATTTTCCCTTCTTTCCCTCCCTTCCCTTCTTTCCCTGCCTTTCCTTCTTTCCTTTCTTTTGCTTCTTTCCTCCCTTTCCCGCCTTTCCTTCTTTCCCTGCCTGTCCTGTCTTTCCTGCCCTGATTTACCCTGTCGTGTTCTTTTTAAAGAAGCAGCACAATCTTACTCCTTCTAAACCCGGCCTTACCGCACCCTTCACTCTTTCCTCCAAGGCCAAACCTATTTTAAAGCCACGGCTATCTCTGAAACCACATTTCATCCTTCCCAGCCTTTTTTTCCCCCCCTCTTTCCCCCCAGCCCATAAACAGCTCCACTTCCAGAGTTTACAAAATAAATAAATTAAAACGAAAAGTCCCATTTCCCAGGAAGACTCCCCCCACCACCACCTCCTTTTAATGTGCCCGGGTCCACACAAACCGAAAAGAAGAGAGAAACGATCAATCTTTTTCTCGAAAGACTTTTGACAGCTCGGCCTGGCTTACTCAGCAAAGAAATTTGGCTTTTGGTAGAGTTACTTAAGCTAAGGGAGGTTTTAAAAGTTTGATCCAAGGGGCTGGATTCGTGAAGAAAGTAAAAATTTCGAGGGGTGGGAGGGAGGAACCCCAAATCTAAACTCGCTTCTGTTTGTTCAAGCTCCATTTCTCCTATTTTGCAGCAGAAGGACGGAGCTGCATTCACGCAGGGGGAAGCCTGGAAACTTTTGTCAGTTCAAGCATCCGTGTGGGTGGTGAGGGGACCAGAATAAATCCACAGCTGCAGCCTTAGTGAGGGAGAGAAGGAAATAAAAAAATTACAGCAGAAAGAAAAAGCTCGATTGAAGGGAGAACTTCCCTAAATAGTTTATTTCTGTGAATGCGCTTATCGAAATTGTAATAAATCCACCCAGTCTCGGCTTATTACGAATGAGAAGTTGAGTTTCACATCGTTTCTTGCTTGTTTGGGTTAAAGTGGAGTTTTAGGCATGTTGGGTTCCTCCTTGTTCCTTGAGGGATGGAGCCATTTACTGGGAGGCTGGGATACAGCAGGAGATGCAAAAAGGAAACCTTCTCAGCCTCTCCCAACACTCCTGGGTGATTATGCTGACGCTGAAGTTACAACCCGGGGGGAAAAAAATAAAATAAAAGGAAAGAAGAAGAAAGAAAAAAAGAACCTCTTGGGGAAAGAGCTATTTTTCCCACGCACCAGGCGGAGGCAGAAGGAAAGCAATGTCCCCACGCCAGGGGAGAGGCATCGCTTTGTGCCAATAAATGCACAACGTTAGGGAATGAGAAATGCGATAAATAAGATAAACCCAGGCCTGGCTGCCTCCTCGATGGAGTCAAACCGTGGATGTGAAGAGCTGTGGGAGAGAGGAGCCGCTCTCTGAGCCTCGGAATTGCTTTCTCCTTCCTGATTTTAAGCAGATATTGGGGATCCCTGACACAAACCCCAGCCGAGCCCGAGCCCACACGGTTTTTATGCTTCTAAAATCCAGCATCGCTGAATCTGCATGGATGAGCATCGCCCAGCCCGGTCCTGGGGATAAAACAAGCCCTGTCTCTGCTGCAACATCATTTATTGTTGCATGAAGGTTGTAATTATTAACGTGGAACTTCATTTATTAAGAGAGCTCAGGGATGGAAAGAAGCACAAGATCATTTCTCATATAAAGATTTCTCTGCTCGGCTGTTCTATACGTGTGAGTCATCCAGGAGCCCCTGGATGTTCCTGGCTGAGCACACCTGGTGTGGAAACACGGACACCCTCACACCCCCCCTTGTTCCTACAGCTCAGCTCTTGTTTTTTGGTGTCTTTTCCAGCCTTTCCACCCTTTTCCCTAGGCACAAATCGAAATCTTCTCTCCTGTCCCCTCTCCATCACCCAGCAGAGTGCTCAGAGCCTACCCAGCCCTTCACCCCCTTCCCAGAACCCCAAAACTTTTATCCTGGTATCAAATCCTTAAGTTTTCTTAGAGCTTTGGAGCATAAAAGGTGGATTATTCACGGTGTTATCCCATCTGCTTTTGCTGCTGCTGAGGGGGTCGTTCTCCCTCCTGCCTGCGCTCACAACGCAACGTTTGGCGGTGGATTTTTAATAAATATTTGAATAAATATTAAATAACGATTTAAGACGCTTGTGTTGGGCTGAGGGGCTGCAGGGGGTTGCACATGTGTGTGTGCAGCATGTCCACGTGTGAGTGTAAGGGTGTGTATTTTAATAATAATTAATTACAATAAATAATTTCATTTCTCTTCGCTTTTAAGCTCCCCGCATGGAAACTCTGGGCCCTTGTTCCTTTTTTTTTTTTTTTTTTTTTTTTTTTTTTTTTTTTTTTTTTTTTTTTTTTGGTGATTAATCCTTTTCCTTTGTTTTCATTCCCGGCCCAATGGCAGCGCGGCTCCAGCGCCACGTGACGCCTTTGTCAGGAGCCGCGCAAGAACCGCGCAAGAACCGCGCAGGGGGTGGCGGGGCCGCTCCGCACCCGAACCCCCCTCGATTTCACCCTAAACTGGGGGCGCAGAAGGGAACGCGGCTGCCTGGGCTCTTGGAGGGGCCCCTTCCCTGCCTCCTCTCCTCTGTTTTCATTCCCTAATTAACTATTTCTGCTTCTGAATCCGACTGATCGGACAAGGTAGAATTGATAACAGAAAGTTTATTCAAGAATTGCTCGACAGACAACTCTTCAGCGAGGAAATAAAAGAACTAGTGTAAGAACAAAGAAAGCTCCCCGAAGAGGAGGAGTGAGGTGGGAGGGAGGGATTCGCTAGAGTTCTAATTCAGGACTATACAATTACAGTCTGGTTCTGCTCTCATGCCTCCAGTAGAACTAATTACATTATTCATAAGTACGAAGGTAACATAAAGCTACTGGTCTTCCTAAATTACGATAACTAAAATATGCTTGTTGTACAATGACGAGGAAACACAATGTCCTTTATAACAAGTAAATACTAAAAAAGTACAATTTGATTCTTTTTTTTTTTCTCCTCATATAAATACATAATATTGGGGATAAATAATACAAAAAAAGGAAAATATTTTAAACTGGCTATAACCAATAAATATATATGAATGTTCACCAGAACACACACCTATTGAAGGGCGTCTCGACTGAGCTGGACGAACACCCTTCAAAGTTGCTTTTTATACCCATTATATGTAAACTCTAAGTGCAACAAAGATGTCCAGACAAGAAAGCATTAGCAAATACTAGAGATCCATTCACTTCTGCTTCGATTGGAGGACATTCCGTTTGTTCAAATATACCCTGTTTTCACGTAAGGTCAAGAGAAGAGGAGGAAAGAAGCGTAGGACTTCTGAGTCTTAAGATTGCTTTTTCTGTTAACGAACCCTAAGAAAAAAACACCCCCAAAACAAAAAAAGAACCCTGGCGTCATCGAATGGAGACTTCACGTCATCGGAGGCAAAGGTGGGAAAATATTCAGACCTGTCAACTCTTTCTTCCTCTCTTTGGACTGCTGTCGTTCTTGGCGGGGGCTTAAGCATTTGAAAAAACTTGTTTCCCAAACCTTTTTGCAATTCTTAGACCTCTCTTATTCTAATTCTTGTTAATCGTTATTATTGGTTTTGAGAGGGGAGATGGGCCTGGAGAGGAAGAATAGGAATCCACCGTGTTGGCAGGTATGTATATTTGCAGTTTGTGTGGGGACAGGTGGGAAGTTCCTCATCAAAAAAAGGCCGCCCTTCCTCTGTAGGCTGGAAAGAAAAGCATGAGGTTCCTCTTGAGAAGGACACGGAGAGGAGGGTAGTTTCCTTGCGAATCTCTTTCGATCGTAGATGCACGCATATGTGCATCCTCACGTAGCTGCAGAAACACCAAACGTAAGACTTGGCTGGTTGACTATTCTCCCTTCCAGTGTCCGAGATTTATCCGTGATGATCCATACGCGGTTTGGAAAGGAAGGATGATGCTGATAAAAATCTACTACGTTCCCACAGAACTACCCCGAACCCATTTCAGAAGCATTTGTGTTGAAACACAGGGGGTACAACTCTTCAGAGAGAGAGCTGCGCTTGGCAGTAAATACTGAAGTGGTTGGAAATTGTGCCAAATAAAACCCAGGAATAATGAGAGTCGGCACAGCACCCTGGTAGAAATTGCCCTGTCAAAGGGAAAAAAAAAAAAAAAGAAAACAGCTCAACACAAATGTTCCTGAAGCCAACCCTGCCCTCTTCCCCTCTCCCAGGCCCCATGGCGAGGTCCCATCTGCTTCACTTGAGCCCGTCCCTGCTTCCTATCACAGGTGGGTCAGCTTGGGCGCCTCTTGGATTCTGCCCTGAGAAGACGCGTGGTGCGTGGTAAGGTCTGTGTAGGTGGGGTGGGTCTCGCATGGTCCGTGGTGCTGGCTCGGGGGCATCTGCGGAGGCCCGTTGTAGTCCATGTTGGCGGCCTGGTGATGCGGCAGGTGGTTGAGGCCGTAGAGGGACGGGCCAGAGGTGGGCATAGAATCCACATAGTTGCCTCCAACATAGACGGGGCTTCCCTGCATACTGGGAGTCCCGTAGGCCACCCCGTTCCCTTGTAAGACGTGGGGGTCGTACTCAGGGGCCGTGTTGGCGTATTTCT
Source organism: Piaya cayana (assembly GCA_013389865.1). NCBI lineage: Eukaryota > Metazoa > Chordata > Aves > Cuculiformes > Coccyzidae > Piaya > Piaya cayana. The sequence continues at coordinate 11,605 of WAAB01018620.1, read as the reverse complement.
GTTGGGAAGGGCAGCCTTTGATGGGGTTTTGGTAGTTAGTTGGCATGGTATAGGCATTTTGGTGGGGCTTATTGAAGGAAGGCGGTGAGGGAGCGTCATAGTTACTGCTCATGGTGTGCAAGGCGTTCATAAATCCAGCGGAGGATTGCATGGGCTGGGGCGGGCTGCCCGTCGGGGAAGGGCCTCCGGAGGAGGACCCCATGCCTTTCGACTTCTGATCTTTCTTATACTTCATCCTCCTGTTCTGGAACCAGATCTTGATCTGCCTCTCGCTGAGGTTCAGCAGGTTGGCCATCTCCACGCGCCGGGGCCTGCACAGGTAGCGGTTGAAGTGGAATTCCTTCTCCAGCTCCACCAGCTGAGCGCTGGTGTAGGCCGTGCGGGCTCTCTTGGAGGCCGAGGAGCCCGGAGGGCTTTTCTCACCACTGCAGGTTTCTGCTGTCCGTGAAATGAAATAAAAGATAATTACTTACATGCAGAAATTGAATGCATCGTTTCTTAATAAATCCTGGAACAGGCACAAGAGTTCAACACCCCCCCCCTTTCCCTCACCCCTTTACATTAGCCTGCACTCCATAATCATGTCATTTATTAAGAGTTCTGTTCTCCAAAGCTGCCCCTGGTTTATGAAAATTTGATCATGTCATGTAGAAAAGGATTCCAGGGCCATTTATTCAGGAGTCGATTATTTCCAACAGATAATTTTGAGAAAATAATATTTGGCAGGGGGGCAGTCGCTGCAAAGCCAATTAACACTAACACAGCTCAGTGTTGGGAGGTAGTTTGTTTGCCAGCGTACGAATCCACACACGCACTTTGCGTGTTTTGTATTTGTTTAACACAAACACTTGCATTTACATCATTAGACGCTGGATCACGTTTGTGCCTACCTTTTTGTGATATAAACACGTATTCAATAGATAAATTATATTAATGTAGAGTAAAGGACGTGCCGCAAATTTTGTACGAATATATTTGTCAGAACAGCGATATTTCTGCACTGATTTTTTTTTTCTTGATCGCATCGGTGATGTGCATGTATGCATGTAAGAGCATCCCTGTGCTCATGCATATGCTCTGTATACACACACATACGCTCAGAGAGCACCATGTTTACTGCTGGGCCTGGAGGCAGGGAGATGGGAAGAGAACAAGCGCTCTGCTTTAACACTGTGAGGTTTAGCGAGAGATAGATTTTCATCTATCTGCATCCCCACAGTCAGACGTCAACTGTGTACAAACCGCCCGGCTACGTTTCCCTGCGGTGCTCCAGACACATTTAAAATAAAACAAGTGTGTGCAGTCAGTGCTACGGGATGGGCCAAGGCTCACGCAGCCTGATCAGGGCACACGGCTGGAAGTCACGGCATCATTTCCAGTCCCAAGATCTTCGCCGGATCCTCTCCCCACCCTCCTAAAAAGACCACTGGGGCCAGTGGCCGTTTAGGAAAGCGGAGAGTTAGAAAAGCAGAGCAGTATACCTGTGCTAGGGGAGCTGTTTTTCTGTTTGGAGTTTTGCCTCGATTCCTTCATCCAGGGGAAAATCTGCTTGGTGAGACTGGCATTTGCACTGAGGTTGGCTTTGCTGGGGGCACTTTTACCACTCCCCGACTGGTTATTGCTGTTGCTACTGGTGCTGTTGGTCGCGGGGTTGGGGGGCGGCGAGACGGGGGGAGGCGGATGGTGCTCCTGGGGCAAACTCGGACGCATGCAGCTCCCGTTCAGGTCTTTACTTTTTGTGTGCGGGGTTGTGTTGCCAAGAGACTGGAGGGAGCAGGCGGACCGCTGGTAGTCGTTCTCCACGTGAGAGGCCGGCTGGAAGGGCTGCTGGGGACCCTCGTAGCCAAACCCATTGGCACTCCCATAGGAGTAACCCCCAAAGAGCGTGGAGCTGTCGTAGTACGTTGTCTTCTGCATCTCTGGGGCTCCCCAAAACGATTTTTCCGGCTACCAGGGTCTTGACACCCCTATGGCAGAACATTGGCACCCCAAGGCCACGTGACAGGCCGTTTCCAGCTGTCTGTTGGAAGCTGACCTGAAAGGTTAGGAGAAAACACACAATAATAGTACCCGGCCTATGAATCCATCTTGGGGCCTGAAAGGCCCATGACATGAATAGGGTCCCGCAGAACAGGGCGAACAGATGCTTGGAGCAGATTTTAATCCTGCGTGCAGCCAAAGGAGGCTCAACAAATGTTACAGCGCAAAAGTGCTGAGCAGATTTTTTGGGGGGGGGGTAGTTTTCCTCGCTGGTCGGTTGTTTGCACCTTTTTTTTTTTTTTTTGCCTTAGAAGACAGCACCCAGGTTGTCTAACCACACACACGCTCTACAAGTACACGTGGTTTCATCTGCACAGGTCTATTTCCTCCTATTTTTATCTGGGTACATATATACACACACGCATGCGCCTCCGCATAAACGTGTATTTGTAGACGTGGGCTTCTTGTGTGCGTCCAGATAACCCGCGTTAATGTAAATATAAGAACACGGAGTGGATAATTGCTAGCTACAAGCATGAAAGGAATGAAGGCTCGCTTTCTTACCCCTGACCTATTCAAATCAGCCATTCACACGCACAAACACCAGCCAGACCTTATACTATCGGAAATTAAAAAGTCTGCTAAGTTTACTGTGGGGCATGCGCCCGGTATATTTGTGGGTTTTTTAACTGAAAACAGCGACCGGTTAATACGCTTTATCCAGGTAACGGTGTCCTGACACAGTTGGCTGCGTTTGCTGTTTGCACAGGGACTCACAATGTCTTTGGAATTCAGCGCAAATATTTCAAGCAGATTTCAGCAGGGGCATGGATTCAAGAATGTGCTTCCTTTGGCCTGTTTGTTAGTCTCTCTCTCTCTCTCTCTCTCTGGCAGCACAGGTTGTATTTAGAAAACACTCCCTGTCCTTGCAGCACTGGTTTGTACTCACTGGTCCTGTATCTGGAGCTGCCATTGGCAAGCTGGGATCCTAAAATCTGTTTAATTGCTGGGTTGTTGGTTTTTTTTTCTTGGAAAACAAACATGTCACCAGGCCATTTGCTCCTAACTTTCTACCCCTTTGATATTTCATCGTTCCTCCCTCCTTCAATCCAAGCTCAAAAACTCTGAAAACCCAGTCCAAAGCTTCAAAGTACAGAATTAACCTTTTTTTTTTTTTTTACTTCCTCTCTCTGGCCTTTTTTATTTTCTTTTACCTCTTTCTTTCCCTCTCTTCTCTCAAAGCATAAACTTTCTCCACCACAAAGACAGTAGAAATACTTTTAGAAATAGGGAAGCTTATCTCGACCTGAAAACACTGATGTGCGAGGATCAGTTAGGCAGCAGATATATTTTAAAAGGCTGAGACTTCTCCCTGCAGCTCAGAGTTTGCGAGGAAGCCACTGTGCATTTTGCTTGGGAATTGATATCCCTTGTATATTTAATTGTATCTCTTGTATATTTAATTTTTATCTGGGCTCTTTCATTCTCTAAAACAAAATAAAATAAACTCCGCGGAGATAAAGCCTAACGCGATGTATTTGTAAGCACCGGCGTTTCACAGAAGCCGCAGCTCGACAATAAATAACATCTTTTTTTTTTTTTCCTTTTCCCCCCATCCCTGACTGCTGTGTTCTTATGTCATGTCATTCGAAACCACCGTACACTCCTAACACAGCCTGCGAAGGGACCGCTTGGCTTTTTTTTTTTTTTTATTCCCCCACTGATTAAAATCCTTTCTGCATTCCCAAATCTGCACGGCATCTTCCAGCGGAGATGGATTATTGTCTGCGGAGAGGATGATATCCTGGCTGGGAGTGATGCTCTCATTTGCTTGCCTCGCCATGATAAATATGTCTTATTAAAAAGTCCACTCGGCTACCCGAAGCCGAGAAGCTGTGAATTAATTAACAAACAGCAGCGCCGTTATTATGAATAGGTTCGCTTGAAAATATCTGCGAGAACAGAGGTGGGAATTTCTCCAAGGCCTTCCTATCTATAAGAATTAAAAAAAAAAACCCTCACAAACCCAACCCAAATCAGAACCGAGGGGGAGGCTCAGCTCGAAAGAACAGCGAGATATTTTTTTTTTCCTTCGTTGCTTAAATGTCTATAAAATAAATTTACAACCCCCTTCGCCCAAAAGCTCGCTCGCTTGTGGCTTCCACAGCAAATTTGCTTTGTACCTCGTCTCCCAGCGCCTCGCAAATGCTGCTCATTTATCTTCGCCGGGGACGGCCGCAATCCTAATTATTTACTCCAAGGANGAAAAAAAGATAAAAGAAAAGGAAGGCAGAGGTGCCCTCCTGCAAATCCATCCCCTCCATGTTGGAAACCCTAAATTCCCAACCTGTGTTTGTGAAGAAGAGCAGCGCTTTTCCCCTCCCCCTGGCCCCCCCAGGTACATTTCCCNAAAAAAAAAAAAATCTCAGGCAGAATAATAAATATTCCATTATCTCCCGTTGCAATTAAAGCCGGGTGGGATCCGCTCCAAGTTTAACCACCAACTCTTTGCTGCAACTTTTGAGGGCGAGGATTTAGAGGCGTTTTGGGGNGGGGGGGGGAGAGAGAGAGAAAGCGAGCGGCTTTTAATTTAAATTATTATTAATAATAAATATTCCAAGCGTGCCCTTAACAATAGGTCGGCCGCTCGCGAGGAGCTCAAATCCCAGCCTCGCGGGGTGGATACGCCTGGAAAANAAAAAAATTTAAAAAAATTTAAAACGTGGGAAAGGGCGAGAGGAGAGGGGCTGCGGGGAGAGGGCTGCTCAGGAAAAAGCAGACGGCTGAGGGGAAAAAAAAGATAAAAGAAANGAGGGGTGGGGGGGGTGGAGGGGGGGGGGGAAAGGAGAAAGGGCCCTGGATGAGGGCTGCAAAAGAGTCTCTCTGCGTGGAAGGGAAGCTTAAAGCTTGTGAACTCTTCTTGAACCGAGATTGGAGTCATATGGTCATAAATCATTGGGACATATACTCCGCCATTCACAAAGTGATAGCCTATTTGAGTCCGGCTTACCTTAGTCTCTGACGAGCAAAGCCCAGGCAGACATAATATATTTTCACCTCCAGCATCCACGCAATCAATAAGCGAGGAGTGACCCCCCTTCCTTGAAAACACACGAGACGGAGGGAAAAAAATCCGGCATATGCATGTGGATATGTATTAAAAAAAAAAAAAAAAAAAAAAAACACAGCCAAAACAGAGGGGGAGGGGGCTGAGCCAGTGGAGCTTTCGGTTACGGCCGCTCAAATTGTCTCTCTGTCTCCGTTTAGGGGAGAGAGGGAAGGGGAAAAAA
>WAAB01018619.1:74780-136332 GCA_013389865.1 Piaya cayana | reverse complement strand
TGTAACAAGAGCAGACACTAGGCTATTCACTGCTAAACTCACTTCTTTGCTTAAATGCACATGTTTACAACCCAAGCTTGCACCACCTCGTAGACATAAATAGAATAATTAGGAGGCAGATCTGAAAACTAGGGAGCATTCATACCTGGAGAGGCATGTGCCAAAATGAAGGACAGGGTCTAGAGGCAAGAACTAATTGAAAATGCTGCAAAGATATATGATACTTTTCTGGGAAATGCAGCAAGTGGTGCTGTGAGTGATAACAATTATCTTTCACACTCTTGGTGCTGAAACAATTTTTGATGTGCTGTTTCACGTTCTTGGAGGGGGAGATTCTGCTTCCAAGAATGAATGAGGGAGATGAGGGCAAGAAAGTGCCAGCTGTCTATTTTATCTTCCCACTTAGAGGGAGTGGGAGGAAGAAAGCAACTATTTCCCTGTGTTGACAGGTGGGAGCTGACACCCTCTCAAAGGCAGGGACAAAGTCCCCAGTTCACCAGTGGAGGAGGAAGGGTCAGAACCTACCTTGTGATTTACACCAGGGACTCAAATCTCCTCTGTTTTTCCCATCCAAACCCACACTTGCACACCACAATGTAAAGGCATGGCTAAGCAGAGGGGCTCCACATGGTTTCATTGCTGGGAGGTATGTTCCCCTGGCTATACAAACCAATTTAGTTTTGCTCATATGACTTGTCCTTTCAGTTGCAGAGATTGTTGGCTCAGACTATAGGAGGTCAGTGGGCATCATTTACCAGCTTGCCTTCAGCGTAGGGCTCCTTGTCCTCACTGCCCTGGCTTACACACTTCCACACTGGAGGTGGCTTCAGCTCACAGTTTCACTGCCCAATGCCTTCTTTCTGCTCTGCTATTGGTAAGTGCCTGCTCTTACAGCTCAAAGCAACACCAAACCACACCTGGAGACTGTAGCTGAGAGCTGAAATTTCTCTGTAGAGATTAGCTGTAGCGCTACATGTGGGATTTCCAAGATGACATCAGATAAGATCTGTTCCCTCTGACCAAGGGTTTAGCCTGAATCACCTCAAAGTAAGGGGCTATCTGCAATATGTTGTAATGTTTCTGTTTGGAGTCCTTGCCACCCATTACAAAATGATAAGTCATTATCTCTTGAACAGCGCTTGATCTACTGTGAGAAGTAAGTTTTTCTAATCACTAATCAAAATGGATTTTTTTAATGCAATCAGCACACTTTGTTGACTATTTGCAAAAAAAAAACTTGTGTGAAAATTCTCCTTAGAAAATTCTATAACCAGGATACAAATTTGGAATATGTTCTTTTGATTGGACTCTTTTTCAAAGGTTATTATTAACGTGGGAGAGCTTAAGGATCAGGTTTACCACTGTTCTTTTTTATATCTGTGGACTATTAACTATTTCTTAAATATGTCAAGAGAATTTATCATAGAGTCATAGAACCATGGAGGGGTTTGGGTTGGAAGGGACCTTAAAGATCATCTAGTTACAACCCACTTGCCATGAGCAGGGACACCTCCCACAAGACCAGGTTGCTCAAAGCCTCATCCAACCAGGCCTTGAACACTTCCAGGGATGGAACACCCACGGCTTCTCTGGGCAACCTGTGCTAGTGCCTCACCACTCTCACACTAAAATATTTCTTCCTAATATATAATCTAAATCTCCTCTCTTTCACCTTAAGACCATTAACCCTCACCCATCACGGCAATCCCTGATAAAGAGCCCCTCCCCAGCTTTCCTATTGGCTCAAGTTTATTTATCTGAGTGATGGTTCCAAGCTATAATAAACTTGTCTTAGCCTGAAAAACAAACATTAAAAATCAGGCTACTTTGTCATTCAAGTAGAGCACAAATCGAGTGCAATCACTGACAGCCATAGCTGAGTTCAATATACATCATAGGATCCCAGCCTGAGAAACTCAGTTTCATTGTCATTTTCTGTGTGCCAGTAACGTGCATTTTCCTTTCCCTTAGCTGTCGTGCTTACATGTCTTGCAGGTGTCTGCCCGAGTCTCCCAGGTGGCTAATAGCTCAAAAGCAAAATGACAAAGCTATGGAAGTCATTAAGCACATTGCCAAGGGAAATAAGAGGCAGCTGCCCCTCTCTTTCCAGGTGACTACACTATATTTGCTGAGTATGTGCAAACCTCAGGACAAATAATACTATGAGTTTGAGATTGTTATGGGTTTGGAGTATGGAACAGCTTGGTGATAAGAAGCACTGCAGTCCTCTACAGCAATGGCAAGTGAGTTTTCTTCTTTTTGACTGCCTAGGATGCTTGTAATGCATATTTGGGAAAAGACTCTTGCAAAAATAGCCAGGAGACAGTAAAGTCTTCCTTTAAGCAGTATCAATCAACAGTTAATTCATCCAATCTCATAAGTGAAAATTGCAGAACGTCCTTTGCAACAGCCTCATACATGATGCTCCACAGGCATGAAGACTATTCATATTTTTTTTTTTGTTTCGTTTCGCAAAAACAGTTTGGAGAAGTTATTTTGCCCTCAGTTACTTAACAGGCAAATGAAAACCCTCATCCTCCTATTAATCCAAAGGAAAATATTCATTGCAGTGCTTACTGTCTTCTCTCCTAACCTCTGCAATCTCTTGTTCTTCTGTTGCTTGTGCTCCCAGAACCTCAGCTCTGAAGATGAAGATGGAGAAAAGCCAAAACCTTCATTTCTAGACCTGGTCAGGACAACTCAAATCAGAAAATACACGTTCATTTTGATGTACAGTTGGTAAGGAAAGGCTTTTTCAGCCCAAATGGGCTAAATTGTCAGCACTGATTTAGGGCTATTTTGCTTCTGAACAGCTGAAAATCTCAGTCCTTTGCATAAAATATCTCTCAAAATGTTTGGCTTCATTTGCACCCTGTTCTCTACCAGGTTCACAAGCTCCGTCCTCTATCAAGGGCTGATCATGCACATGGGAATAGCCTCTGAAAACATGTATCTGGATTTCTTATATTCTGCTCTCGTCGAGTTCCCAGCTGCTTTCATCCTCATGCTAACACTGGATCGCATTGGCCGTTGCTACCCCTGGGCTGCAGCAAATGTGGTAGCAGGCAGTGCTTGTCTTGTTACAGCATTGGTCCCAGACAGTGAGTCATTCAAAACTTCTCCATCAATGAATTCTCTCCCTGTCTCTTTGTTATTATCCTGGAAAATGGAAAAAAAAATTCTTTTCTAACTTGGCCCACGTTAGTATTGTGATTCATAGAATCATAGAATGGTTTGAGTTGGAAGGGAACTTGAAGATCATCCAGTTCCAACTCCCCTGCTACGGAGAGGGACACCTCCCACCAGCCCAGGCTGCCCAAGGCCCCATCCAACCTGGCCTTGAACACCTCCAGGGCTGGGGCAAACACAGCTTCCCTGGGCAGGCTGTGCCAGTGCCCCACCACCCTCGCTGTGAAGAATTCCTCATACTGTCTGACCTAAATCTTCCATTCCCCAGTTTACAGCCATTCCATTCTAGTCCTATCACTACAAGACTTTGTGAACAGTCCCTCCCCAGGTTTCTTGTAGCCCCTTTCAGCTACTGGAAGGTTGCTATAAGTTCTCCTTGGAGCCTTCTCTTCTCCAGACTGAACAACCCCAACTCTCTCAGCCTGTCCTCATATGAAGGGTGCTCCAGCCCTCTGATCATCTTTGTAGCCCTCCTCTGGACCTGTTCCAACAGTTCCATGTCCTTCTTATGTTCAAGATTCCAGAACTAGACACAATAATCAAACTTCACTGAAAAGAATTCAAGGAAGATCAATATCATAAAAGTTAATGTATGTCCCAACATCTGCATTTATACCAGCTGATGAAGGGCTCAAAAAATTGGGTGAATCACATTTATTAAATGGCTTCAAATCATATGGAAAGTCTGTAAAGGCTAGATCATGAGACATGCCATGTTAAAGTCCATAATTTTTGTCTGGCCTAAACTTGGGATTTGAATACAGAATTCTGGGTTTTCATGCTCAACTCCTCATGGTTTCTTCCTGAAAATGAAAAATATATGGGCGCGTGCACACACTTAAACGCCATCTGGGGACAGGAAGCGGTTTTTGTATCTACACATCCATAAATACAGGATATTGAGCAATCATGGGGACAGGCGTTTGGTCTTTGTTTAGCTAAGCATTCTCTTGAAGGCTAGACTCTCAAAGCAATGTGTCCCATAAGGACACCAAATGAAATCGGTTTGGGGTTGGTTTTTTTTGTGGAATACAGCCAGAGTGAAACCACAAATATAATAGTGCCAGGCAACTATCAGTTCATGAGGGCACAAGGACAAAATGCTACAGAAAAACTTCATAGGTAAAAAAATCAAAATGTCCAGACAAGTAATGAAAAGTAATTTTAGCAAGCAACTGTGGAGTGCAGAAACTACGGAAGGGACTGCTGGGCTTTGCTGGGGGAGCACAGGGATGGGAGTCCCACAGCCCCACAACCGCTCCCTGTGCCAGGGAATGAGGAGCAGCAGTGCCCAAGTGAGCACCTTGCACAAGCCTGGCTGGTGAAGATACTGCTGCCTACCTGGCTCAGCCCATGGCTTAACATCCCACCAGGCTCAGCAGCAGAGATATGGTGTCTTGCTTAAGCTTTGCTTAATGCATTGAATAATCCAAACTACTTTGCACCATTGATTTCTCCTCCCTTGTCTCGAGCCTTGGTAATTTGAATCGCAAGCTTGAATCACAAGACAATTGTATTATGAATTCTTTATTAAGTCATATGCTGTTCTTCCAACCACTAATGACAACAAACTTACTATTTCCTTAAACTAAATATGTAATGCTTTTTTGCACCAAGAGCAGAAAGAAATGTAGGTTTGTATTGAAAACTTAATGTGCACAATATCTTTCCAGCTCTTTATTGGCTTAAAATGACTGCAGCTTGCTTGGGCAGGATGGGGATTACCATGTGCTATGAAATTCTTTGCATAGTAAATCCTGAGCTGTATCCAACGTTTCTCAGGTAAGTGCACCATCTTCTGTTAGCTGGTAAAAGCACTGGGTGTTTCTCTGGGAGAGACCACAAGAGGCCGACTCAGGGCTGTGGATGCAGCTGATGTGCATGTGATTGCCCTGGAAAAGGCGTTTGCCTGTATTAAATTCACCTTACAAAGGAGGAGGAGAGCTGCTGGGCAGTGCAGCAGAAGCCCACCACCTTCCCTGGCCAAAGCTCTTTCCCCACTCAGCCCAGTGCCGGGGCAGCAGGTTTCTGAGGGGGATACAGAAGGAACTTTTCCAGACACCTTCCAGGCTCTCCTTTTGGCAGTCTGGTGAACCAGGAGAAGTGAAATGTTTATTAACATCTCTCCTCTATATAAGGCTGGTCTTCATGTCTAGCCTTGTCTAAGTCTCTCCTCCACACCCATTTCATCTTGTGGTATTTCTCAGCTGCTGCGGGTCCTGCAGGGGCACTGGGGTGCAGAGCTGCATGAAGCATCCCCAGGTAGAGCCAGTGACATTGTGTGTGTGTGTGTGTTCCTGCTTTGTAGGAACCTGGGAGTCCTTGTCTGCTCATCCATGTGTGACTTTGGTGGGATCATAACACCTTTCCTAGTGTACAGAGTAGCAGAGCTCTGGCACGAGCTGCCCCTGGTCATCTTTGGTAAGAGCTGTGAGACGGATTGGTTGGTCACAGCCCAAATGAATTAGCTTGGCAGTCTGTTTCTTGTCTTTCACATAATAGAGAGACATATATATGTGTGTGAGTGTATATACATGGAAGGCATGGCTTGGTATGTCTGTTTCATCTGCATGTTTGGAAGTTGTGCCAAAATCACCCCTTAGAAGGCCCTTTTTACACCAGAGGGGTCCTCATGTCTTTGGGACAACTCTTCTATCCTTTGATTTCCTCCTGCTGATCCCTTCCCAAGGGATAAATGTCTTTTGTTCTGCTCCTCTCATCTGAACATGGTTACAGGACTCAAGGGCCCAGCAGGATGGTCTATCTCCCTACACAAACGTCACACTCCACTCCTTGCTGGTATCTCGGGGTGCCCAGTCTGTCAAGGATCCCACGGCAATTTAGGGTGGCAAAGCAGCATGCAGCCCTAACATTAAGGCTGCTATCCTAAAAAAAGGGGGCTGCCTGAATGTCTGCTACTGCACACATGCCTGCATGAACCCTCTGCCCTGAGTATGATCATAGCTGAGTCTAAACTAATCAGGTGAAATTATCCAGGTGGACCGGTAGCAACCTTTTGTGCATGTACAAATCTAGCCAAATGTGGGATACCACCTAGCTAGTGTCATCCCAGTTTCATGTCCACTAGGCAGCCAGAGACAAAACCTGTTTCATTTGCATTGTGTGAATGAAGCAAAAGAGCCAGACCCCCTCAAGACTATGGCCCATAATGGCTTTCCAGGCCTCAGATGTACCTCAGAAACATCAGCAATTACTCTGAAAAATAAGGATCACATAAGATGAAAAGCCAAGAGTTATCAACACTTCGAGGAATTCTTATTCAACTGTTGAGGTAGCTGTGTCTCAATGAGAATTAAGTAGTGACTTGGAATTAAACTCTATCATGACCATTGCATTTTCTTTCTGATCCTTGCTCTGTATTTACAGCTGTGATTGGTTTAATTGATGGCGGTTTAGTTTTGCTTCTACCTGAGATGAAGGGAAAGACTTTGCCTGAGACCATTGAAGAAGCTGAAAATCTGCACAGGTATGGCATTAAGCACCCCCTCCTAGAGAACAGAAAAACTCTCCTTTATATCTACAAAACCTGAAAAAAAAACAAAAACAAAAAAACCACAAACCAACATTTATCATACATCTTCAAGGATCTGTTGGGTTTTTAGTAGATATATAAATACAGTGGCTGACAGGTGGGTAATTCATCCGCAGGAGTAATATCAGGCTCTGTACTCTCCTGTGCGATCTGACCAGAATCTACTACTATCTTTCATGGGTAACCAGACAGTAAGAGAAAGCATGGAATGCAGTTTTGTACAGCTGCTCTGCACTGAGGTGTGTCTGTCAGCATGGGGAAACGTCCTCCCTGCCATGGCTGGCAGCCATAGATGGCTTTCAAGCAGGAGACAGCAACACAGCTGCCAAATCAAAGGGAATGGCAAATCTCCAATTTATTCCTCGTTCTGCTGCTCTTCAAAATAATCTAACCTCATTTGAAAAATTACCAATGGCCAAACATCCATTGAAACTAGTTTTCAGTTAATGTAAGCATATGATTTATTCAGTGGATCATGCTGTTATCTACCAGGAGCATCATCTGCCTTTTAACCTGTCCTTCTGCAGGCAAGAGAGAAGCAAAGAAAAAACAGTTTATCTTCATGTTCTGACTTCTGAAGCTGCCCCCAAGTAAGGATCCATCTTGCCTCAGATCTGCCTTTGTTGAGGCAGGGAGGCAGGAGTGGGCCAGCAGAGCAGCCAAATCATGCCCAGCCCACAACACATGCAGGGAACGAGTCAGGCCAACGGAATGATCTTTTCCCTATACCACTCTCCCAGCTGCCACCATTCTGCATCTTGAGGACTTCCTAAGCCAGAGGTCATCTGCCCATGCTTCTGCTTCAGTCCTTTGTGGACTATTCTTCCATAGTTTTTTCTATTTGTCTGCTGAACACATTCATGCTTCTGGTGTCCCAAGACATCTAGCAGCAGCTATTTGCACAACGTAATGGGGAAATTCATGAAGGAACACTGTCTTCTGTATGTTATAAAACTAAAAATAAAATGAGTTCATTTCTGTAGTGAGTGTATAAATGAGCCCAACTCATCTCCTCCAAACTACATTTCTGCATGAAAGCAAGTATGTAGACAGCAACTGATTTACTGTCACAATTACCCCTATACATCTTTAAATCTTGATACTGTCAGTTTGTCTATAGCTTCTGACACCCAGCAGGTCACCTTTGTGAGACAGCTCCTGCTGCCTATCAGTCATCCCTACCACTACAGAGGCAATTTGGGAGCCCAGGGCATCCCCAAGTCCCTTATCTCTCTGTTTACTCCTCTTCTTCCAGAGAAATAAGTACAAAAAATAAGTACTTCTTAAGCCCAGACTGGCTTTTAAGCTTTGTCATCTCAGAATTCAACTGGCTATTAGGCTAGATGGAAAATTAAAAGGAAGGCAAATAGAGGTTGGAGGCAGCAAAATCTCAAGATAGAGGGGGGTGTTGCATGCAACTACATCATTAGGGATCAGTGAAAAGAAGGGAGGAGAAACTCCCATTGCAGACGCGCACTGGGAGGGGCGTGGATAATAACTGGATACCATGCCCGGCACATTAAAGTATATTCATGTTTGTGTTTATGCATGATTGTTTGCCTAACATCATGTGTTTGTTTTTTTGCAGGGCCAAACTCCAGAACAGCTGTAAGGAATAAGGACTGAGGCCAGGGAGGGCATGGGGAGTCGAGGTAGATGGAAGGAAGATGAGCCAAAAAAAAGGATATGGCTTTCTAAATGGATCTCCCTCCATAACATGCCGGAAAATCACTGTTGTAGTGTTTTCAAAGGTTGAAGGGTCATGGAATCATTGAACAGTTTGGGTTGGAAGGGACCTTAAAGATCATCCAGTTCTAAACCCCCTTCCATGGACAGCAACACATCCCACTAGCTGTGAGTCCTCTCCACAGCTCTAAGGAAGCATATAAAATGTGATGCACATCATATTCAACAACCTCTGTATAGTCTCTGGCTTTGGGGTTGTCTCCTGACCAGTCCTGTTGTGGGAAAATGCCCAATTTCTTCAAATTTTAAAACGTTTACAGAATGTGGGATGATATGGCAACACAGAGTAGGGATGGGATTGAAGCAAGTTGCAAATAGTCTAGCACATGCATTGTTTTGATCACCCAACAAACAGGGGAGCTGGAAACCACATGAACTAAGTACTGGCCTGGAGGATACAATTTTTCTGCCAACTCATGAACACATGCACACAAGAACACCTTGAGAAAACAAGCATTTAAGATTATAGCTTGCAGAGAAGAAGCCTTGCTGAGTCTCCGATATGCCCATGAGCTTGGCTGATGGGATAAAATTAGTATTTAGAGTCTCCAAAGAGCAGCTACACTGGTACAGTGTATAGGTGATGACAGTAACAGCAGAGGATAAGAACAACGCTTCAACAGTGCTGCCCTGCACTATGACTGCAGCCAGGCTGGACATCAGATAATGCCAAGGAGAACACTAGTAACTTTGTGAAAGCAAAGAGCAATTCTTCCCAAAACCCAGTTAGTGAAGGTTGGCAGGTACCCTAAAACATGGAGATTTTATGTTCTCTTTAGGCACAGTCCTTACACAATCTAGTTTGAAGTAGTTGGGTGAGTTGCAGGACCTTCTTAAAAAGCCGGTCTTACTTTCATTAACCTGCATAGACTGCTGTCCTGTTGATTCCTAGGTTGTCTACCCCAGCCAATGGTTAGGATCTGAAGTATTCCTTCCCAAGCTCCAGGGACAGCCCTGCTACTGGGTTGGTTGTGCTGCAGCAGCCCCAGAAGCAGACAAGCTTCAGCTGCTATTAAGGGGGAGGGAAGCCAGTAAACTGTTGTTTTGTCCAAGGCGGAGACATGAACTTGTCTCATGCCCTGGAAAAGATCCACTTTTCCACACACACCCAGTACATAAACGCTCTTTAAATTTTGAGAGAAACCATGTGCAGCTGGACAAGATTTCACGTGTTTGACTTCCCAGCTCCAGGAAGCAATACATGAGCACACAATGTCATCAGCATGGAAACTGCCAAAGCCCGTTTGCCCTTGCACTCATCAAGGTGCTATCGGAAGGAACTTCCACTATAACTTGTAGGTGACTGCAAAGTGAAGGCAAACCAGAGCCTTCCAAGTCTGTGGCTCCTGCTGTAGCAGTGGCAGTGCTTATGGAAAGGTCCAAAGAATTTAATAGGTTTTGAATCAGTGAACTATAATAAAGATGGGTGTTCTTACTGAATTCTGTTGCAGAGCAGAGAAGAGACATTGCTGCAGGACACCAGATCCACAGGACATATCGTTACATCCCCACTGTCCCTCTCACACTTCTCAGAACCAGCTTGTTCCCCTCTGACCATGAAGCAAATAATAGTTTCACAGCTGCCCAGGCCGAAGTCATGTCATTCATGATCTGTCCCTACTCTTCTCAAAGCAACCTTGCTCTGGCCGTGCTTCACTGGTCAGCTTGCTTCCCTACCTTTGGGGACCTCACATTAGCACAGAACACTAAGTGAGGCTCAGACCAGTTGAAAGTAAGATCAAGGTCACTGTACTACCACACCAAGAAACAATCCTGGGGGAATTTGCTTAGCTGGGAGCTCTCTCCCTGCAGATGATCATTAAAGGGCAGCAGTATCTTGTCCTCTGCCAATAGTATCCTTATTGAAAACCAGCGTTTCCCAGCAGTGCTAGGGACCAGCAACACAGTGAAGGGGAGCCTAAGTACTATTGTGCCTGTTTTACTGTGCAGCAGCAAGACTGTTAGAGTTGCTGAAGGGGACTAGGGAATTTGTGAAAGGTACTGAACAGTTCCTGACAGACCATGTGTCATCCCTGATGCTCAGGAGCCCTGGCCAAATCCCTGGTCAGAGACCTGCAGGTATCCAACCCTGACTTCACTTCACTCCAGGGGGATGCCCTTGCAGGGCTGCTTCCTCCAAACAGGCAAGCATACAGCTCTCTAAGGGTTTGTGAAGGTTTAAACAGTTCTGTTGGGATATGCCCCATCATCCCCAAGTTAAGATCTGTCCCCACATTGAGGTCTATACAGCTGCTATGAAAATTTCCCAGCCCTGAATAGCATACAGAGAGGGAAGCAACAATGCACTAATAGGGACAATCCCATCAGAAAAACACAAACATCATAAATAAAGGATAGTTAGACAGAAAAAAGACAAGACTTTCAAGAGTATTTATTTCAAATTGCTTTTCCATGCTAGAGAACTAAAGCAGACTGTCCAGAAAGAGTGTTGCCTTCTTCAGTCATGTGCTACTTCTGATGTTTGCACATGGAGATAGATTTTTTTGGCTTTTGGAGCACTTTGCCTGCAAGAATAACAAACTGTGAGCAACAAACCAGGAATGAAGATCTTCAGTGAGAACCTAAACTTCAAGTTCTTCACTTGCTCTCCCTCTCCCTCAAAGACAATATCCAGTGGGACCTGGACAGGCTGAAGAAGTGGGCCCATGCAAATCTCATGAGGTTCAACAAGGCCAAGTACAAAGTCCTACATCTAGGTCAGGGCAATCCCCAATTTCAATGCAGGATGGGGTTGATGTGATTGAGAGCTGCCCTGCAGAGAAGGACTTGCGGGTGCTGGTCAATGAGAAGCTCAACATGAGCTGGTAATGTGCGCTCACAGCCCAGGTGGCCAACCATATCCTGGGCTGTATCAAAAGAAGTGTGGCCAGCAGGGTGAGGAAGGGGATTCTGCCCCTCTATTGCTCCTTTGTGAGATCTCATCTGGAGTACTGTGTCTAGTTCTGGAATCCTCAACATAAGAAGGATATGGAACTGTTGGAAAGGGTCCAGAGGAGGGCTACAAAGAGGGTGAGAGGGCTGGAGCACCTCTGCTATGAGGACAGGCTGAGAGAGTTGGGCTTGCTCAGCCTGGAGAAGAGAAGGCTGTGAGGAGATCTTATAGTGACTTTCCAGTACACGAAGGGGGCCTACGAGAAAGTTGGGGAGGGACTGTTCACAGAGGCTTGTAGTTATAGGACTAGGGGTAATGGGTATAAACTGGAAAGAGGCAGATGTAGACTCGACATAAGGAGGAATTTCTTCCCCAGGAGGGTGGTGAGACACTGGCACAGGTTGCCCAGGGAAGATGTGGCTACCCCATCCCTGGAGGTGTTCAAGGCCAGGTTGGATGAGGCCTTGGGCAGCCTGGGCTGGTGGGGGGTGTCCCTGCCCATGGCAGGGGGGTTGGAACTGTATGATCTTTAAGGTCCCCTCTAACCCAAAGTATTCTATAATCCTGTGATTCTATGATCTAAACTTCAGACCTTTTAAATTTTCTCTGGCTCCTCAGTATATACTTGTCCTTCACTCACCACACAAGTTGCTGCTATAAAGACTGCCCTTTTTTTTTAAGCACAAATAACATTTATAATAGTGTTGCAGCAGGTTTGAGAGTCTAGTGCAGTTACACACAGGTCAGTAAAGGTCTAGGCTGCTTTGTTTTAGATGCCTTGGTAAAGAGAGTGAAAAATCTCTCCAGCTGGAGTCTGGGACATAATTAGCAGTTCTAGGAGGCAGCCAAGTAAGCCCTGGGCTTCCCCAAGGAGTTCTACACAGGGATTTTGCACCATTTCAAGTGAAAAGTGTCAAGAGTTCATCACCCTAATTTACCTGTGAAAGTTTTCAACATCATCAACAGTCTCAGGCAAAACTCTTCCTTTAGTTTCAGGGAGAAGCAGCACTAATCCACCCGCAACCAAACCAATAACAGCTTTGAAAAAAAACAGATGGAAAAAGAGTTTGTAAGCTTACACCAACTTACAGCATAAATACATTTTATACTGCCTGGCACAAAGGACCCAAACAGTCTTATTTTGTTCTTCAGTCAAGATGAGCACATCAAGGGTCTGTATGCAAGACCAGCATGCCACCTCTTGAGGATGTAGCAGCCACATGGAGAGAGCAATGACCCAAATTCATTTGCAAGTTATGCACCAAAATAGGGCATCTCAGCCTGGACAGACAATTGAAGAAAGGATAGAACCCTTTCCGGTCTGAGTGCATGCCAGGAAACAGACTCAATTTTTCTGCGTTTTACATAAGATTTAGAAAACACATGAACAATGTATTATCTCCTACACAATATAACTTCTCTAGATTCAGGAAAGTTTTGCTGACCATGACCTGAGAGTTCAGGTCACTGGGCTGCAAACGCTCATCTTGCATTTATTTACCAAACTCTTTCCAAATAGCTGAACAACAGCCAGTTATCTTCCAGAAAAGCTGAAGTGTAACAGCCACACTTATGCTCCATTAAATAGACAATTATGTGAAATTCTAGGGTTTGGCTCTAGGACTCAGACAATATACCTCACAGAAGAGCAGTAATTAATCAGATTTGAATTCAAAAAAATATTCATCTCAAATTGTTGGAATACATCTCAGTTCTTTGTCATCTGTCTAACCTGTATTCACCTCTATCTTCCTTTAAAACGCAAGGAACAATAAGGGCAAAGGAGACATGAATGCATAAGCAAGCTCTAGGTTGTTGTAAGCTGAAGGCTGCTGCTTTTGAAGACAGGAATGGGCTTCTGCTGAATTTGGGGTAACTGCCTCAGCTGCTTTTCCATCCCTTTGAAACTTGTGCCTCACTGCTGAACCCCAGGAGCAGCTGGTGAGGGAGGTGAGGTGGCACTTACTGAAGACGATCAGTGGCAGATCATGCCAGACTTCCATCAGTCTGTAGACAATGAATGGTACAATGACTCCACCAATATCACACAAGGAGGAGCAGACCATCACCCCGAGGTTCCTGGTTCAACAGCAAAGGGATCACGTTAGTATCAGACTACTGCAGATGGAAGGGGATGGGTCACAACTCTGACCATTGCACAGGATAAATCCAAACCCTACCATGGGACTTTAGATCCCTCATCCACACCCTGGTTTTCTCCAGTCTTTCCCCTTTATTTCAGTCACAGGACTTTTCACCTGCCTTAAGATACATCCATTTTCTTTATTAATCTACCTTTTTAAAGCATTTTAATTGTGCTCCACCTACTTTATGTTCAGCAGTACTTGTGTAGCTCTGAAGTATTTGAGGATAACCTAGTTTAGCATAAAATGTAGCACACACATTAGCTTCATCTATTTGTTTCCAGGCCAAACATCAACAGAGAGGAGGATGCACCTACCTGATGTAGGTTGGATACAGTTCAGTGTTTACAAAGCAAACCATTTCAAAAGCTATTGTGATTCCCATTCTCCCAATGCAAGCAGCAATCACTTTTAGCCAGTGTATGTCTGCAGAGAAAATGTATTCAACACATTTAAAAATAACCCAGCGATTTGGTTGTCATCCATTAATACATCAGTGTTATTTTAGAGGGCTTCTAATGCCACGTTACTTGATTTTTTGAGGGGATTTCTTTCAGCTATGAATGAGAGAATGGAACTACATGCACTGTGACCCAGAACCTTTCCCAAGTGCTTTCACATTTATCACTAGCAGTCCTACAAATCAACCTCATTTCACTTCTGCAGCACCAAGAGTGCTCCTAAAAGTCAGTATCCCAAGTGACAGGGGACAGGATGAGAAGGAATGGCCTCAAACTCTGCTGAGGAGACTCAGGCTGAACATTAGGAAAACATTTTTCACAGAAAGGGTCACTGGGCACTGGAACAGGCTGCTCAGGGAGGTGGTTGAGTCACCTTCTTTGGAGGTGTTTAAGGCATGGGTGGACGAGGTCCTGGGAGCATGGTTTAGTGTTTGATAGGAATGGTTGGACTCAATGACCTAAGAGGTCTTTTCCAACCTGGTGATTCTATGATTCAACAACTAGCATGGGTTTGTGGACCTTTGGGGCTGGACCTCAGGAAGAGGGAGGAAGAGATGGATGCTGTTCTCAGGGGACAACACCACAGTGGGAAGCCACCACGTGGCCTCATGCAGGTAACTTACCCTCTGGGATCAGGGCTGTGACAAGACAGGCAGCCCCAGCTACCAGGTTTGCTGCAGCCCAGGGGTAGCGCCGCCCAACACGGTCAATGGTAACTATGATGATGAAGGCAGCTGGGAACTCAACAAGTGCAGAATAGAGGAAATCCAGATACATGTTCCCAGCAGCTACTCCCATGTGCATGATAAGCCCCTGATAGAGGACAGAGCTTGTGAACCTGGGCAAAGAATAACATCCCAGCTTTATTAGTTAATCAGAGAAGAGACACCTGTGTCTTGCTGGAGATTTCAAAAACAGAGCTTCAAGAACAGCTTTCCAACATTATCTTCTTACCAGTTGTACATCAAAATTAACGTGTTTTTTCTCATCTGTGGTGTCCTGACAAGGTCAATGATTGAAGGACTCTGCTTTGCATCATCCTCGTCTTCAAATTTAATATCCTGCAGGAGAGCCAGTACAAAGTATGTAGCATAGTAAGTCTCTACTGGGAGGAACTGATGGAAGGAACTACTGCAATTCACCTTTACATGTACAAGCAAACCCTGAGCTCACCTCAATATGGGAAGGCATCTTCTTCCGATTCTTTTTAGCCATATCACTGATAATCTTCATAGCTTTGTCATTTTTGCCTTGGGATATCAGCCACCTGGGAGACTCTGGGAGGCACCTACAATGTGAGTAGATGCTGTTATATACCATAACAAAGCCGTATACAGTGACTACCAAGAGAGTGCTTTGGTTGAATTGAGGTGGGTGGGTATGGGTGTTTTGGGGGTTTTCTGTGTTCCTCCCCACCCACCCAGTCAGGAAACATATCATGCTCCACTGATTAAAAGGTAAAAGGAGTAGTTGTTGTAGTGGCTTTAGTCAGAGGTGAGTTTACTAAAGATAAATCAGGGAAGTGCTTTGAGCAAGAATAGTGCTAACATTTTACTCGACCTGTTCACCACATACTGGTCCCTCTTAGAGCACCACTTTTCAGTTGTACCATCATGGATTAAGAAGCAGTAAACAAGATAGAATTGGCTTAAAAATTCACAGATATGGAAAAAGGAAGACAACAAATTTCTTTCTACTACTCCTAACCTCTTGAACCATGCAGAAAATTTTTCAAACCCAAGGAGCTCAAACTTTAACATATCAATCAAAAAGGGAGGAGAGAATACAAAATAAAGGTAAAGCCATGTGCCTTCTTCTGGTTAGACCACAAAAAGCTGCAACTTTTTTTCTTAAAAGGACAGGTAAACAGCCTATTACCGTTAGGTTAGCATTCAACAACCTCTCAATAATCACCTTTTCATTGTAGAATCCACTAGATTATGTCAAGGCATTTTTTACTTTATGAAATGCTGATGAAAATAGTTAGTTATATTAAACCAGTCTCCCTCAGTGTTTTTCAGTGGTTTGTCTTTAAAACACAAATCAGGTATGGTGCACAGGCAAAGATGCAATGAAATCTGAGTTTCTGAGGGGTCTTATTTCCTTCTTCTTTTTGCTGTGTACCTCCTCTTTGTGCTAACAGGTACACAAAACTAAAAAGCAGTGCCAAATCTCCTATAGTATCAAGCCTCAGAAAGTAGGACAATCTAGGTTTTGGGTCACAGGCAAAAATAGAATGAAAGTGCATTTACCAGTAGTAGAGCAGGAAGAAGCAGCTCGGCAGGGTGACAGTGAGCTGCAGCCACCGCCAGTGAGGGATGGCGTAAGCGATGGCATCAAAGATCAAAAGCCCAACAGAGAAGGCTGTCTGGTAGAGGATGCCCACTGTCCTCCGGTACTTCGGACCAACAACTTCTGTCACTGCAAACACACACAGAGACAGGTGAACAACTGGTCAGACACAACCACTCAGCACACAAGTAATTTGTCCTGCCAGGATGCTGGAAGACCCATGCTGCGCTAGCACCTTGAAGCATTTTAGTAATACTGGGCTTCCAGCATAAAGCCTCTGGGCACAAATCCCATGGTGTTTGCAGAGGAAGGTTTGCTTTTCTATCACTCAAACTCTCACCAGAGGAGAGAACACTGCTTCTGCTCTTCCCCTGGCCTAAAGCATCCAGTACTGTCCTCTGGTGTGGAAATCTCCAAGTAAAATGAAACATTAGTCAAAATGCATAGATGGATCTTGTTGTAAAACACCAGCCTACATAATGATTTCAACCCCATAACAAAACAGAATACATTGTTTTCTAAGTGCAGCCTGCATCTCACTCTGAGCACATAAGAAATGTTCATACCACGGGAAGGCAAGCAGCTTCCCTGTATGGATGGCTTCACACCTTATCTGTGCTTTGCAACTGCACACCACAGGATAGCCCCACGGGTTGTCTTGTTCATATACAGAGCTAAAAGTAAATATTCCAGCAGGCAGGCACAAGTACATTCAAAATTTTGCATCCATCTGTGTGATTTCAAAGTAAACCAGTAGAAAAAGAACAGAAAGCAGTTGTTTAGCAACCAAAGGAAGTGCTGAGCTTTGGGGCCACATATTAGCTAACACTACTGGGCCAAGCAAGGCACAGAGACAAAGACACCTCCTTGTGATCAGCAGGACTTAGCCAAAAGTAGCTGAATGATAGACAGATGTAGTGGGGAGGATGATAAGGTTGCTCTGTCCCTGTACCTTTCCCTAAGCATTTGTTGTTGGCAGCCTTTGAGGATAGAATACAAATTTAAACAGGCTTTGTGGCTGATTCTCTCTTTCAGTGACTTCTCTCTCATGAGAGAATTTCCAGGAGGATCCAGAAGTAACAAGGTATAATTGAGGGAAAACCTCAGCATAGGGCAAGTCATTGTCCTGAAAGCAATTTTATGCTCTGAAATGATATAAAGTTCCCAAGAGGAGGTGATGAACACTTCATTTGTGCCAGGAAAAGATTTTAGATGCCAAGCAAGCATCTAGAATATTCACAGGAAGGAAAAATCATGTCTTGGCAGAAGACAATCTGGATTGTGGAATAAATGATTTTTTTTTATTTATGGCAGAGGTCTGGATAAATGCACTAGCAAGACATCCTCACTGAGACTGTCTCAACATTTACATTTTTACCACCATCATCATTAACTGAAACACTTGGAGCTATTTGATAGTGCCTCGTGGCATCCTAGTCCAGACAAGGTTCTGTTGGGTAGAATTTAATTTTTTTTTTTTTTTTTTTGCTTTAGTCACTGCTTCACATTGGATTTTTTTTCTTTTTTTGACAAGAGCCTGAACTCCACACCAGAGAAGTCCCAGGCAGCTCGGCTGTGCACCAGAAAGCAGCTCTGAGCTGGCTCCAGTTGTGCTTCACCACCACATACAATCAGTGCAAGGTGCTGGGAAAAGCAACAACACAGCCTGGCTCCTCACATCACTTTGCAATCCCTTAGGTTGGACTCCACTCAGACAAATACCCAGATACCCAAGCAGCTTGTCTTTTTCTCCACAAGTACATGCTGTTCTTTGATTATTTTTAGGCTGTAAAGTCTCTGTTTGCCCTTTAATGCTCTTTGGGTCATAAAAACGCCTCCAGTTTTCCCCACCCTCTGCCTTTTTCTCTTATGGCCTCCTCTGTCATTACCCTGTCTGGGAGGTTGGAGCAGCTGCAATCTGCCCTGGGGCTACCGACTTTCCCAGCTGTTGGGCAAGGGGAGGCAGGGGAACCTGGGAACCCAGATCTGCAAATGGGAGCTGCACTGTCAGGGAAAACCTACTTTGAGGTAACAGCTCTACAATACTACTGCTTGCTTGAGCTTTGAAAAGCTACTGTTTCTTCTGGTTGGACTCAAAGATCCAAGGGGTCTTTTCCAACCTGGTGATTCTATGATTCTCCCCAATAATAGTGCTTGAAAAAATCCTGAGAACTCAGGGAGAGAGAAAACTCCTTGACATCACCACATATACACGATTTTTAAAAGCAATAGGAGGTATTTTTTTTAAAAGCTTTTGTTTGGAAGGTTTTCTCTTCATTTTCTGCAGCCAGTCTTGCTCCTGGAAAAAGGGCCTGAACTCACCCAGGATGTAGCCTGCAGTCCAGCAGCCCTTGCTGACCAGCCCTTGCAAGAAGCGGAAGATGACTATCCACAGGTAGGTGGGCACGAAGACCAGAAGGATTCCACAGACAAAGTTGGCAAGGATTGTATTTAAGAGACAAAACTTACGGCCAAATCTGGATTGGAAGATAACACAAGTAAAGCAAAATACTCATCATGAAAACATAGGCATTTTAACATAAGAAGAGCTTTGTGCATCTTTGGGGGGGAAAAAATAGCTTTGTTATACAAGGGATAGATGCATATTGACTTTTATTCTTAGCCCATTACTCACTTATCTGCTTTTCAATCCCCTGAAAAATTACTGTGCCAATTTCTCTACAATTCCACAAAGGTTTTCAGGCTTCTTGAAGGAAAAAAAATTCCCAAATTTAAGAGCAGCAGTAGTCTTATATTTGCATATACTTGGGCTATGACTGTTATCTCAATCTCAGAATAAGCAGACTAGTAATTTGTTTTTTGTAATGTGGTAAAAAGTAAGGATGAATTAAGATGATGGTAGTATTATTATTCTGATATGTCTGCATGCATTGGGGTAACAGATTTATATACCCCAATCTTCATCCTCAAATATCTTATACATCTGGATCTTGCTGTGAATGGGCTGCATTTCACAGCTGTAGCAGCTCAGAACCTGCTGTACCAACAGTTTCTAGACAAAAGAAGAACAAGGTTAAGCGAAAAGGGCTTTCAAATGTCAGCATTTTTTTCTTTTTAACCTTGGCCACCTGAGCAAGAGTGGCTGTCTCTTCTGGCTTTGAAGAGGGCAGCTAAGGATGCCAGGACTCCAAACCAGCAATCCTGCTGTATCTATGTGTCAATCTCTGCAGCTACTCTTTCAAAGTTTCTCCAAAGGAAGTAACACGTTTCCAAGATCCAAATGAGCATTGCCTGGCTTCATTGGGGTGTATGGTCCTAAAACAGTCCTTGCAGGACTCAAGACCAGGAAAGATAAGAGCAAACCACAAGGTATGACCTAAGAGAGAGTATTCACTCCTAATACTGTGATTGAACACCCAGACAGCTGAACTTATTTTGAGAACAGAGGGGACACCACAACCTTTTCCTGCCTTTACCTAAGCATAGCGGTTGAACACTGATAAGGGAGGTTAGAGGGTTTTAACGTCTACCCACACATACCTGTCAGCTATGTAGCCAATGTTTATGGAGCCAATAAAAAAGCCAGCATTCACAGAAGACTGAAAGACATCCAGCTTCCAGGAGTCCTCACACACCAGATTAAACTAAAAGATCAACCATAGTTAGAAGTAAAAGAGTGAAATGAGAAGCTGGTTCACATTCAACAAGTCTCCTCCACTTCAGTTAAAGATTTAAACTTGTTTCTGGGTCAACGCCTGTTTTATCAGCACACAGAAACCCTACTGACTTAACACTGAAAAACAGGATGAAGCCCTTGAGCAGTTTTCTGGTATTTCCTATTCATGTTTCATCTCTTGCTATTGGAAAGAACATAATCAGGGTTACTGCCTGCCAAGATCAGGACACAAGTTTTTGTGGATCAAATTAGCGTGGACCTGATGATCACCTTGGACTTTTCAAGCAGCTTTTTTTGCAGCTGACTGACATTTCTAAGCAATTCTGTTTGTCTCCTGCCCTCACATGCCACAGTAATCTGTGCAGAGCCCTCAGGACTACAGGTGATGCCTACACTAATGGTATTCTAAATGGTGAACCCTACCTTGTGCTGCTTCCTATAGAGCACTGGCTCCTCAAAGAAGGGTGGGAAGAGGTATCTGTATCTGTCCCCAAAGCCACAGCATTTTCTCTGCTCTGACCTTTTGCTCAGCTGAGCTTTGCTACAGTTTACCCACCGGGAGACCAGGCATTTTGCATCAAGGGTCAATCTTTATTACCAGACCGGTACTCACAGATATTTGCCACCTGGCCTTACTTCTCATATCTTACATAAGCAGATACATGCATAAAAGCTACTAGAAAATAAGTTAATCTATAAAGCTGCCCCAATACATCTGAGAATCACTTCCTACCCTGCTGGCAGATGGGTTTATTTAAAACTATGAATCTTTAATCAACATAAACCCAGATATTCCCATAAGGACATGCTTCTATGTGTCAATTTTTCATTCAAGCAAAGTAACATGTTTTATTCTGCACTACCCTTTCCCTCACTTGGTTTCCAGAGCCATAACAGAACCCAAGAGCCTTCATGGGAGCAATTGCATCCAGAAGTAATGCACATTGCCAAAAGCACCCAGAGTGTGTGACTTCTTTGATTACCTTGTAAAGGAAACAACTGGCAGGCCTGGCCTTGCACTACCTTCAGAAGAAAGACAACTGATGAGAGAGTTTGACTGCACAAATCCACATAGACTGTGACCTTTCAGATTCCCACGATCTCAAAAGATCATAATGGAGGTTTCCAAACCACAGCATCTGTTTGAGCTTTTTGCAGAAAGATCTGCTTTCTGTGCTGCAGCTTTGTAGAAGTCCTGGGTCATCCTCCGTTTGAGGGAGATTGAGGCGATTTCATCAGTCTGAAGAGATTTGGTGCCTCATTTCCTCACTTTAATACTACACAGTCCTTAATTTGTAGAAAGAAGCATGCTTACAGTACATCTAAGATCTAGCTCCAAAATTTTACAAAACTGTAAATGCTGAAGTTGCTTGAATACAAAATTTATCTCCTCCTAGGTTTGTGCTAGATGTATGGCGGGGGAAGATCTCAACTTCTACTTGGTGGAACTTTCTATGACAAAATCAAGTTGATCACCCCAGATACTAATTTATTTTTAAAGTTAAAGCACCAAACACCCTAAAGTACACTTGCTAGCTTAAATACCATTTTCAGTTTATTCGCACATATTCTGAGAACACAAAACAGCCACTGGCTTTCCTGCACTTTATTCCTGACTTAAGCTGCTTAACTGTGGGAGCTGATTACCTTTTTCCCCACCCCAAGTCATTCATAGTTGAAACAAACTTTAAAAGACTTTCTTCATTAAAAATAAAATTTAAAAAAAAGTCCATAACTTCACATCCAGACATGAATCACAAGATTGGGACCGTCTGTGCAGCACACCAGCTCAGGGATCAGTTAGTTATGCTTACAGTGTTGCGAGCTGCTGCTCCCTCACAGACTCTGTTGACACACCTCCACCAATCCAACCCTCTCATGTGAGGGGAGTTTCATTCAGAACTGGACTTTATCTACCTGGGGATTTATTTGTTGAAATACACTTTGCCCTCAAACTGGAGATAAAAACCTCCTGAGTGGCCAAGGCAACACCTCGCAGCAAGGACAGAGGGAAGACAATTTGCAGTGTCCTGCACAAGTTCACAGCAAGAAAGGATCCCTTGTTCAGGTAAGAAGGTGTCTTTTTAAGACACTGTGTCCCTCAGCACGTCTAACACAGGAGAAAAGGGAAAGGGGACATTAATTTTTACCTCAGTCACCAGAGAGGTTCCTGGAGAGTCGTAGACCCAGCCATCCTGGCAAGAACCAACAGGGACAGTGCTCTGGTTGCCCACAAGGCTACCAAGGGGGTCAGTGCAGCTGATGCCCGTCGCATTCCAATCCACCTCATACCTCCTGCAGCGGCTGCTGAAACTGGGTCCATAGTTACCCCACTCTGGCACAGTGTGGTTGAGCTGCTCCTCCAGGGTCCAGCCACACCGCTGGCTCAGCTCAGCCACACCAGGACTGAAGCAGCGATGCTCAGGGATGAACCCAAAGAAGACGACACCCACATAAACTGGGGTGAAGGCAGCAGAAAGCAAACACAGGACAAAGAAGGTTTGCTTCTGAAACCTGCCAAATTCTCCAACACTCTCTAAAATGTCATCTAGTGTTGGCATTTTGGCATCAAAACCAACTCAAAAACTTCATCCTAGGTCTTCTCTGCAGCACTGATTCATTTGGTTGGCAGCAAAGCTATTTAAGTAACAGAGACATTTGACCAAAAGTCAAGACTAACTCCATAAATTATTAAACAACATGTTGCAAGCTTTATTTTTTAAGGTTTCATTTGAGATCAGGCGTTAATTCAACCAGGGAGAATTCATATTTAACTCCTCATCAAAGCATATGTTTGCTTTCTCCAGAAAACCCACTAACAGCCACATCAGTTCTGGGGCTTTTTACTAGCTAAACCAGTTCCTCAAGTTAGAGAGATTTTAAGAAGGAAGATGGAGAATTCCAACAACATGCAAACAAATGAAAAGTCTACTGTAGCCAGTTGCTGGGCACCTTGTATGAACAAGGTTTATTCTTTATAGAACTGGGTTGATAAGCAAGTACACTGTGAAGCAGTAGTGTGTCCGTGCTGAGCCATGTAAGATGAACAGCTCTCCTGCAAGCTCCTGTTTGTCTCACTCCTATGGCCACCTTCACTCTCCACACTCCTCCCCTACCAAGGAAAAGCTCTTCACCTGCATCAGGGAACAAATTTTCACCTGACCATATTTTTAGTGATGCATGTAGTGATAGGATATGGGGAAATGGCTATAAGTTGGGGAGGGGAATATTTAGACAAGATATTAGGAAGAAACTCTTCACAATCAGACACTGGCACAGGTTGCAGGGAAGTTGTGGCTGCCCCATCCCTGGGGGTGTTCAAGGCCAGGCTTGATGGGGCACTCAAAAAACAAAATCCAATTATATCAGGCTCCAATGGTACTTGATGCTGTCTACAGATAGATACATGCCATTCCAAAATCTACTGCTGACAGCAGCAGCTTCCATCAGAAAGAAAACCGTAAGTATCTGTCTTAAGCACGACAAGATACAGCTTTAGCCAAACTGATTTATACCTTCACTGGTAACAATACAAGAGGAAGAAAATCCAAGAATGCTGAAAGAAAGAATACCCCACTGGGACACACCGATATAATCTGATCTTCGTCATCAAATAATCGGTTCTGGTTTTGAGTGATACAATTAAGAAATTAGCTACCACAGCACAAAAGGGTATCACCAAGCTGTGCAGCATTACAGACTAGCGTAAGAAAGATTCCAGACTTGAGATACGGGACTTGGACTACCCACTTCATATCTTTTATTGAAATTGCTGAATACTTTATATTACACTATTTTGATTCAAAATGGAGTTTTTATAAAAAGAAACCATTGTTGAAACTGAATAAGCCAGCCAAAAGAAACAATGAGAAGTTTCAAAAAATTCTGACCAATGCATGTACTTGTACAATGCTTTGAACCCCTATCTTTGCCCATAAATTAATTTAGGAAACACCTGGAGAAGAGCAAGTCTGCTAGAGGAAATTTGACTTGCATTCATTGCCAGCAACATTTCAAATCAATGACCACAGCCAGGACTGCAGGGCAAAAGCTAGGACTTAAGCTATCAGAAAACATTAGCCCTGTATTTTTTTCCCTGTAGTTAATACTAGAGAGGTATTGTGTCAACCAGGGCTCCTCTAGTCGTTGCACTTTTCTTGGTGATGACAAACTGGGCAGTGCAAGTTGTATTACAGTAATTCTGCCTCTATGTCTTGAAAACTGGTTTTCTGTGCAGGTGGCCTAGTCCAGACATAATGCAGGAAAGAAAACTCTTTGGGTGTTTGTCAGCTGCTTAGGCAAATACTGATGAAGTCAGTCATATGACACCAGTACCAAAAAAACATCATGCAAAGAATAGCAACCATTTCAGGCTAAAGCTATACAGTTGTACCTTTCAGTCAATACCTTTGAACCAATGATCTGTTTAAATTAGAATGGATATTCAAATTTACATGATAAATTAGACCAGTTCCAAAATTTACATCAAATCACCCCAACACACAAAAGTTATATTTTTCCTTGTCTTACGATGGGTGAACCCACAGAATAATACCCTGCCGGCAGGAAGAACATGTTGCTATTAAGCAAACCTGAGTAGTGAGGATCAATAAATACAAGGAGTTAAAATGCTAGTAGTCAGATAACTTGAGTCTCAGGAGCCAGGGGCTTCACTGAGCCTTAATCTTTTCCTTTCAAAGGTTTCTTTTTTAAGCAAGCAAGAATGCTGAGGCTTAAAGGAAAAAAACCAAAACAAAACAAAAGTGTGTCCTGACTAAAGAGAGTCAATATAACTCAGCCAACTGGATGGCAGCAATCCAGTCATTGCCGAACAGATCATTGTAAACGACCAATAAATTTTTCTCCTCTTCCCTTTTCAATGGTTTCTTGTTAAAGGCAAAATTCAAAAAATCTTTCAGGCTGAAGTCCTCATATTTGGTTGGAAATGTTGTCCCATTATATATAATCTCTCTATATATTTGATTAGGCACAAGAGGGGTTATTAAACATTCAACAAGTCCTCATCACTATCATCATGAAACGATACTGTATTTGTAGAGTTCTGTGCCTGCTGCTGGCCTGGCTTGGCTTTTGGTTTCCTTTCCTTTCCCCCATTCAACAAACAAGCTTTGTCATCACTTCCAAGACTGGATGGCTTCTTTTGCAGGTGTTTGCTCTTTTCTAGTCCTCTTCCTGTCTGAATCTTTACATCTGGAATGGTTAACACTTCATCCTCACTGTCCAGGTCATCCACATGGAGAGAAGTAAAGGCTTCAGATGCAACAGACTTGGTACTGATGTGACCATTCTCCTGCCCTCCCTTTACTGTTCTGTGATTTGGTGCTGCAATTTCCTCCATAAGCCACTCTGTTTCATTCTCATTAGCTTCTTCTTCACTGCTTATCTGCAAGAAAATAAAATGCAAGAGGAGACTGCATATACCACTCCAGACTGCCATATGCTGACCTTCCCATCACACCCCACACCATACATGGCCTTGGGTTTAACTGAATCTTAAGGCAATAATACTACAATAGCATGCTGCTACTACAACATTTCACTATGTCTGAAACAGACTTCTTTCTCTTCCTGTATATTTATATGTGACTTGTCTATTTGTGGACTTCATTTCCTCAACTCTGTCTTCCTTCCCTATTTCACAATATAAGCGTAGATACCTCAGCTATGTGGTTTTCCCTACAGTAAGGCTTCCATGCACTGAATGGGAATTAAGTGAGGCTATTTATTAATAAAAGCTTCGTACTATGAAAATTAAAGGGTTTGTTTCTTGCCAAGATTTGCCACTGTATTACCTTCGTGTATTTGTAGGAAACACCAGATGTTCTTCTGCAGCAGTTCGTTATCTTATTTATTACAATTTCCCTAAAGAAGGAGAAGAATACTGCATTACAGATACTGTATCCCCCTTAACAGCCCTCCCTTTTCTTCACTGGATTTTTACCATCAACATAGGCCATTTCACCACACAAGCTGCAAGCTACCTCAAGGCAACATCTGACCCTGAACCACTCTAACAAAATTCAGTCCATGATGTACACCTTTTCCCTTACCACAGCTTCAGGTTGACTTTTCTGAAACACCTCTGGCCTTTATGTCTAAGGCAAAAACCCCAAACTTGTCAGGAAAGCAAAGAATCAGAAGGTCTTACACTTATTTAGGGAAATCAAATACTAACAATATTTTCATATTGTTTTACCTTCCTTAATTAGCAGTTGTTTACAACAGAGATTAGCCCAATTCAGACGTGTACTCCAGCCTCCTTTACAGCCTTCAGACAGTAATGGAATATTTTAGAAAAATCAGTGGTTTGACAGCTGATGCTGAATGAAAAACAGAACTTAAATGTCTACAATTCATTACATCCCGTTCACTAAGGAAACCAAATTCTGCCACAGAAACTTCTAAAGCCTTCCAGTCGTTTGGAATCATTGAATCACTAAGTTGCAAAGGACCCACTGGATCATCGAGTCCAACCATTCCCATAATTCCCATTTCTTACCTCCTCTCTTTTTTGTAGAACAGCAAGATTATTAGGCATGCAGTAAGAACAACCAGGAGGACACTCAGCACAGCACCAACAGCCTGACTTCTCCTTGAAAGGCCTTTATGCGTTTGGGCCTCCTGGTCAGTCTGGTGCTTACTGCTTTCTGGATCATTGGTTGATCTAATAACATAAATTCAGAAAAAAAGGGCAAGCAAGATCAGTTGCATCAAACTGGATTAGAAACAGCAGATACAAAGAAATTAAACATGCCACACCATCCTGTCATTCCTACCTAACAGGTATAAAGAACTGAATTTACAAGATTTTGTACCAAGTAAAATTTACTAAAAAATATAAACGTACATACTGTGCTTACATCCTGGTAAGCTTTCAAACAGTGCATAAAACTGATAACACTCAAGACTGAAATGCATGATTAGGCACTCTAGAGCTTACACAGTAGCATCTATCCACACAAAGCTTCTGTTTTAGAACCAAACCTTCACCTGAAGAAGCTGCAAAAGCTACAGCAATTATTTACCTTCCAGCTGATCATGGCACTACACAGACCAAACTCCCTCAACAGCTAATTGTCTGTTTAAACCAAACAGATAGCTTTCATATATTTGCAAACAAGCCACCAGAAAGTGAACAGTCACTCCATTCTTTGCAGTGAAGCTGCCTACAAATCAAGAATGCTGGGAAGTACCTAGATACAGTCAGTCTGATTTTAAATACTGGTCATCTCATTACTCCCTTTGGGATCTTTAGAATAAGCTGATTGTAATGAAATGCAGAAATACCTCACTATTATTTCAACATCTGTAATGATTTTCGCTCTAGCCTAAAGTAGTGAGCAGGTAGATGGGATGAGCAGTATTTACTGTGGCTTTAAAGTTTTCCAGACAGTAAGGCAAGCAGCACAAAAACTTTACTGACATACTGGTTACTCCTCTCAGTAATGTGAAACAGCACATTCTGCCAGCTAGAGTAGGTCTTAGTGAAAACAACAATATTAATTCCACCATGCCTCGCCCTTTCCCATGCAAGTAGCTTCAGGTCCAGATCAACATGGCAAGGTTTAAGTGGTCATGTGCCAGACTTCACATACATGAACACTAATTCCATCTACCCATGAGTCTATTGCATTTTTTAACTTTTACTTTTTCACAACCATTGTGATGAACAAATACAAAAAAGTTTAGCTGAGAAGTGCTAACAAGAGCTCCTTTCAGAAAATAGTTAATTACTCACATTAATGGACACACAGCAGATGTGTACCAGGTAAATAAATACTGGCAATCTGCTG
Source organism: Piaya cayana (assembly GCA_013389865.1). NCBI lineage: Eukaryota > Metazoa > Chordata > Aves > Cuculiformes > Coccyzidae > Piaya > Piaya cayana. Next base: position 108,603 of record WAAB01018619.1, on the reverse strand, counting down.
TTTCATGAAGGAACTCAGGGATGCCTTCCTTTACTTGTGGACTGCAGTGGAAGAAAATGGTTGAAGACACAAATTTTGATTTATCTTTACCACATCTGGAGTCTGACGAAAATATGACATCCAAGTCATCATCTACAACAAGAAGAAAATCTCATAGGTTACTGCTTCCTTCAGAACATTCTATTAACACTAAACTCTGGAAAGTTATGAACTTGTGCAGCAACAGCTTACCCTTGGCAGTAACTGCAGGTGGGCTTACACTTTTACGTAGTTGATTCTATCAGTTGCTATGGAACAGTGGGCTAAGCTCATCATAAGAAAAAGTAGCCAGGTAAAGGAGATGCTGCTTATATGCAGCACAAGCAGAGAGGAAAACAGACGAAGTCCTGCATTGTTTCTACGGAAGTCTTTTACATATGTCAACCTTAAGGTTACATCTGTATGTGAGCTTACACAGAATGAAAAGACAAACCTAAATTCTTCTAGATGGTCTCTGGATACCTTTATAGAACTGGATTAGAACAGATGCCACAAAACAACTGGTCTCTGATAAAGCAACTCACACAGAGTATCAAGCAAGTCTGGTTAGCAAGCAAGCACTTACCTTCAACATAGTATTTAGCTTTGCTGGAGGAACCAACTCTGCGAAAGCGACGTTCATTAGTTTTAACTTGACAGATGTTAGCTCCAGAGCATTCTGAGGAACTTGAGTTTCTTATACCAGAAAGTTGAATTTCATATACATATTTATCACCATTTGTCCGTATGTCACCAGACGCCGTGTACAACCTGAGGAAACAGAGGGCAGGTCTATCCTTATGCCTAAACTCACAGACTTAGGTTATTCCAAAATGTAAGATTAGCAGTAAGTGTAGCTGCTACAGCAGCTACTGGTTGCTTCCAGAGCAAGCTGGAGCGGCTGATTTAGAAACCACAAAAGATGCAGGACTGAGGCTTCCTTCCTGAACATTGGAAATCAGGATTAAATTTAGCATAAATTTAACCTAAGAAAGAACAAAACCCAAAACTTTTTCAGTTATGCTGCCCTCAGTGGGTGTATGAGCACAAATACCTGCAACAGATTAGGATACGTTGGAGACAAAAGTATCATTCAGCAGTTCATACCCAAGCTAGCCTACTGACTGTAAGAACAATACTGTATGCTCCACAGCTATAAAAAAAGTATAGCTTAGCTGACTTCTCCAGAAAGGTAATTAGTTGTATTTTATTATCTAATTACTATTTACAATAGTTTCCTTTTACTCTGCTGGTCAGAGAGAGAACCTACAATATTCATAACCATTTATTCTAGCCATCTGCTCGAAGCCTGAGCTTGCTCAAATATGACTTGCCTTTAATCACACATTACACCAAGTTTTGAATTTTGTCCCGATTTCCCCTCCTCCTTCATCCAGGTCTGAGTTTTGGTTTGTTTTTTTCTCTGTGCTTGTAATACTAAACCCACATTTGCACAGCAGGTTTATTCTCAACACTCTTGCTCAGTTACTCCCATCCCGCACACTAATGCTTTCTGCCCTGCAGCAGAGTTTATTCTTCCCGTAATGCTAGAACAGGCAGATTTCCTTCTGTAACACTAACATTGACGTTAATTATAATAGTTTACAACAGCTTCTGGAATGGAGTTACATGCAATGCATAGCAGAGTCTGTGTAACTGCTGATCTTTCCCTGCCTCTCCTGAGTTCAGTCATGCTTGACCATTCCTCCACAGCAGTCCTCCATGACTTCTAAGGCTTTTCGATGCATAGGTTCCTATTTCCACAAGAACTGCCTCAGAAAAAAAAAAGGTGCCATGTAAAAAGCCCAGGAGTATTCTAGGTTAAAGAAGTGAAAGGTGAATCAAGTTCTGGCACTGAAACATGGAAGTCTACACAATATGGAAGAGAACAATGACCCACAATAAAAAGACCTAACATCAAGGTGAGTACATGAAGGCTTTAGACTAGTCTTGAATACACATGAACATACTCAAGGCTATAAGCCCAGCTGTGAGCCACATTGTTTATCAGGCTTTTAAGCCCATCACTGGTGCAAGGTGAATTCCGTGCTCCTTCTACTTGGCAGCTAAGAACTGTTAAGGCAACACAGAATATTGATACCAAGATCTTGCCTTAAAATACATTTCTATAGGACTAAGGTGTTGTGCATTCTGGTTGTTGAGGCTTTAAGGGGGCTGGTTTGGGTTTTGTTGACTTACTTGTAATAAACATCCCCTAAAGAGAAGTTTTTCCCAGTTGCAGGGTTAATAACTGTTCCGTTCACCACTTCCACTTCCTGCTGCTTCACAGCACAAGCTGCACGTGTGTCCCAAGTGATGTAGTAGGCACAGTTTTCTTCATCAAACCTACCAAATAACACACAACTGATGACTCCAGGGAACAGTAACAAGTGCTTAATATCTTGAAAAAGGGAAAAAAACACAGCTGCTAACCCATGTGTGGGAATGTCCTGTCAAAGCACCATGCTGAGTTCAAGCTGAAACAGTCAAACGGTGCTCAAATTTTAAAATTACACTGCACTTTCCTGGATTTCCAAGACGTTAAAAGACCTGGATGCACTCAAACTTCCTAATTCAAAAGTTCCAGAAGTCACACAGTATATCAGAGGATTTTATCTAGCAAACATATCAGGCTGCTCTTGGAAGGCTTAACATACTGCAAATTAACTAGGACAAGGAGCATAAGCTAGTCAGATTTTGCCGCCTTGTTCTTTGACTCATATAGAGCACATCACTCAGTTTCTCAGTTCTACAGACAATAAACACTTAACCAAATAAAGACTGAGCAAAAATCCATCAAGCTTTCTTAGTATTTGATATCATGTATATACACCTCACTTCAGAGAGCTTCTAGCTAAATAACCTGTACTGGGGCAACAATAAACCATGTTTTATTAGTTCAGTCACTTCTCTACAGTAAGTGTTCTCTACTGAACAGATTTGTAGCAAAGTTAGGAATGGTTGTACTACACTTGACATTAAAAACAGCATTGTCAAAAAAATTGACAGTAGAATGTTTAATTTTTTGCACAGAAATTAAGATAAATTCAGACTCCAATTGTTTATGGAAGTGAACAGATGCACAAACTGGAGAAAATCCATGTCTTACAAGTATATACCAAAGATTTTTAAATTGGACAGTCCTCAAACCAGTCATTGTCCCAACACTTAGAGTTTACTAGAGAGTTACAAAGGACAAAACCAATAAAGATCAGTAGTATGTTAATTTGCTACTCACCTTTGCAGCATGGGCATGCCAACTGTTTTTGCACATTTCAGTTCTATAATTGTTGTTACTTTCTTGTTTTTCCTACACTCCTGCCCACTGGAGTAACTAATGTACACTGTATCACCTAAAAGAGAAAAATGGTGACACTCAGGGTTTTTGCAAGCAGCTGTCAGAAATTCCCTCTGCTCAATCTCCAAGCTTGCTTACTTATATCTTTTCCTCTGAATGGACCACATATCAATCATGGTACTTTGATAACGTAAAGCCTTCACACTGATAATAGTTTAAAAATCACTTCTCAAACACCTTTGTATTTATCTCATACCATGTGTTCAGGCCACCAGCATGCCCATAAGGAATGCTTACATTTAAGACACCCTTTTTTAAACATAGGAGTAAATGAAGACTTCCTCTTATAAACAAACCCAGCCAACAAACACATGCAATACATCCCACTTTTTTTGTAGCTGGATGGAAATTTTCCCTCAGTCTCACCACCTCAGGAGCAATTTGAAAAAATATTCTTTACATTAAGAACTTGGGTAAGGTTGAGGTTTGTTTTGGTTTTTTTTTCTTTATTCCTTTAAGAGCGAAGCCTACTGGTCACCTTTCACGTGCTGCTTTAATTGAAGAAGTTAGTGGACTTAGAATTAAAACAGGATGAATAAAAATAATTCCCCTTCCCACAATCATAGAATCACAGACTGATTGAGGTTGTAAGCAACTTCTTAAGGTCACCTAGTTCAAATCCCTTGCTCAAGCAGGGCCACCTGAAGCCAGCTGCCCAGGACCATATCCAGACAACTTTTGAATATCTCTACGGTGGGAGACACCACCTTTTCAGGCAATCTGTGCCAGTGGTCAGTAAAAAAGTATTCAGATGAACAATTCACTTCAGATAGCTTTAATGACAACACTATTTATTTGCTACAAGGTTGTCTGATGGCTTTAACACCACTTTTAAATTTGAGTAACAGCATTAACTGGTTTTGGTTTTAAACAGCAGATTCACTGCTAAAGACATTACAAAATAAAGTCTCCTTCGTAACTTATGGTTTTAACATTGAACCATCCATGTTCTTCACACAAAGAAAAGTAACTCTACCTGTCACATTTAGCTTCTGCGTATGAACAAGTCCAAGAACTTGAACATCTCCATTGTTGCTTTTCCTGCAAATACTGGCTCTTTCAGGGCAGCCTGTAGGTCCCTCATGCACCCTCTGACAGAGATTCACATAGTACCTATAGAGAACATGGTAGACAAGAACTTCATTAATATCATTTAAGCTAAACTGAAGAAGTCAAATATAAACTTCAGAATTCTCACAGGAAGCTAGACAGTGTGAAAGAAACTGAATACTCAAATTAGCTGACAGAATAAAGCATGTACTAAGGTTTTAGGAGATTACTTCTAACAGTAATTTTCATGTAAGTGACAGTGCAAAAAAAAATTAATCATTTACCAGATCAGTTCATTAGTTAGCTCTGACTTGGGTAAAAACTAGAAATTATAACTGAGTCAAGAAATGTTCAAAAGTTTTCAGCTACAAAGGTTACAGCTTGTGCTGTGATCTTCAATTAAGCATCTCTTTGGAGCTACACCAGTTAAGTTTTATTAGAACAGATGGATTTATAGAAATGGGGTGAAAGTTTTTTTATCCCACAGTTTATCATAAGTTTAGAGTTAAATGCTCTCGCCCTTGCCAGTTCATTTCTATTTGCTAACTGGAGGGGGAAGGCTGGGGAGGTCGATGACTTCCTGACATTTACAGTTTTCTCTAAGCTGATATTTACAGAATCACAGCGTCATTCAGGTTGGAAAAGACCTTTAAGATCACACCCACAAATCAAACAATGCCAAGTCCGTTACTGAACCATGTCCCTAAGGGCCCCATCTAGCCACCTTTTAAATACCATTAGGGATGGCAACAGAATCACTTCCCTGGGCAGCCCAGTCCAGATCCTGAAAACCCTTTCAGTGAACAAATATTTCCTAATATCCCATCTAAACCTCCCCTGGCATAACTGCAGGCCACTTCCTGTTATATTATCACTTGTTACCTGAGAGAAAAAACACTCACCTCACTACAACCTCCTTTCAGGGAGCTGTAGAGAGCAATAACATCTCTCCTGAGCCTCCTCTTCTCCAGACCAAACAACTCCAGTTACCTCAGCCACTCCTTATAACACTTGTTCTCCATACCGTTCACCAGCTTTCTTGTCCTTTTCTGGACACACTTCAGTACCTCAATGTCTATCTTGTACTAAGGAGCCCAAAATTGAACCCAATAATCAAGGTGCAGCCTTACCAACACACAGCAGGGATGATCACTTCCCTAATTCTGCTGGCCACCTCAGCCATGATACAAGCCAGGATGCTACTGGCCTTCTTGGCCACTTGGACACACCGCTGGCTCATATTCAGCCAACACCCTCTGGTCCTTTTCTGTCAGGCAGCTTCCTAGGCATTCATCCCCAAGCCTGTAATGCTGCACAGGGGGACTGTGGCCCAAGTGCAGTACTTGGCACTTAGCCTTGCTGAACTCCATATCCTTGGCCTTGGCCCATTGATCCAGATCCCTCTGTAGAGCCTTCCCTCCCTCAAGCAGATCAACACTTCTGCACAAACTGGTGTTGTCAACTGACTGAGGGTACACTTGATCCCCTGAACCAGATCACTGATAAAATATTAAACAGAATTGGCTGCAGTACTGAGCCCTGGGGAACACCACCTGTGACCGACTGCCAACTAGATTTAAATCCATTCACCACAACTCTCTGGGCCTGGCCATCCAGCCAGTTTTTTATACTCTTTGTAGAGTACACCAGTCCAAGCCATGAACAGTCAGTTTTTCCACAAGAATGCTGTGGGAAATTGAGTCAGAGGCTTTACTAAAGTTTAGGTAGACAACATTCACAGGCTTTCCCTCATCCACTGAGTAGGTCACCTTGTCATAGGAGATGATGAGGTTAGTCAGGCAGGACCTGACTTTCCTAACCCCATGCTGACTATGCCAAATCTCCTGGTTATCCTGTAAGTGCCGCGTGATGTCACTTACGACAATCTGCTCCATAACCTTCCCCAGCACCAAGGTCAAGCTGACAGGCCTGTAATTCCCTGGATCCCCCTTCCAGCCCTTCTTGTAGATGAGCATCACACTTTATAATCTCCAGCCAACTGGGAATTTCCCAGATAGCCAGGACTGCTGATAAATGACAAAGTGGCTTGGTAAGCACTTCATCAGTTCCTTTAGTTTCCTTGGGTGGATCTTAGCCAGCCCCACAGACTTGTGCATGTCTAGGTGGAGTAGCAGGTTGTTAGCTGTTTCCTCTTGGATGTCTATCCCTGTCTTCTATCTGGGTATGCAGAGAACTGGTCTTATTTTTAAAGGTTGAGGCAAAGAACTCATTAAATATCTCAGCTTTTTTTCCTTTGTCACTACATTTCCCCCTGCATACACTGAAGGCTGGAAATTCTCCTTAGCCCTCCTTTTGATGCAGATCTATTTATAGGAAGATGTTTTGATTGTCCTTTACCTCAATAGCCAAATGAAGTTGTAGTTGGGCTTTGGCCCTTCCAATTTTCTCATTGCATAACCCCAGATCATCCTTGTACTCCTCTCAAGTTGCCTGCCCCTTCTTCCAAAGACTCTAAAGAACTCTCCTTTTTCACCCCCCACCCCACCTCGAGTTCCAGTCAGAGCTCTGTTCAGCCAGACCAGTCTTCTAACCCACTGGCTTATCTTCTGGCACATGAGAACAGTCTGCTTTTGCACCCTTAAGACTTCCTCCTTGACAAATGTCCAGCCTCCCTGGACTCCTTGGCCCTTTGTAGCAGCCTCCCATGGGACTCTTGCCAATCAGTCTCCTAAACAGGCCAAAGTCTGCCCTCTGGAAGTCCAGGGTGACAGTTATGCTGACCCTGCTCCTCACTTCTCCAAGATTTAAAAACTCAATCGTTTCATAACACCACTGTGCCCAAGACAGCCTTCAACCTTCATATCACCCACAAAGCCTTCTCTGTTCCTAAACAAGTCCAGTGGGGAACCTTCCTTAGTTGCTTACTCACCAGCTGTGTCAGGAAGTTATCCACACACACTCCAGAAACCTCCTAGACTGTTTCCTCTTCGCTGCTTTGTATTTTCAGCAGACATCTAGTAAACTGCAGTCCCCCATGAGAACAAAGGCTAGTGATGGTGAGGCTGTCCACAGCTGCTTATAGAATAATTCATGCCTTTTTATCCTGTGTAGGTAGTGTGTAACAGACTCATACATCTGTCTTGTTGGCCTTCCTTTCCAATTCCTACCCATAAACTTTCAACCCTACTGCCACCATCATCAAGCCCCAGACAATCCAAACACTTCCTAACACATAGGACTACCCCATTGCCACTCCTTCCTTGCTTGTCCCTTCTGAAGAATTCATATCCATCCACTGCAAGCCTACAGTTGTGCGAGTCATTTCACCATGTTTCAGTGATGGCAACTACATTAGTTTTCCTGCTGCACAATGGCTTTCAGGTCCTCCTGTTTGCTGCTCATGCTGTGTGCATTGGTGCAGAGGCACTTCAGCTAGGCTGTCAGCCATGTCACCCTCTTAGAGGCACCCTTTTAATTCCCCTGGGCCGTTTAATTAGTGTTTCCTTCTTGGCTCCTGTTGCATACCTCAGCAGCCCCTGTACAACTTCAGCTGTGCTCCTGTGTACCTACCGTATCTCGGAGGCACAGGCTGAGGGGCCCTCACTAGCACCCTTTCCCTCTAACCACACCAAGTCACCCCTCTGCTTCTCTCAGGTGAACCTGCTATTATGCCCCCTTCCCCTTCCAGTCTAGTTTAAAGCCCTGTCAATGAGCCCTGCAAGCCAATGAGCAAAGATCTTCTTTCCCCTTTGAGAAAGGTGAACCCCATCATGGCCAGTAAGGCTGGTGTCATACAAGCCACTCCATTATCCTACTCAAACTTTAAACAAGTTACACACTTGAGTCAAAAGATAACAACCAAGTCATTAAGATGTTTGTTCATCATGATTAAGAATCAAAAAATGCATTTAAACTACAAGATTACTTTAAGATGGTAGTTTAAATAGAAAGCCTTTAAAATTAGACTTACTCATGCTTTAAAAAGGGTTACCAATTTACCAATAGAGGGAAAGGGTGGGGATGAGGACAGTAATTATTTATCTTCTCCAGAAAAAAATCCTTTGTTGTTTTTTGGTTTTTTTTACATGCACATGCAGTGATAAGCATCGGCAGTTTTAAGATGTCAGCAATTTAAACAGACTGAACCAACAGAAGTACTATGCCACATTACAACTTTGACAGCTTTGATTGGTAAGCTATTCCCTGGGAGTTGCTTGTTACTCACGAGTTTCCATTGTGGAAAAAAATCCATGATCCTGTCAGGGAAGAGAGCATTCTCAAGTCATAAGTTCTATGTTTCTGGACAAACTTGCACTCCATCCTCTTGGGAGGACAAACAGCCTCAGTTTTCCATTCAAATGCCACAGCACAGCCAAGTGTCTCACTCAGAAGGTGTGGTCTCCCAACACCAGCATTTTCATCACATGTGAAGATAATGGTAGATTCCCTTCTTGCAGTTGCTGTGAGGAAGAAGGTTGGAAAAAAATAAAAGGAAAATATACTTCATAAAAGGCTTCCAGGCATATATGGGATGTTAATGTAGCAATTTTGAGGTATTAACAAAAAATTTAATCAGGTATTGTTTCAGACAGCAGTCACATATGCTTTACGTAGTAATTTAATTCCCTAGGTTAACTTCCACGTTTTTTACAAAGTCATGTTCTTTCCAAAATTACAGATCTCCATCAAAGCAGAGCATCACTTATGGCTTAAACCCTCATATTCTAAAGGCATGAACTTCTTATTTCAGACGTATTTTGCCCACTCACTTGAGTAAAGGCAAGTTTGTTCCATTGATTCCTTTTCTTGCCCAGTTATATCCTTCTACTTCCACTGTACGGCACCAGAGATCTTTTGCCCAACTTGTTACTGGCTAACTTCCTGTGTTAGCTCACATCCTTGCACATGAAGTATAGGGAGTTCTTACCATTACTACAAAATCCCCACTTTCCATCTCCCTGGTAGTCTTCAGTTGTAGCACACCATGGCCTATTCTTTTCTTCTGTAATACATTTGTCATGTGTCTTCCCTTTGTACTTGAAGGGGAAAACACAAAGCTCTCCCTTTTCAGTCACTAAGAAAGAAAGGTATATCCTCTTAATCACATATAGTCAAATAGCAGGCATATCCAAAATCTGTACTTCAATGCTACTCAAGGAAATATATAGGCAGAGGCAGATAACAAATACAGAAACATTGAGTAAACTCATTTAGAAGACTAGGATGTAGTGTACTATTAGGTATGATCATCCCTACAGAAAAGTTGCACACTCTTCTAGGAGATACATGTTCATGTTGCCAACTAGTATGGTGCACATGATTTAAAGAAACGTGTTTCTATTTAAGCTTATTCAACAGCCACTTTGCTTTCCTCTTGTCACAACAAAAGCTCATAAGGGTAACAAGAGAGTTGACAAGTTTACATAAAGAATGTGCCTGCTTCAATCTCACCTGGAGGACACAGATCACCTCCTGTATATTGCAAGATGACTGATTCATCCTGGTGGCTATAATCCATTTTCATTTCCTTTATGTCTCCGAAAGATGATACACCACTTTCCGACAACAGACACACCGCCCCATCTTTGCACTTTCCCTGGGGCAAGTCTACTGCCTCACTGCACACACCAACATGGTAACTGTTGGATCCAGAAAATACCTGTGTGGACATCCAGAAGCATCATAAACATGGCTGCCTCACAGCTTATAGTAAATACTTATGAAGAACCAGTGGAGTGCTTTATAAAGATCAAGTGATGCAGTACTTGTATAATGCAGGAAGAAAATATAATAAGTAATTTCGCAAGTCTAGTCTTCCTTAATACAGCACAATGGCAGATTAAGTACACCCACGGGACCAAGGATAACCCGTTCAATAGGCCTGTTTCCATGTTCAGGATACTGTCATAGGTGACGATATCCTCTTCCTTTCCCCATCAATATAACCATGAATTTCCCTCTCAAAAACATTAAAAAATTCATGTTATTCCCTCTAATATTATTCCTTCTGTCAGAGGTCAAACATATACCAACACTGACCAAAGCTGCAGCACGTCAGTCTCTTCTCACACCCCGGGATACTTAAGGAAGTCTCTGCTTTAAAATGTTGTTAGCAATGGGCAATTTAAATAATAACAACAACAACAACCACCACCAAATCAACAACCACACCACACCAAAAGGCATTACCTCAAATGATTTTCCAGAAAGGCTGGTCAGATTAAAAGTATAGTGTAGCTGTTCATCAGTCACAGAGCAGCCTAAAGTTTTCACTTTATCAGGACACACAACTGGAGTTTCCCACTCAAACACGAAACTGCAGTCAAGTTTCCTTATCATCTTTGGTTTGCCCTGTTACCAAAGAACATAGCAAGATACACCAGGTTTAATTTTTGGGGTTTGTTGTTCTGTCTACTTTTCCCCCTCTTCAACACTTAACCTCAGTTATTACTGAAGCCTGACTTGACTGACTGTACGACGAATACCATGCTTTCATATTATAACCAGCATCAGAAAACTTACAGCTGAAGTACACTTTACCTAGCTCCAGAAAACAATCAAAGCAGTAACTGAAGTACACAAGGTTTCTTATTTATTAAAGGTCAAGATTTTGATATTCAGCTTAGTTGCAAGCAGGAATAAAAGTGTGAGAGAACTGTGTTTTTCCTTGGTAGAGAACACTACCAAGTTCACTGAATTGAGGTTTAGAAAGAATGATATTTCCTTTGTCATATTTTAAATAAAACTATGAGTACAGCCTGTTAATATTCAGAGCTGCCTAGAATTTTATTTCATACCCCATGTTGATGGAAAATGGTTCCACTGAGTCTCTTCAACAAGCTCCAGTTTGTCAAACATCCTATCTAAATGCTTTTCTACAGTTTGTTAAAACATTAAAAAAATTCAAGTGTTGGATTCATAGCACCGTGCAACCTCAATTTAGTGTCCATGTGTCAACACAAAACAAAAACAAATATCTAAAGGCAAATCTTAAAAGCCGTGTATGACTATGGAAAGAGTTACAAGATAGGGGAAGTAATTCACACTAAGTTTACAAGCAGTTGCACTCAGTTCTTGAGTTAGTTTGTAGCATAATCACAAACTTTTGAACCCAGACAAAGTGCAATAAAACATTAATGCCAGCAATAAGTTATCGCTACATTACTTCTGTGGACTTTGATCCTTGAAACTGTCAGAACGTGTTATTTCCAAGCCTAAAGTTCATGCACTCTATGAAATTTTGCCTGGCTAAGAATACTAAGTGTATTTCTTGTGGAAACCAATCCATCCTTACAGGCTAGAAAAATCCTTGATTCTATTTTAAACAAAGCTAACACTGGTTACTACCCATTTCCCATTGCACTCCAAAATCAACATAAGTTTAACAGATGTCTTACCAGACTAGTTCCTTGGCTGCAGTGAAATACAATAAGAGTAGTATAGTTCAATTTGTTGTTTATCTGACAAGGAGTAGTGCTGTTATAAGTGATATAAACTTCATTTACTGCCTCATTTAACTTGGGAGGTTCAGTAACACGACCAATATCCTACACAAGCAAAAATATAGATTAAGAGACATATGGCACACACCTAGACTTCAGATCAGCCCAGAAATTCAGATCAATTCAGATTCATCTATTCAGATTATATGGGAGCACAACTACCACACTTTTGAAAACTGTATTCTATACTCAAAGAACATCTGTTATAGTTCAGTCCTAACAAAACACAATTTTGGCAGCTCAACACACTCTTTGATTAAGCTTGAACAGCGCCAGGTAGATTCTTCTTTAAATCATTGTGCCAAAATAACAATGTAGTACTTAAAAATTTGAGTGTAGTGTTAACACAGGAGTAAGGTCCCTAGATCAATCAAGTGGAATTTAATGGAAAACAATCTCTACATTTTATGTGCATCTTATATAGCTCACAAACAAGAACTCAAAAGGTTAAGAACCTCCACATCTCAAGATCATAACAAAGACAAGTTCACCAATATTCTGTCATGAAGCTATCAATTTCTTACATGAAAGTACTAAATACATTTTGTAGCATGCTTCATGTTGCAACAGGGTGTTGCAGGAAGAAACATGCCATTTCTGTGCCACAGAATGGCAGACTAAGAGTTCTGCTTCCCAAGCTCCGTACTTGGTACACATCACTACACAAAAAAATTCTCAGTAGTAGTTTTTCATATTTGTCACAGTATGGAACCTTCTGACTTCTGATGCCAAAAAACCCAACTGGGTTTCATGACAGAAAAATACTTCATAGGGAAAAGTGATGAAAGGGAATTTTGCAGGTTAGGTTTTAACTTTTTATTCCTTTCCTTTAACTCACTGTCAAGGCCCCAGTTCAAACTGGGTCTCTAAGCAGGGTTACTGTTTTCAACTAGCAGAGAAATGCACATTTCAATGATTCCAGGCATAGTACTTACTACTGGTGATTCATTAAAAGGAACCATGCAAACAGCAGCTCCAGGTGGGCAATTAACATCTTTGATGGGATTAAGAGGTTCACAAATGTTGATGTAGAAGTCTGGAGAAACTTCCGTTATATCTTCATCCACAAATGCCTCATAATAGCCAGTGCGATGGATCAGAGGAGACAGGTCAATAAGGGAACTGCCATTCAATACTGAGCACTTCACCTACAAGAAAATCAGTTTTATTGCTCTTAGTCTTATATTACTTCCTCTGATTTATTGACAAATTTCCTGTCCTTCACAGGGCCAGAAGTCTGGATGCATTTAAAAGTTTCAAATTTGTTTAAGTAAGCAGCATTTATTACAATATATATATACACACACATTAAACAACTACAAGCTGCATATGAAAAAAACTCAATCATTTAAACACTCTTGTGAATGGAGTCTGCATCAGAATAATACCAAGACAAAGCTCACACATGCAGAGTCCAGCACACAAGTCACTAACTATGTCTTCATAAGATCAGTAGAACCTACACTTCCTTCCTCTCCGTCTCCCACACACTGTTGGACTACCTCCAATAAACAAGCTTTGTAGTAACAACGTGAAGTTATTGCACAGCAAGCTGACAGCTTAAAGCACTGTGTTTCCTCAGAATCCATTTCACACATTCTTAAAAAACATAAGTTTACAGACAATCCACCTGGAATTTGGGAATTCTACTCTTTAGATATCAGACAAGGAGCAACTAATAAAATTACCATTTAATTTCAGGAAAAATCATCATTGTTATCTAGCTATCATCAAACCAAAACAGCTATGGTAACTGTGAATACATCATGTAAACTGATAAGAAATGCACACGCAATCAATGAACAGAGTTGATAAGCTAGGAAATATAATGGTTTTAAGGACTGTTGATTTGCATTGCAGCATGGCACATACTACTGAAGAGGAAATCACAGCTATGTGTAAAGAATTCTTACAGAAGGAGAGGACATTTGACAACTCTTGTTGGGGAAAATTTCTTAAATGGAAGCAAGAGCTATGGCAGTATTGAGACAGTGATGAGGAGGAATAACAACTTGTCATAGAGAATACTGGTCACATTAGAAGTAATCAAGTCAGGAAAATGAATAATTAGGCAGACACACAAAATGTTATGTTAAGGTGTTAAGAAAAGATCTGAATTCACTCTATAATTCATTCAGCTTTCTACTCCTATTGCTGTCTTTTACTCTGTAGATCCACTACTGGTAATAATTTAACTAGCCAAAATTACCTAAAGACTAGCTCAAAGTATTGTGCAGAACACCACCCAGAAGCAACCAAATCCAATTACAAATGTGCTACACAGCAGAGGTAGATCCGAAGTTCATGCTATCAAGGTTGATCAGTTTTTGCACTGAGCAAACTCATCATACACTTGTCTGGCCTCCAGTCACTTGCTTGGAAATAAAGACTTGGAAATAAAGCATGCACAAAGATGCTATCATCCATCCTCAACTCAACCAAAGTTCTGTCGCACTCCTGCACTGGAGGACCTTAACCATCAACTCCCTGAAAGATCCCTATGGCTTCCATTTCAGCTGTACAGAAAAGCAGCTAAATGAGTTCTGCAGAGAGGTCATTCTGAAGTGTTAAAAGTTGTAACTTGGCTCACCATGCAGACCAGAAGTTTTCCAAATATTGTTTATTCCTGCTGAAAGTGTCAGTAAGAAAAGTATTTGACAACTTCTATATGAACTTAGGGTTCTGTACTTTCCTTCAAATAATTGAAAAAAAATACACTGCCACTATGCCTTATGAACTTAGAAATGTAGACCCCCGAGTGTTTTCCTCGAGTGTTTTCCATGGAAGTAATTCTTACCTCTTCCTCACAAGCCAAGGAAGTATGCCAAGAGAAGTAACTAGTGCATGTCTGTTCATCAAAAGACAGAAAAACAGGCTGGCTGTCATCTCCAACATCAGACTTGCACACAAAGCTAAAATAGCTTTTATGCTTCAGTTGAGGGTCTGCAGGGCAAGGATCTCCATTTTCATAGACAAGCTTTAACACTTGATCTTCATATGTTAAAGTTTTACTTGGTTTTCCAGCATTAATGGATTTTAGACCACCAGTGATGCAGACAGCTAAAGTAAACGAGAAAAATGAACAAACAGATGAATTCTGATGTAGCAGCCCTTCAGTATTTCACCTTACAGTATAAACAGTGGGAAACTCAAGATTTTAGTCTCACTTCAATTTGTCTACTTCTCCCCTTTCACAAGAGCGAAGAGGTGCACTCCTCTCCTGCCCTCATGTCCAAAAGAATACCCACTCTAAAGGGACTGGACTGAAAGTGAACCTATTTAAGATCAGTAACAGAGTCTGACAGGAATATACCACTTCATTTCCTAGAAGTTTTATGATCTTTTCCTAGCCAATTCAGCCATACAAACGTTCTCTTCACTCATTCAATATTTGCAGCACAACCTGCACCTGACAAGTTACTTTAAATTTAAATCATAAGTATTTAGGTACTTTATAGAGAGTGATCAGTAGATCCTTACCAGCTTCGTTAGCACAGGAACTTCTAACTTCAGCACAAACATTCAAGTCAATTTTTCTGTTGTGCGAATCAGTGATGGTATAGCCAGACTCTCGCTTTAATGATGTCAAATCAAAGAGGTGGCCTGTAGGAAGATCAGGGAATAACTCATTCCTTTTTTCAGACTCAGAATCAAGACATTTCTTTGTATTAAAAAGCTTTAGTAACTTAATTTAGCAGGAAAGTCAGGCAGCCTCTGTTGACTGCTAGCTTAGAAACGCAATTACAAATTTGTATTAATAACCAGAGGTAAAACTAGTTTCAAAACAATAGACTATTTATGTTCCAAGTGACATGGCAGTACCTTACAAGACACTTCTATTCACCAATAAACTTATCGGTCACTATCCATAGGATGCGTCACAAGGCCCTTTTCTAATGAAGTCCCTCAAGAATACAAATATAGTATTGCTGCTTCCAGCAGCCTCTCCCACACACAAAATCTTGAGGCCTCCTCCTCACCTGTTGCAGGATTGGTTACCCGACAGTCATTTTGCACACTGCTTTTAAGAGGACACGCAGCTGCAGTAAACCATAGGAAGGTATAGTCACATTCTTCAATGGCTGTTACAAGTTCTGGCTTTGATTCCTAGAAATGAAACAGTGAAGAAAGTGACATTTCTACAGACTGTTACTGTAAGATTTGACGCCACTGGGTTATCCCTGAAGCCTCTAGTTGAGCTCAATTCAAATGCCAGCACCAGGATTTAACAGCCAATCATGGTCCAGTGAATTAACCAAAGGACAGAGCATTTAACAGTGGTTATTTCAAATATACAAGTATATTTGAGTATAAAATCATTATTAGGAACAATAAGACTGATGAAAACAGAGCTGAAAGCAGTCTAGTTGGTCAACAGAAAATCCAAAAGATGAGGGTAAGACATATCAAACAGAAGACACTAATGGCAAGGCGCACAGGTATGCAAGAATTAAGAACTACACTGTCAACAGTATTATTTTCTACTTGAAGATAGGAAGTGCTCTGAGACAGAGACACACTTGGAAGGTACTACAGATAAAATCTATGCTAGTAGATTGTACAAAAAGATCTAAAACCTGCTCAGTATCTACTACTTACAAGACTGGCTCCCATGTAACTACAGACTATTAAAAAAAAAAAGGTAAGAACTGCCAACCATTCTCTATGCAGATACAGTGACATGAACAACTCACAAAAATGTAAAAACTTTGCCAGGAGGAGCCCACTTACAATTTTGCTTTCATCACACTTGAGGCGCAATATTGTTGTTTTCCTGCGAATTTTATCTGGACACTGCTCCCCATTAATATATTTCAGAGTAGAAACGCCATTTTCCCACTGGGGACCATCAGCCACTTCCCCAAGACTTGTACATTTTGCACCCTCCATAAGGGAGGCAGCAGCATCAGAAGGACAAGAACCTATACAGATGAACAAAAGCTGTGTTAGTACTTCAAATGTTAAGGCTTACTAGCCTGGAATAGACCTCCATTACTCTACTTTCAGTTACATCATAGCTGATTACCTACAAACCACTCTCTAAACCATACTCACTGAGGTGGTTGTTTCTCCAAAATCAAAAGTAGCAGCAACCACCTCACCTCACTCATGGTCACACAGAACACAGTTGCAGCTGCTGGAGAAGCAGACTGCTACACAGAGTGAAAGGCTGAAGTCTGTTACCTGGTCTTACACTGCACAAAACATGGAGGCAGTCAGAAGATGCAATAAACTTCTGAAGTTAACATCTTGCACCAAAAGGCTACTTTAATCTTTATGAGCTATAACAGACTTTGGATAAGGATAGAAGAGTTAGAGTGCTGAAGTTATTAAGGAAAGACAAAAGCTGCTAGTTAATCTTGTCTGCCAAGTGTATGGAAACAAGGCCCACAATCCACCCTTCCCTCTGGTACTCTGTCTTCACACACTTTGCTTTGTGATTTTTTTTTTCCACTTTGAACTCCTACCACTTGCCTCTCCTAGCTACAGCAAGAATATATTTTTATTTTGCTCTTACGTGCAGCACCATATGGTACCAAGGGTTTGCAGACATTAATATAGTATTTCTGTGCAGAAGGAGATAGAGTAATTGCCTCCCAGTTCTCTCTATGCCGTGTCAGAGAAGAAAAGTCATAGAAGTTTCCTTCATCATCCCTGTAAGAAGGATAAATGATTCATATTCAGAAGCACTTAAAAAAAAACCCCAACCCACAAGTAATTTTAAGTTACAATTCATAAGTCACTACAATAAATTTTAACCTAGTAAGTCTACAAGCAGAGCATGATGCTGGAAAAGAAATCTGCACCCGACTGATTGCACCCTCAAATTCAGAACAGAGATATATCACTACACCAGTCACACTCCACAGTAACTGTTCACAAGCACACAGACCTCAGTCAACACAAGGTAATTCTGACTTTTCATTGAAGCATGTAGACTTCCACTGCAGGGCAAGAATGCATAGTTGCAGGGGATTTACCTTAGGGTAAAAACCCATCATAATGCCAGTTGTTAATATCTGGGCCAATTGATAGCCACACTTGACCTCACTTATCAAGCCTTGATGAACTAATACTTGGTTGTGACAGAAATATACGACAGTTTTTCCTGAAGCTTTGTTTGGTGGAAGTTCCAAACAGACAGCAGTTGTCTTCTTGTTTTAATTAGCTGTAGTTAGATAATAACTAGACACTTGTAACAACTTAACACACTCAAGTTCAACCATCAATAAATGCGTAGCCAACAGCTCACTTTGATATCGAGCTTACTCCCCAGAAGAAGCTCAAAGAAACTATTCTTCTTCAGTTAATTTAGTTTTAGGAGGTACAAATCGCTAAAGTTACTTTAAACACATTGCACTGGCGTTGAATGCCACATTAGTCAATCAGTAAGTCAAAACACAGTAGCTGAAGCGGCAGTACTGCACTGAGTTGCAATAAGGCTGTATTTGTTTCCCTCAAACAGCTCCATTGTAAATTCGTGGAAACAACTTACTTGTAGGAGCACTCTGTAGATTTAACAGGTGGGCAAGCATACTGTGTATGCCATTCAAACATGTAGGTGCAATCTGGAGTTTCTTTCAAAAATACAGGCTGAAAAAACAAAATACATTTAGATGTACTGAAGCTAACAAAACGCCTGCCTGCCTTAAGATGCTCCAGGAACTTGCTTTTACAGAATATTATCTTAGATCCACTCTATCGCTCTGACTAGGTGGAAAGCCTAAGTTTAGCCACATGCACACTTCTGGGCAGCCATTAAGAGCTCCTGCCTCCTCCACAAACTAGAGGGAAGAGCAAAAATAACTCTAGGCACCACTGTTTACTAAAAGCAAGTAAACAGTTTATTTTGGTCTGGCCACATAATAACTTTTTTTCCTGCAGATTCATCCTCCTACCTTTCATTTCTTACAAAGAAATGGCTATTATTTCTGGAAGAACCTTCCTTATCAACATCTCCAAGGGCTTTGCTAATGGCAGACATCCCTCAAAGAAACAACATGCCCTGACTTTCCTGGGGCATGACAAAATTATCTTCCATAAATAGGGAATTCAAAACATTCCTTCTTTTTCATTACCTCAGAGGACTTTTCAATCTCCTGCCTAATCTATAAGCGAACAGGCAGTCCCTGAAGGAAGAAGCTAGGTTCATGTTCTTCACCTTACCCTCCCACACATTCGAAAGAGAACTCTGGAAGACAACATGTACGTGAATCATACATTTTGAAACTAACCTCAGATGTAGTCTCATCACAATAGAATAATATGGCAGTTGATCGTTCATATATTTTATGACATTTTTCTCCACTGGTGTAATTAATCATTATTAAACCATTTTTGAAGGTCAGTTTTTCTGTAATCAAGCCTAGAAGCAGAGTTGAGAGAAGTAAACAGTTAACTGCATGTGACTGCAGCAATGTATCACACAGTAGCTTCATTTACACCCTGGTTAATCTTCCCATTCTTTAAGTTCCTTGCAGTCAAATGCCATACCTGCTACTTTTCTGAAACTACTCTCCGTCTTCTTCACTTGACACGATGACACAGTGTCAGCCTCTGGTTTGCAAGGTTCTGTTATCTTTCCACAAACTCTGAAGTAGTAGTCATACTCATCTGTACTCACTTTTATGTCTTTATTAGAAAGTGGCTTCAGGTTATAAACATGACCATATCTTGGATCTTTCACTTGGCAATTCTCTCCTTTAATGAAAATTAATAATTTAAAATACAATTTAATATCTATGAGCCATGACAAATACACTTAGGACAATTAAGGTTTAATGTCACAATGCCAGAAAAATGAGTAGCTGGCACCTGAGAGCAGTGACACTGAAGAACCATTCAGTTCAGCTAAGCAGCTTGTTTGAGGAAGCCATCAATACCTAGAACTATGAAACTAATGGGACACTTCTTTTATATCTGCCACTAAAGCAAGATGCAAAACAAAAGCTACACTGCAGCTCAAGAACTACCTCAAAGTGGCCTCACAGGTTCCTCCTTCAGCTACAGTGAAGGTCAAGTAGACAACCAGAAATGCTAAGTCCAGCAGTTGCTTAATTATCTGGAAAGAACAGCAAGGTCACAAGACCTAAGCAATAGTTGTCCTACATGTCAGTCTTGCATCTTCTTTTAACAGCTATGATTTGACGAGTTCAGAAATAATTTATCAAGTTAGGAAATAATTAATGTTAGTTGCAGCTTATGGGTCTGCCACGATGTATACAGAAAAGGTTTGAGAAATTCTAATTTCATTAATATAATCAGCTGATATACACCAGTAACTTCACAGCTGATCAAGTCCTCAGTTTTGAAGTGACCCTTTGCTTAATATTGTGAAGATTTAAAATACATCAGATTGTATCACATTAATATCCTCCCCTAAGTTATCCAATGTTCCCAAGCTAGAGACAAGATATCAGTTTCCCTCTCTTCAAAACCACAACTCCTCACCAGTGTTCTACACAGTAATTGGTCCTATGGAGCAGAAGGCTTGTAACAGTTTTGTGACAGACGAGATCACTGGCAGTTTCAATAACGCCTAGGACCTTTGCCACAGATCCTTTACAGGAAGTCTGAGTATTTTATAAGGCATTATCTACAAGTTGCAAAACAAGGGCTACAAGGACAGAGAAGATAGCTGCACACTCAACTGCTCATCTAAGAACCAAATGAGTAACAGAGCTAGAACCTGAAATTCCTTCTTTCATGTCCTACAGTCAACTGTAAACCCTGATACTCTCCCTCCCCACTGGTCTCTTTTCTCCACTGTCTAACAAGCTTTCAGTCTTCAGTGGGGGAGAGGGAAAGACTTGCCATGTATAGGATCAACTGCATTCTCATGAAACCCGATGCTTTCAATGTTACTTTTAATGTTAGACGTGACTCTTAATTGGCTTAAAGCTCTGAAGAGATCCCTCTACAAGCCAGCACCTTTTACAGAAGGGATCATATTACAAGAAACAAACATAGCTTCACTAAGCATTTACTTGCACAGACTAGTGTGATACTTTACAGCTCAAACACCTACGCTTACCTTCCGCTTTGTGAACAGGACATGCTGCCAAGGTTCTCCAAACAAATACAAACTCACAGTCATCCTCTTGCTCAAACACTGGTGATCCCTACAGAAAAGGGCCATAAGAAGAAGGATTACTAACAACTGCATCACGAGACTCAAAATGTACATGCAGAATCCTTCTTTATTGCAGTTGTACAGTCTAAGATCCCTATTATCAAATTTCAATACTCATTTTCAGCAAAGAGCTGGTTTTGATAGCTTACAGGATTCCACAATAGAGCTCACTGTTGTGTTCTATGGGTTCAGGAAAGCAGTTGTAAGCAGAGACAAGGGAAAAGTTTGTATAAAGGATACTATTTTTTAGAAACAGCTTCTCCATTCAAAGAGAAAAACACTATTTTGTTATTCTAAGTTCAAACTCTAAAATCCTCATAAACAGAAACTGGCATAGAAAATTACCATTGTTTGATCGCACTGGAAGATTATACGTGTAGAATAACGCTGCTTATCTTTGCACACGTCACCATTCAAGTAAATAATGCTTAATGACCCATCAGTAGCAGCCTGGGGGTTTATCTGAATGACTCCAAGGTTCTTGCTTGTATCAGCATATTTCACACAAGATCCTACAGCACCACCTACAGGAAAAAGAAAAAGCCTATGTTTCAGTTTAAAGCTGTGACAACTAGAGTCAGTTGTAAAATAACATAATGGAGTAGATTTAAGAGAGCTTTGAGCATTAAAGCAGACTGTCTCAAACTCTTGAAGCAGATAACAACTTAAGTGTTTTCATAAATATAGCTAGAAACATTGTGTGCTTAAAACCTTTGAAGAATAGAACAAGTTACTGTCCTGCATTCACTGAAATCTTTAAAACTGTACTAACTTATCTGCTCCTATAGACTACATCAACAGGTCAAATAAATGAAACCAGCTAGAAGTGCAATAAGACACAGCACAAGTTTCTTATTCTACCTTCAGTTCAGAGGCTTCAACAACATTTAACTTCTTTTAAAAAGTTAAAATAAAATCAAAGATACTCCACTCAATGCATTTTTACCAAATGCATTTCCACACATCTCAATGGAAGAGTCCCAAGCATAAAAACTGCCCTCAGTTTGAGAAAGTGTGTTTATTATAACCTTGCCATGTCTCACTCTGGTCTATGCAAGTTCATGGTCTGAATGGACAGGATTCAAGAAACCCTATGAAAATAACCTGAGGTGTTACTCTACATACAAGGTCTGGCATCAGAAGTTAAAAGTTAAGAAATTCTTGCCACTTGGCTTACCAGGGCATCCAGTCACATAGGGCAAAGGCTTGCAGACATTCAAGAAAAAAGTTCTCTTCTTCGCTTCCTTTGAAGTATCTATAGCAACCCATGGTTCACCATCTTTGCTCAAGTCACTTAAGTCATACTCATTACCAGCAGCATCTGAAAGAGATATGGTACATACAATAAGCTATTAGAAACTTGTATCATTTCAAACAATTAATACATATAATACACAGTAATTTTCAGAATCTCCTTAGATATAGACTGTGAGATGGTACCATGGCCATAAAAAAAATGTCACTACACCAAATGTAGAACAGTTCCCTTGACAGTTACTCCCCAAAAGTAACTACTCCACAATTCAAAGATGCATTTTTCCAGAAGCCAATACTAAATCGACTCATTTTCTTCAGAGCTGGAATGTAGCAGCACCCAGTCGTAACAAAGATTTAGGGTTTTCAAAATAATTATCAGCTCTCTTGTATATACTGTTTGTTCCATCTTGACTTCTTGCTTGTTTTCAAAAGCTGAATCTGCTTCAAACAACTTAACTTCCACTCCCTCTCTACAAGTTTCACAAATGTCTTCACAACAGGTCTTCTTAAAGCCCTCCTACACAGACTTTTACCCTTCAGTTAATCCTTTCAACATTAATTGGACGGAGCCCATCCACATGTTTAGGTACTTACCTGTAACCTGGCAGTCTACAGGAGCAGGAGCACAGGCCAGAGCTGTGTGGAACTCAAAAAACGTATCATGGATATTCAATGCGCTGTTTATTTCTTCACGCACAAACTTAAGTTCTCCAGGATATGAATCATTACAAATGAAAGTCACTGTGAATGTGTCTGACGATCCTGTAAAACAAACACTTAACTGCTGCTGGTTCAGTCAGGAATATTTTAATTTAAATTCAAGCTAACACTTGACTTCAAAATTTTTTAAGTTTCTTAGTAGTACGTGTCTCAAGAGAAACACTACTTTATGTTTTTAAAACAGTAAATACACTAGCTTTCTCTTTCTCTAGAGACCTGTGCTAAATTGCCTAGCAGCCACAACTGACTCTCCATATGGGAGACCAGAATGCCGTGACACATTTCAAGACCACTGGCTACCTTCACTGAACTGTGCTTTCTAGGTCTTTGACATGATATAATCAAAGAAACAGAAAATCTATGAAACATCAAGTCAGCTGTACCAGCAGCCTCTAAATTACATCACATATAGCAAAGTTTAGCGGGGGGGTGTGTTTGTTTGCAAGAAGTTCAATGTAATACTGCAGAATAAATAATACCGATACTATTTAAGCAGTGTATGTTAAGTTCCATTTAGTCTTTCTTTCCATAGCCCACAAACGATGGTAGAATTATGGAGGGGAGTAGCATTTGTCATTGTATCCTAGTATTATTAAAATCATGAAAGCTCTCAAAGCAAAACATGTGAGACTTCAAAACTTGTTTCCCATTAGGTATGAAAACATCATGACTGGGAAAATGAAGAAATATCACCATAGCAGTTTGTACAGAGGACAAACACACAGGAACACCTGAGGTTTCCAAATCCAAAATCCTGTTCTCCTAAAAACCTTCTGTTGTTAAGGTGTCATATGCCTTTCTATAAAAACCCAGTTTCAGTATAGTTGGGCAGCATGTAAAATCCAAAACCTAGACTTTTTTTCTTTAGCTTTATCTGCTAAACAGACTTAAATCATGAAGTAGGTATACATGAAGTACTAGAGCATTTATTCAAGAAATTCCAACTGAAAAATGACCTTTCAGATATGAAACAACTGTAGAGTACTATTCACTGAACTGAAGCTTAAAGCAGTGACTTCACTTAGAAAAAGAGCCAGAGCTCATTTTGCTTGTTTTCCCAATTTGACTATCCACTTCTGCAGGCAAGGAGCAATATTTTTCATCTACTCAGTAAAGAAAAAAAATCCTGTATTTTGTGTGTCTCCAGGAGTTCCGAAATGCACATGTATTACTGACAACTAAGCTATTATTACTTGATTTCTTCCTAAAATTTTCACAGTCACTTAAACAAGCTGGTTCACAGCACCAAACCCAGTGAGGTAGTACATGAACAAAGGGAGAAATGAAGAGCATTCACAAATTTTGTGTAATATCAGCATCCACCTCTACCTGAACTCACCTGATTGCACATGAAGAGGACCTCTGTAGGTAAGAGTTAGAAACCCTTCACCAGACAAATACAGGGTTTTGTCCAATGCTACAAGCCTCACCGATGTCAGATTTTCTGCTTCACATCCAGCAGCTGTTTCGCCATTGATTTTACCACAATCTGGCATGGGTCCACAAATGTTTAGCTAGGAAATTTTGAAAACACGTGGGTGTACACAATATTAATCGCATCAGAAGAATTAGGTCCATATAGCCATTTCTACATCAGCAGAACTCACTAGTCAAGAAATATTTCAAACAGCATGAAATGTCTATCATTTCTAGACTGCAAGACAACCAACTATAATATAGGTAAAATATCTTTACAGGATTCGCAAATTCTTCCCTCTAAAATTGCAGGATGTGGTTTAGCAGGTTTTTTTCTTTGATTAAAAAACACTGATTTCTGATACATGCAGATCACATCAGGAACATCGACATGGATGGATTAAATCCCTTTCTAGGTTTCCATTATCCATTTCTTCAGCACCAGCAGACATACTGCTGTTATGCAACAGTGGCTACAACTGGAAAAAACAAAGAGTCTCAAAAGTGTGTGTTTGCTAAGAGCCAGAAGTCTCATGCTTTTAAGACCACCTGAGATGAATCAAGTTATCTTCTATTCCTTCCCTCAAGCACAGTATTTTTCCTGCCAGCTCAAATTCCATAAGATGACCAAGTTAAATTCCACTTTCTTACCAACCAAGTATGGAAAAACACAAAACAGCACCCATAAGTAACAGACTGTACAGGCAGAATCCTTACCAAGAACTTCCTCCCAATTCCAGAAGCTATATATCCTTTTTCAGAAGCTAATGGCTGCAGATTGAACAGAAAGCCAGTGTTTGGATCACGCACAGAGCAGGACTGAAAAGAAAAACCACAACAGCATTATTTTCTCCTTCTGCATGCATTTTAAATTTTACGTCTAACTTTCTTGAAGAGCCAAAGCATTGATTTACACATATGCAGGATAGGGATATCAAACAGCAATTTTATCTGGACAACCAGAACACAGCTCTGGTATTAGCAACACTTCATTCAATTCTTTTGCACAGTTGTCCATTGCTGTCGGTGACATATCAACATATCAAAGCGCAGTTTAAGAATCTATCAGGTTAGTTTAGAGCACAGAAATTTTAACTGAGGGTTGTTTTCGCACCAATGTGTGCACTTTGAGACCTTTAAAGCAGAAGTAACTGACCAGCTTCTACACATTCGATGATCTGTATGAAAACAAGGACAATGTGCACCCTTACCTATAAGCTCAGTTTTACTAGCAGCTTTGTAAGGGAATCAAACACTCAGTGCTACAGCAAGTAAGGCTGTTCTTGAGAAAGAGCAGTCAAATACACAATCAGAAGCTACACATTTCAGGAACATTTCAAGAAAAAAGCAATAAGATATTCTAAGACTTCATCATAATCAACCTCAGATTTCAATGTAATTATTTTTCTCCAAGAGTCATTTAAACACAGCAGCCAGGAGTGCTAGGAAAAAAAAAAAGGTATGTTGAGACCACACATACAATAATCTCCCCCTTTCTCACCTGAGAATCATCTTTTGTTTCCTTGATTGGACAAGCAGCCTCAGTTTCCCATAAGAAGGTGGCGACGCACTCCTGAATAGCTATAAACCGTGGGCTGCTACTCTGGAAACAGGTTGCAGAGAGACAACCAGAATTAGTAACAGCCAACACCTCCTCATGTTTGAGATTCCACTTTGTGAGAAACTGTCAGGCTCTTCTAAAAGACTTCACTAAAAATACACACAATTCCCACCCCACTTCCCTCTCCCTTATTTATTTTGAAGGTCATGTCTGAAAACTTTGTCTAGCTAAACTCTTAACATGTCATGTAGCTTTAGCAAAAAAATGAACCTGACATCCAAATACTCAGATTAATCAATATAGAATCTAGACATACATAACTAGAACTTGCCTCAGCCTAAGCTTTGAAGAGTTTGGGGGTAAAATGCATAGTTCACTATTACAAAAGTAAAAATCAAGCAATACAAAACTCTGTTAGCTGAAGTAATAAGGTAACAGGAGTATTAACTATACAAACTTCATTTCAGCATTTTTAGGCAAAATGAAAGCAGTTCACAACTGCTCATCACAGATTTTCACCACGCCTGCTGGGTTGAAGATCATGGGAGCTAAGGGAGTAAAACCTGCAGTTTCACAAATGAGCAAGAAGTCTAGACAAACCTCAGTCTAACAATCCCCTCAGTCTAAACTTCAGCATGTGGAGCTGTATCAGCAAAAGCTTTATAGATTTAAGAAGTCGCCTACAAACAACAAGCTACAGAAGATGCAGAATATAAGCTGGAACATGCACTTCACAATTCTCCCTCTTAAGAGGGTCTGCAATGTTTACATGTACCACTCCTCAGTCTTAACTCCCCATGCATTTTTTATGCTAATTAGATTAGTCTTAAATATCGCTGTTCACTGAGGCTGTTAGTTTTTAAATAATTCTTGCTTATGATAAAATACGCAATATGTGACACTTCTCCAGCATCTAAGTCAGCTTGATTTTAACATCTCTACTTTAAGCCCTCAAGAGGTCTCCTTTGTCATGAATCTCCTATACACTATACATCTTCACGTAGCTTCACAATATATGATGGAAAACCTGCTATGATGAAGCAACAACTGAACAATTATTTATCCTTACAAGGGTACCCCTGGAACAGATGAAGTGGATGGTGGTGGTATAAGTAGTTGTCTTTCCATCAGCATTGATACACACAGAGCCATTTGCATAGGTTAGAAAAAGGTGTCCAGGTCTTTCAACTACTAGTTCTTTGCTGGCAACACCAAGATTACTAATGGAGGTGACTTCAGAGTAAGAAACCTAGAAATAAAGAAAAGCTTGTCAGCAATTCTAAACTCAAGTCATGAGTTCTAGACAGCCAAAAAGAAGAAAACAGCTACCATAACACAAAATATTATCTTGAAAGTTATGAAGACAAAGGTGTGCAGAACCCCTTGCATTTCTCCCCCATCCTGTACTTAGGTTTCACATATTTAACAGATAAGCTCCACAAACAGGCATGACTATTTTTCTATTTTTAGTAAAATAAGTTGCCTGCAGTGCCTGACAACTGCTACGCAGCTGAGGAATTTAGGGAGGTATAGGTCTCATGCACAGTTAGGCAGGATTTAATTAGTACTGCTCTTTAAAACATGGTATGTGGAAGCCTCCAGGCTTGCTAAGAATTTACCTTAGGGATCTGCCATGCTTAGCAAAGCCTACAAAACACTAGCAGAAACAAAGTATTGGAACAACAGCAGGTGCTGCTACCAGGGTCCACAATAATCTTTGCTTCTGCAAGGTAACTGGTGTTTCCTATTTTTAAGAAACTATTTTAAGCTAGCAACAGCAACGAACAAAAGAATACACCTCCAAATCAGCTCTGTCCACAAAAGACTTCAGCATTTTTTTTCCCCACTCTCCATTTGGGGTGACCCAGTGCACTTGCTTTCTGCTCCAATGTCTTCAGTGATGAAGTAATGAAGCCCTAATGCGCCTCCATGTTTAAAGCAGCATTACACCACAAGGACTCAGGCAAGCACAGGAATTAGTAATACTTAGCTCAAGTACCACAATAGCAAGGTACAGATTCAGTCACTTTAACATCCTCTTCAATAGTATGGAGGGAAGGTATTTTCTCCATTTTACAGAACGTATTAGGACAGGTTGGTGAACCTCCTAGTTCAACGTTCCCTATAGCTTTGAGTAGCATTGAGGCAAGGCCTTGAGCAAAGCATCCATCCAGCCTGTCTGCACCAACAGTCTCATGATAAATTGTTATGCTTTGGAGAAATACAGCAAAATAGAGATGTAAAAGCCCATGACCATCACCACCCATATTTTTATTTTTTTATTGCTTCATTTCCTCCTCAGAGCCAAAAAGAGCTCAGAGAGGTTTGACAAAGGATTTTTAAATATATTTCTTCCATGGTTCAATCTAATACAAGCCATAAGCAAGACAGGATGCCCGAGAGAGCAGTCTGTTCTCAAACAATGCTAGCAGTCTCAGACTGCAGCAGTTTACACAGGAGACATGCAATTTGTCTGCCTCTGCTACACAGGACAAAGAATCAAGAAAGAATCGTACATGTCAAATACAACATTAGTACACCTGTAAAAGTTAAAGCTTTGGTCTTTGAAAAGGTGGACAGGGGTCTACCATTCTGCAATGATTATGCCAACATTACAGATACACGGAACACCACTGTATTTTGCACAATGACTGACCAATTCATATGCCTACCTTGCATACCCCTTAATCTCAATCACTTGACAAGACAGCTCTGGGCTGGGACAGAAAGCCTACTCACATGATCACGCTGATACTTCATCTGACAGACAGATGCTCGCCGGTCGCATCCTGGGACAGCAATCAGTGGTCGACAAACGTTTATGTAGTACTTCTTGCGCTCATTTGGTCTTGAATTATCCATGGCATACCAGTTTTCACCTCTCTTCTCAGATTTTGCTAAGCTGAGCAGGAAAAGAAAATTCTACACTAAGAACACGATTTTCACAGATTCTCTCTAGCTTTCTGTCAGCTTCAAGAAAATGCAACCGTAAGGCATTTCAGAATAACTTATTTTTAAGAGTTACAATTAAAAATAATACTCTAGGAAATAGAGCACAGTTGACCAAGGGATAAGTTTTTATTAAACAAAATCATTCCAAAAACTTAACTTGCATCTTTGGAGGCAAGTTGATACACTAGAGGAAACAATATCTTCATTTCAAGACACTTGCAGGAAGATTGTCACAAGAGACGAAGTTTCTAGTGCCACCTACACAGGAAACCAACCTCTCCCAGTGCAAAGCAATCATCCAGAACACTAACCTAGAAAAGCCAAGTTACCTTATGTATGTTACTTTCCTACCTTGACAAATCATACTGGTCCATGGTGTTGGGATCAGTCACAACACATTCCAATGGTACTTCAGGACAAGCATGTTCAGTGTACCACCTGAAGTTGTACGTATAGTTATCTTCTCTCTAAAAGAACGACATGGGTCAGTGAGGTTTTCCATAGAACAGTTTGACTCAAAGCTACTCCTTTACATTTTAAGCTTGTTATTTCCCCTTAGTTTTGGGATATAACTTTTCAGATTGTTTTGTGTAGGTCTGTTTCATCATAGAACTTGTAATTTGCTGTGTTATCAAAATTCTCTTTCCAAAAACAACAAAATCAGAGCAACTAGAGCAACATAACTGCTGTCTACTGTGTTACAGGAGATACAGTCCTACCACTTCTTACTTTACAGTCAGTTTGAGCTTCTTCTGCAAGAAACACAAGATGATCAAAAGCATTACTATACCCATAGTAGACACTAGAGAAGACTGATGTAAGAACCTGGATCCAGGTGAACAGCTTACAGCTTACAGCTCAGTGGTAAAGACAAGCTTTATGGTTGCAACAAATGGCAGATATACAAACAGAAATAACTACTTATCTTAGTATGCTTTATAGATACTGGGTATTTCCATTCATTAATCTGTTTCCACTGGCCTAGTAACAATTATGGTTAGGATCTTGGGATGGAGATCCTTCCCTTCATACAGAACTTCTCACCTGATATTCAGGCTGACCTATTCCAGCCTCATGGTCACACAAGAATGTTATGAGGGTAGATCGCTGTGTTTTCTTCTCATCATTGTATGCTGTACCATTTTTGTAGGTCAACTGAATTAGACCATCATAATACGAAAGTTTGGAACTGGGCAGTCCAAGACTCCAAGATTGATCCTTACTAGGAAAAAAAAAGTGGACTTAGTTATGCATTCTGTTTGGTCTCAAATTCGCCCTAAGAGAAGTCTTATAACTAGTAGGCACACAGGTAAGTTTATAGAAGACAACATGATAAAACAGAAGAATTAAATAAGGTTGACTAGACATAAGTGAGCTAGTATGAAAAGAACACTGCCAAAAGGAAACTTAACATATGAATGCGTATCCATCAGAAAGGAAAGGAAGTTGTAAACTTGCCTAGGTATCTAGAAAACTAACACTCCTTTCTCTACAAAAATGACAGAAACATCAAGTTCCCATTCTTCAGAGTTGAATTTGAACAGCAAACATCCTAATGCTGGGCTCAAACTGCTTCTGTGCAAATACATGTAGTCAGTGAAGATCTGGCACTGCACAACAGCAAGTCTCCTCATTCAGGGAAGAAAACTGCCTTCATATGCCCTTAGCTCAGGACCAGTTTTAGTTCAGGAGGACTTCCTTACTCTGACTTAACACTGGCTCTATCAGACCTAGCCTGACCACCTTCCCCTGAAGAATGTTTTTAGTGTCTGCAGTAAAAACTCTCCTTGGCTGGAACATAACTCTGATAGAGCCATTTAAGCATACAACCTGCATATGTTCTCACTGTACATCTCTGGCAACAGGGTGACCTGGAGCTTGAAGTGTACAGATAATATCTCAAATATAGTGTGTATAGTACAACAGCAATGAGGCTGTCAAAGTAGCAGAACACATTGGGACTATGCCTGCACAGGACTTTTAGTAATGGAAATACAGTGGAACATCCAAACTCTGGCCTCTACCTCTGCATAAGGCAGTCACTACTCATCCTGAGCACAGCCAGTGTTTCTTTAGGACAGCACTGGGAATCCAGCGGACCCCAAATCCAATTTGTGGGTTGGCTTAATACATACAGCTGCAGTAATTAATCTACAGTTTACAGTCCCTATGAGTAAAAAAGCAGAGCAATGGATACGCTCATTCAATCTCAGAAGCCAGCTCTAAGCAAGATTACATGTGCACACTTTGCTTGAAACAGCTGCCAGCTGTTAGCTGCACTAACAAATATTTTACATGCAAATTACTTGAGTTTAATTACAGGCAGCACAGTAATTATTGTACATGCAAATTGTTCACTGTTACACACAGACAACACATCATGCAATAAAAGATCTACAGAACTAGAGTTACTCACCTTTGTGTTGCTTGGCACGCTGCTGATTTTGTGTGACACAACTCATCTGGCACACTGCCACAGATGTTTAGGTAAAATAAGTATTCAGTAGTATTAACTATATAGTACCCATTTTTCTTGGCCAAAGGTGATAAATCAAAAGAGAAACCTAATTGGGAAAGAATAAGTTTTATCAGTTTGAATTTTTTCCTGACAACTCTCACAGGCTTTGATTCTACACAGCTAGTCACACAGCTAGTTCATCTCCCCCCAGATAAGCCTCCTTCCATGTAATTATTGTTCCAGAAATAATATGGACACACTAAAAGCATTTTTTTCTTACAGAAGGAGATTTACTACAGTCAGTGGAGTCCTCAGCACATGAAGGACATGAATCTGTTAGAGCAAGCCCAGAGGAGGGCCACAAAGATGATCAGAAGGCTAGAGAACCTCCCATACAAGGACAGGTTGCACGGGTTTGGATTGTTAAGCCTAGAGAAGGCTCTAGAGAGACCTTATGGCAGCCTTCCAATACTTAAACAGGGTCCTACAGGAAAGTCAGGGAGTGATTCCTTATCAGGGAGTGTAACAGGGATCGGATGAATGCAACAATTTTGAGCTCACAGAAAGCAGATTTAGATTAGATATTAAGTTTTTTACTATGAAGGTGGTGAGGTACTGGAACAAGTTGCCCAGAGAAGTCACAGAAGCCCAATTCTTGGACATGTTCAAGATCAGGTTGGATGAGGTTTTGAGCAATCTGATCAGTGGAAGGTGCCCCTGCCTATCACAGGGGTGTTGGAACTGGATATTTAAGGTCCTTTCCAACCCAAACCATTCTACGACTATGTGAAACACACCTTATTACCTACTTTCCTCCACACACACTAGGGAAATATTAAGCTCATGATGTTCTGATATTCCATACATATACTTAAAATTGCTGTGTTCTAATGCTATGGGTGCTTAGACTTAGGCTTAACTCGCATTGTTCTTGTGCATCAAGAAGGACTCAGTGCTGTGACAAGTTCTATCCCTCATAACCTTTCAATTTGCTGAAGAGAAGTACATACCTGCTTGAGGATCAGAGACTTGACAGTTATCTCCTTCAGTTCTAGACAGAACACACGCAGCAGCAGTATACCAATCAAACGCATATGAACATACACCCTCAGACATCAAGATTGGAGCACTTTGCAGATCACCTGGTACCACAAGAGCAATGTGTTACACAGACAGACAGTCAGACTGCCAAAAGGAACTAGGAATTTAAACCTAGGAATACTAACTCCTCCCCAGTGGTAGGCCAAGATAACTGCTAAAGTTATCTTTACCTCTTCCCTGAAAATATCACTCTTCAAAAAAAAAAAAAACTAAAAAGCATTTGCTTTGATACACAAGCCTGTTGTTTCACTATAAAACAACTGCTTTGTTAGGAAAGAGCACATAACGTGATCCTAAAAGCCAGCACATTTTGAGGATCCAGCTTCCTCAGGCTGAAGAATACAGGTCTCCCATTGCCCTGGGAGATAGTTAAACTAGTGGGCTACTATATGGAGATGAACAACATTAATAACCTCTGCAAATGCTTATGCTTTCTGTAAACTGCCAGCAGTTCAGACAAAACATGGAAGATGGAAAAGAAGATTAAAGTATCTGATCTCGGTTCAGAATCAGTCTTTCCTATCAAGACAATCTAGGAATAGAAAGTGCTTTTTATATCTTCCAGCTATTTGTGGAACACTAAGCACTTCAACATACTTTCATCGTGTTTGGGAGAATCTTAGTTCAAGAGACTTACTCAGGGGTCTTTAAAGAGTACTTGTATAAGAAGTGAACAGAGCTGAAAACCTGCAATTACATTATCATCCTAGTAAACAAACCAAAGCTTCACTTTTGTGTGGAAGAAAACAAAAGACAAAAGCACATGTTAATATTTATCACTCATGTCTGGACATATGAAATGACCTCAAGGTTTTAACTTGATCAGAGGAAAGGGTGTGAATATTCTCACCTGGTCTGCATATCAGAGTGATGACAGTTTTGATTTTTTTGTTTCCATCACATCTGTCTCCATTTGAATAAGTAAGTTGAATATTTTCTCCAACCTTTTTAGGAGGATATACAAATGTTCCAAGATTCTTACTGTTGTTTTGTTTATCTGTAAAGACAGTAAAAACGTCACTTATATTTCCCTGGAAAGAAGTGAAGTTTACACTATTAAGACAATATTAACTAACCAAATGGAAAGTCTTGAGAAAGTATATCATTAGGAGTTCGTTGTTACTTCACCAAAGCCATGCTACAAAGCCTGAAGCACTTTAGCTAGAAAATGCTGCTTGCATCATTTCTTCTAGAGTCTTAGGAGCATGTTTCTTGTGCTCCCTAACTACTGCTTTCTCAAATAAATGAAGGCACCCAGGACGACAAAATTCATTCATGGAAGAACTACCAAGCATTCAGAGCCTTAAAAAAAAAAAAAAAAGCACACCAAAAAGAC
>WAAB01018619.1:0-74775 GCA_013389865.1 Piaya cayana | reverse complement strand
AAAAAAAAAAAAAGCACACCAAAAAGACTCACCAACAGCACAAACAGCAGCACCATCTGGGCAGCTGGAAGCTCCTCCTCTCTTCCATACCTTATGGCAGACATTGATGTAATAATGCTTCCTGTCTGTTTCTGAAAAGCTACTGTCCACAGCTTCCCAGTTCTGGGCTAACTCTGAAATACAAGGAATAGTTAAGAACAAGTCAACTGGCTTAACCATACCAGACACTCCATGCCAAAATGCCCTTTATCACTACGTAAGATCCAACATTTAAGACCATTTAAGACGACAATAACAAAGGCAGTCATCGATACCACTACTTTCACAAGGTACTCACTCCCTTCAATACAAGGAGGCGAACAACAGCGCTCCAGAAATTCACTAAGAAAACCAAAAGCTCATTAATGTTCAGCTAAAGAATTGCATATAAACACAGGACAAAAAGTAACTGATAGCTAGTTTTCATTGCCATACCTGAACTGCGGGTCAGTGGTGACAAGTCATAGTGTTTTTTCTTATCATCAACTCTACAAAGGATATCTTCCTTCTCTTTAACACATGCATATTTTGTATCCCAGGTGAAAAAATAGGTGCAGTCCACTTCACCAGTAAACACCGGAGTTCCTTTACCATTATTACCTTAACATTGAAAATCAATAAAAAGAAGTTAGGTTTCCAGTGGGGGAAGGGAAGAAAAGCAAGGAGACATAAGGATTAGCAGTAAGCAAAGCAGCTAAACAAAACCCACTCCCACAAAAAATCCAAACCACAAATAATTCACGTGCAGCAAAAAGATTTTTGCTTGCTTGTTTGTTTTAAATTCTGGCTAAGAAATGAGGTTCTTTTATACCTCAATATTCTTGGTCATCAGTGTAAATTTAGAATAGCACAGCTATTACACAGCACAAAACAGTCCTGCCAGTCACAGAAGTTAACACTTACTCTAACAATATTTATTCTTTGTGTTAGCTGTGGCCCAAAGTATGCATGTCTTTGAACTTAAGGTCTACTAACAAGCATGGAAATCAAATCCTGAACAGAGTCATTACGGCTTGTTAAACTCACCTGCTGTTTCATTGCACTCGAAGTTTATGACAGTCATTCTCTGAAAGCCAGAACTACATGCATCCCCATTTGGATAAATTAAAGTGAGATCTCCATCAGAGTATCTGAGTAAAAAGTCAGTTTTAGATAGAAACATAAAATCAGACACAATTATGCAGTGTCCTTCACATAAATAACAGAAGCTACACTTTTGTTTATCAGTTGTCTTACTCAAAGGGAAAACATGCTTGTTCAACATACTGACATTTCTACTGCAACAAAAGCTTGCATACACTGATTTTTCTGGTTACTTTTCATGAATCTGCATAGAGTTTAAAGAATGCTCCAGAGCCATTCTAGTTGTAAAATATTTGTTCCCACTAGTTCACTGTATGGCTATTTTGGCAGGTGGAGAAAGTCATGCTTCCTGGAAAATCGCTGACAAGCCTGCTTACAAACGGAACAGAAGATCATACCTAGGTGAATAATCTCTGCTCTGCAGTTTCATGCAAACTATTGTTCCTATATGCCACGTGCAAGTCCTGAAGTTGTTAAAAAATAAAAATTTAAAAAAAAAACCCCACACAATCCTGGACCTCAGGAGTCTTGGAAACGTATCATGCATGCTCCTACAAAGGGAGTAGAGATGCTTTCTTGTTGAGGACAGCTTCTAAAACATCCACTCCTGATGCCACTTCACACACAAAACTAAAAGAGGG
The DNA here is from genome assembly GCA_013389865.1 of Piaya cayana. Taxonomy (NCBI): domain Eukaryota; kingdom Metazoa; phylum Chordata; class Aves; order Cuculiformes; family Coccyzidae; genus Piaya; species Piaya cayana. Next base: position 73,012 of record WAAB01018619.1, on the reverse strand, counting down.
CAAAGGGCAGCAGAGCACAATCTGCAATTCTGACACCAAAGTCAGTGAAAGTTCCTTCTCCATCCAGCCAATGGCCTCTATCAACACACCTGCTCCTTCATTTGCTAATGCTATCCTGGTCTGCTGTTAGCATTTTTTAATTAAAAGTAAGAGAAAAAATACTTAGATTTTTTAATCAAGTATTGCTTAAAATTAAGGGCGTCAAAGAAAGAAACCCATACCAATTAATTAGATCAGTTAGCAGAGCTAAAAAGCCTTTACACACCTTAGGGTTTGATTCTGAAATCTTCCTGCCACTTTTTGCTGGTTGGTTGAAGATTTTACTTGACAAGAGGAAGTGTATCCTGTGACATCCTTGCAGTTACCTGCAGTGGTTCTCCCACATATGTTCAAGTAATAGTAATACTCCTCTTTGTCATCTTTGGCATAATACGGCGTGACGTAATCTGAATGAATGAAAAAAGGAAAAACATTCTAACACACAGCAGAACAGATGTAAAACCCAAATATTTACAAAAAACAGCGTTCCTGGCCTGAACCATGGAATAGGAAAACTGACTAGTAATACCACAATTATAAAAAACAAAATAGTAAGCTTACCTGGAAGTTGAGTAAGTGGGCTCAAATCAATGGAGATATCATGTTGTTCATTAGTCAGAAGACAGTCCTTACTCTCTAGGTAATCTCTGTGACAGGCGTATTCAGTAACCCACTCAATTTCATAACGACAATTTGTTTTCGCTGTGAGTTTGGGACCTGCACTCTGATACAGAAGTGAACAGAGTTTAAATTATAAGTAGAGACTTATTTGAAATACAATCTTTAAAGCAAAAATATCACATTACTTTAGGGACAGCAACTACTAACTTCACCTGCAAACTGCTACAGAGGCACAAACATTGTCTCTGGCCTCTCAGAAATAGATGTTGAGAAGAAATTAAACAGCTTTTATTAATGGTAGGGCAAACTACTAGAAGTATAAACAGAGGTGAAGCATTAGACATTAGCAGAAGTACAGTAGAAGTAAGAGTACTTTAAAAAGCACTTTTCTTTAACATGCTGCCAAAACATGTTTTATATATATGTGTGTGCACACGCATATATATACACACACACACATAGATATTTATATACACACATGAGCCCATACTGCCAGGCACAGTTTGGATTGTCTTTCCCTCAGAGAAGTCAAAGAGGGGAGCAGCGATCAAGTGTTCACTGAAAGGAAGGCAGCCTCTCCAACATTGGTGTTTTAGCAGCTTTGATTCCCTAAGTCCAAATCAAGACTGAAAGACGCTGGAAATGTTGACTAAATAATTCTCAATCAAATGTATTTTCTGTAGTGAAAAACTCTGACACCTCCGGGAGAAGGAATAAGTTTTGTTTTTCCTCACTTTAAAAGGAAACATCTAGAGATTCACTTTTGCTTCATAAATCTCTATTTCTGCCATCTACCAAAACAGACAGATACACAGCTAAGTATTGAAGGAGCACAAGCACAACTAACTTTAGCAATACCACTCATACTATAAGCGTGCATAGCTGCAGTGAAGTATTTCGAGGTGACAGGAAAGGCCTATGGTTTGTTTCTGCAGCAATAAGAATGAAAAAAAATTGCTAGGTAAAAGTTCCCCCTTCACTAACCTGCAACCAAAACCATCACAATAAGAAATGACAGAGCATTAGCAATAGTTGCCCTGGCCCACTTCAAGGAATGTAGGTTGCTGAGATTACCCAGCAAACTGATCACTTTACTGCACTGAAGCTGTCTCCTGCAAAAATTGAGTTCATGCTTAACACGAGAGACTTTACTTTAACTTAAAAGGAGTTCAGGAGCCTGCTTACCAAGTGACAGACTTTTGCCATGCAATGACACTTGCTACTTATTTCCTGAGAAAAGCCAGATTAAAAGAGAAAAGAGTTACAGACAACAACTATAAGCACATCTAGACTGACTGATGATGGAAAAGTGTTCATCAGCAAGCATATCTCTGTGCCAAGGATTAACACTATTTACTACTACTTACTTTGTCCTACTCTCAGAGAAAAGCTTTGAGCCCAGAATAGAACAACCAAAATCATCAAGTCAAGAAAGAACACTCCCTTGGGGAAACTTTATTCAAGTTCATTTATTACTTAAGTTCTAGAAGGCTTTTCAAATAGTATATTTAAGATTTCACACCCTTTACAAGCTGCAAACCAGGAGAATTTGTTCTCTTCATCCCTGAATAAAAACGAAAGATAATGCACACAAGACTTAAAGACCAACAACTTAACATGAACTAAACCAGCAAATTTACCTCTTCTCCTCTCTTTGAGGGGCAAACAAACGTGATTGTCACTGCTGGATTATGGCCTAGGCAGAAGTCTGGGCGTTCTTCATCACTATATATTTTCTCATAACTCAACACCAGCCTAGAAACAGAAAAGAGCAAACCAAAAATACAATTCAGACACTGTGCACTGTAACAAAGAAGGATATTCTTGAAAGAATATCCACTTTGTACTACATACACAGGCAACATATACCAAAGTAGCCCTGCTCCAGAAAACTTTTATGGGAGTATTTATTCCTCTAATCTCACAGTTAACCAGAATAAAGATTAGGACAGTGTCAGTAAAATTACTTAGCATAACATTGTCTTGCACCCCAACTGAGACTACGCTTAATGCCTTGTAACCCATATCGCAGTGAAAACTTTGCCATTAGTCATAAGAACTCTCTAGCTTTGCTCTCAAACTGGAGAGGAGATATGATAAGACACTCTTGCAACTTTTTTAAGTAATAATCACTCATGTTTTACCACATTCCTATACTTTACCACCTCCATACGTATAATCTCTTTCCATTCTTCCCCCAGAATTAAGAGTAAGATAAACTCATTAGCAAATTGACAGCAGCAAGGCAACTGGGGTAGACGAGACAAGGCAGGAGTACGAGAATAAAACAGAGTCATAGAATCATCGAATCACCAGGTTGGAAGAGACCCACCGGATCATCAAATCCAACCATTCCCACCAATCTCTAAACCGTGCCCCTCAGTACCTCATCCACCCACACCTTAAACACCTCCAGGGAAGGCGAGTCAATCACCTCCCTGGGCAGCCTGTTCCAGTGCCTAATGACCCTTTCTGTGAAGAATTTTTGCCTTATGTCGAGCCTGAACCTCCCCTGGTGGAGCTTGAGGCCATTCCCTCTTGTCTTGTCCCCTATCACTTAGGAGAATAGGCCAAGTGACATGGTAACTATCCAACAGAGAGACGTAAATACAAGATGACTTGGATGACAGAACAAGATCAATACAACTACCCAACTAAGTATTACTGTTCTCTGTAGTCTAACAGGCAGATGGCAACAGTTTGTAGAGGGGTTACAGTCTGGCTTCAGGATAGCCACACCTTTAACTGGTCTCTTCATACCTCAAGACACAGACATACAATCATCTCACTCCTTTCTCTCACCCTAGTCTGACTGAGCACATGCAATGAATTCTCCTTAACTAATGAAGATCTGTTCAACCCTAGCAGAGATAACATAAAGCTTTCCTGTAATGCAGTTCTACAGAGGACTTGAACTTCTACAGTTGCACCTGAACACAAGAACGAGCTTGTGCTTCCTCAAAGGTAAGTTTCTGCCTTGGTCCAGAACACCTCAGCCACCCGTTTCACCTGTGACAAAAAGCTCTGCAACAAAGGGCTCACAAACTTCATTTGTAAACCAAAAGAACACTCACGGCCCTGTCAACTAAGTAACTCTGATATTAATCTCATTTATTCTGCTTATTTTCTTCAGCTTCCATCTGAGATTAAAAGTGTACTGCAGGAATCAATAGCGTGCTATTGAACCTACAAACAAGGTAAGCAGGCTCAAATGACCTGAGGCTCAGAAAGATCAGCCAGTAAATAAGTCCCCTGAGCCACACTGGATTATTTGGGTGGTTTGGTGTTTTTATTTCAAGCTGTACTTCTAGCACAAAAGGAAGCAAACAGAGGTGGCTTCAAGGAAATAGTTTCTCCTACTCCCAACTCTGCCAGCACCAGGAACAATAAATCTTACGTTGCTTGTCTATTTCTTCTATTAAGAATTCATTAATGCAAAAATACAGAAGGGCAACACAGGGCCCTATTCTCAACTTTAGAAGTACTATTGGTACTGAGTAGTGGTACTGAGTTTACCAAATACAGTGAGTAAACCCACTGAGAGCCAAGGGCATTTACCCTGTGGGTGCTTAGACAGTAGGCAAACAGGGTCAAATTTCACTCTCCTGCTTGCAGGCAGAGAATAGCGATCATACCTCAATTCTGAGAGTTTTGCAATTGTGTGTCACAATGAAGAAGAAAAAAAAATCTGTTATGGCAGTACAACAGGATGCCTAAAAAAGACTCAGCCCTGACAGTATCTGAAGAATTTTTTTCTGCTAATGCTTCAGAATTGAAGTGGTACTGATGTTAAGTTTTAGAAGATTCGTCTGTTACCAAGACAGCTTTTTCCAGCCCACAGTGCTTACAGAAGCATCACCACAAAACCTACATACCTGTCTTTGTCATGAAGTTTCAGCTGTTCCTGTGGATGGCCAACATCATATACCCGGCCTTCATGCAACAAGCACGCAGCACTGCCAGCAGGGCAGTCTCTGGTCTCTCCACTTGACCTTCCTGTTATAGATTACAGAAAACAGAATATAGGATGCAGTTTCTAAACCCTGCACTACCTCAAGTACCTTGTCTTTTCATCTGCAAGTTCACCATTCATTGCTTTGCCCTTTTCTAAAACAACCTTTTCAAATGGGTTACATTACAATGTGAGATAAGCTACACAAAACCTGAAGCACTTATGATATACAACTGGGAAGCTCATGCTTCCCTCCTCTCATCCCTCATGTCAAAGTAACTGTAGCTAGTTTCCAGTTGGTAGTACAGATGCTGGATGCCCAGGGCTTTAAGAACATCTAGAAGTGTTTCAAGTTGGGTTTTTTTTTCACAACAATAAAATTATATCAAGTAATAGGTAACCCCTCCTCACCAGGAAGGCTTTTCCCCCCCCTCCTTTGTTTGCTATAAACCAACTTATTCAAAGCTATCAGCAAAAAATTTCAGACTAATGGGATTTTTAAAAGAATAGACCTGCCACTAAAACTAGAATCACAAACCCTTAACAGGGGCATAAAATATGTATTTATCTAGAAAGTAAAAAATGCAATGGGAGTATACCGCTAAACTAGCCTTTTCAGCAAGTTTCAAATGAGCTGTTTTGCTGGTTTACTTCCTTCCACATATAGCTCCCAAATGACATGAAAGTGCTTGCTATGCACCATTACCTGCCCAACCATCTAAACACTCTTTTTAGATGCATCCCAGGACATTAACTCAGAACTAAGCTAAGTAACTGCCTGAAACTGAAGTCCAAAGCAATAAATTTAGAGCATGTGAAATGCAATGCATCATCTCAGTCCTACTTGGCAGCAAAGAGAAGCAGATGATTTATTTCATTCAGTCCAGTTTGTCAACTTTTATAACAGTACTTGCCCATCCAGAAGGGGCTTAAGTAAGACTTGGCTTCATAAGAAGCAGCCTTCAGATCATCAAAGGTAACTTGAAACAAGGGTGCAAGTCCCAAAATACTGATCTTTGGCCATAGGATATCAACTGAGGCACTGGAAAAGAACCACACTACTAGAAATTTATACACCAATAGGTAACACAAGCAAGCGTTCACACCTAAGTCCCTGCAGATGTTTATGAACAAGGAATCATCATCAGAATCATCCACTAAGTAGTTTCCCGAAAGTTTGATGAGAGGATTCAAGTCATGTTTTTTCCAATCTTCATCAAACGCGTAGCAAGGGACCTAGAACAACAAAAAATTACATATGATCCACAGTACACAAGGGGGGAGTATATCAAACCAAGTTAATATGTGGAAAAGGTTTTCAGTTCTGGAAGTTCAAATACTTAAAGCTAGATATGCTGACTAAAACGTGGCATCCAAAGTTAGACTGTTCTGCTCTAGCTGTACAATAGTTTTACTATAAACAGACATCCAGATCATAAAGTCTGAAGAGTTATTAAAAATTTTCAGCTCGCTCCAGCAATTTCCAACAGATGCTTTGTATGCCTATGAAAATGTAAGGTCTATGAAGATTGTTCAGATTCGTTTGGGGTCAGGGCAGGTGGTTAGAGTAAAACTGCCAGATGCGTGAAGCATAACTTCTGCATGGATAGTATAGATTACCTCTTTCACAGGTTTAAACAAGTCCTTCTTGCAAGCCACAAAGGTTCTCCATTCAAAATAGTGTACACACTCTGTTGATGTCACAAATTCAGGAGTACCCTATTTAAAGGAGAAAAAAAATAATGCTTTGAAAGCCAGACTTACATTTTATTTTACCCCCATACACAGCAAGAATTTCACTCAAGACTAAGAAAAACAAAATACAGCATGTCACAGAGCAAGGACATACACTTTCTTATTAGCATTTCTTAGCAGCAAGTTAGTTGATAAACTCAGGAAAATGCAGTGAGCCAAATCCTCCTCAGTCTGCATATACAAGACTCAAATTAGGATGTGCCAGTCCTGATATGCAGTAATTGTACTACATCTTTTAGAAGTGCTCACTATGCCAATTGATATTGGCAGAAGCATCAGTGTCACAGTTTCTGGAAAGAAAAACACCAATACAAATATACAGAAATGGACTAACAGCAAGGCAATGTACAGCTTACCAGTTTGATGTCCTTTATCCTATGAAGAGTGATTAGCAATCTCTGCTGCTACATGGAAACACTCTCCAATCTCAGGTACTTATTTTTATGGGTTCATGTTATATACACTTATATCTGTTTCAAGATGGGGGTGCTACCAGAGTTGAGGGCTGGATGCTCAAGTGAATGTCTCTGCTTCGAGAAAGAAGCAGATTTTTCCATTCTCCCTCCATCACCTCAGCTAGAAGCACTTCAGCATATTTAAACTGATTCTCTCCATGTTTAAACCTGCCATGGAAGTGTTGGAAACAGGTTGTTCCAGACAAAATCCTTTTAGTATGTCACATGAAACACAGGTGTGAGAACTATGCTAACTAGAAAAAGTTTGAAGAATCTAGTGTTACAGCTGTTGAGTTGAGCAATCGTCTTGAATTTAGTTTAGAGAGTCATCTGCTGACACAGAACAGGAAGCATTTCAATATCATCACTGCACTGGCATTTTGTTTAAATTGGCTAGACTTCCAAGAGGGGGTGCACAACAGCATCATCGGTGCCAATCAACAGTGGTACTAACAAGCGTTTATCTCCGATACCCAAATACGTAAACTGATCACAGCCTGTACAGAAAAACAAGCTGTGATATCACTTAAGCATGTTGAAAGCATAACTAGAAAAGCATGCTGAGGTGAACTGCATACACATACTCCCCTAGGAGCTTTTCAGGGATCTCCATTCACACTTCAAGCAGATTCTCACAAACAATCCCCCAAGAAGCCAAGCTGAATCTGTAAGTGCTGTTAGTTCAGCTATGGGCAGACAAAACAATGCTTATTGTTGTCAGCTACGCTGACTTATAAGAGGTCAGTCATTTTCTTCGATGCCGTTCTACTAAACCGATCTGCTAGGTCCACAGCTTGGGCACAGCCAGCATTTAAACACTAGTTCTTGTTGTTCCAGCACCCTGTACACTGTTGACTTATTTCTTCATATTACAATACCAGAGTGCAATCCTTGTGAAAACATTAAAGGCCCAGAAAAGCCAATGATCAGAGTTAACCTGTAGATCTACAATTATTTTGTACAGGGGCTGAATTTTTAAAGCCAGACTAGATCATAACCTTAATTTGGTACTAAAACATAATTGGCTCTTCCTTAAGCTATGACACTCAGTAATTATTGCACATCCATTAATATAGCAAGTCTCCTTAAAAAGCAAATTAGAAGTACATGCCATTTCCATTGAAGATAAGAACACTCAACTTAGACTTACCAATGTTTTGCCACACAGGAAGTTAATGTTGCTTTGAACATGGTGCTGACTGCCTTGCTGCACACAGGTTTCTGTAGTGTTGAGTTCCATAAGATTTTTAGAAATTTTTTGCAAGCCTACATCACCTAAAGTTTAATAAAAAAAAAAAAGGAGGAGTTCATCACACTGCAGTACCAGACTCTAATTTCAAGCACTGAGCAGTACAAGACATACCAGTTCACTTGAAAACAGTCTTTATCAGAGTACAACTGAAGACCTTCTTTGTGGTTCTTGCAACTGGAACACTAGATCCAAATTAAGGTAGTGTTTCATATCTCTAATTACACTTCTACTTTCTCAAAAGTTTTAGCAAGCACTTTGTTAAGCACAACAGCAAGTGACATTACGAACTAATCACTGTCTTAGGAACAAAGGATTCCACCAGAAACTGTTACCAACTACTTTCAAGTACCAAAATTCACTCTTTCCTCCCATCAGCTTCTATTTATCAGCTTTTTAGCCCTTATGCCGTTTTTACAAATATCATTAGCACACAGAGAGTTTGTAACAGAATCATAGAATTATTTGGGTTGGAAGGAACCTTTAAAGTTTATCTAATCCAACCCCTCAGCAGTGAGCAGGGACACCTTCAACTAGATTAGGTTGCTCAAATCCCTGCCCAATCTGACTTTGAATATTTCCAGCAATGGGGCATCCACAACTACTTTGGGCAGCCTGTTCCAGTGTTTCACGACCCTCATCAGAAAATTTATGCCTTGTATTTAGTCTAAATCTACCCTGCTTTAGTTTAAAACAACTAATTCTTGTCCTATCACAACAGGTCCTAGAGGCCTTTCTCTCCATCCTTCCTATAAGCCTCTTTTAAGCATTGAAAACCTGCAAAAAGATCTCCCTAGAGCCTTCTATTCTCCACACTGAGCAATCCCAACTCTCTTCAAAGGAGAGGTGTTCCATCCCTCCAATCATTTTTGTGGTCCTCCTCTGGACCTGCTCCAACAGGTCCTTGTCTTTCCCCTGTGCTGAGGATTCCAAGAACTGACAGTACTCCAGGTGGGGTCTCACCAGCACGGAGTAGAGGTACAGAATTACCTCCCTTGACCTGCTGGCCATGCTTATTTTAATGCAGCCCAGGATAGAGTTGTCCTTCTCGTCTGTGTGCACACATTGCCAGCTCTGTGCACATTTTAATTTTAAGTTTACTTAATGAAGAACCCATTGGTGCCTGGGTACAGCCACTATACTCGCATTGTCTGCGGACAAACCCAACACAGATCCACTGCCTCAGCACATCTCCCTGCAGCTCCCATCAATTCTAGCACAGCTAGCATGCTGCATGAAGGTCAGGGTCAGTGCTGCATTACTGTGTATCCTTCTCTACAGCAACTCAAAGAGGGGGAAAGGTGGGGCACATTTCAAGTAATGATGACCGCCAGCTCAGGCCACTGAAATGTTCCTGCTCAAACCTATTCTGTTAGGTGTTAAGCACCAAGTGCTTTAGAAGTAGCACGCTAACTCCACTATGTCCATTTTTTATAGGTAGATTTTAATTCTGCAAAGAGTTTTGGTTGAATTATAGAGAATGCTATAAAATGCAAGTACTGACCAGCTTCCCCCTTCCCATTTTTGTTGATGTCTACACTAGGGAGAAAGCAAGACAAATCTGTATTCATTGCAGACACCAGCTTTGCACCTAGGCCAGATGTTGCTTCATCTTAAAAACATACTTGCTGGAACTTGACGCAGCCTGTTATCTCCTCAAGGCTAGCAAACCTACACTACACCACACCCAAGTAACATAGTCTTGAAAGCAAAAGGAGCATAAGAGAACTGGGCAGGAAGAGGGCACACGAACCTCAAAAATACAGTCAAGGCAATATTCTGCAGAAACACCTCTCCAGGCACCCATACTTTTACCAACTGCCAGTGCTTCTCCTAGTGACAGGCACTGTTTGGTATCTTTCCAAAAAGCTCCCCAGCACTATTTTTCAACCCAGTCCTACAAAGAAACTGAGCAGAGATCCATTTGTGACTGTTTCTGATTACCACAGACTGTGTTGAACTGTAGCAGGGAGAAAGCAACTACAGCCACCAAAACTTGCAGGTAATGCTGGACTTATTTTAGTTAGAACAGAAACCAAATGCTAGCAAACATCAAGCATCCCCAAGCATCCCCTCAGCAGCTCAGAGCTCTTTTACCATGGTGCACATGCTTATGCTAATTGCACTTCAGGAAGGTACATTAAGATGCTCATACTGAAGCAGCCATTTCCTGTAAAACAGGAGAATGACCAGTGTTAAAGATCACTAAACAAACCTCCACCTTCCCAAAGGAAGGTAAGAGTGGAGATACGCCAGCACAGAACAGCAGTGCAGACTAAACCTGTACATGCATGTGCACAGACTGAGAACCTGCAACAGTGGCACATATTACCACCACTGCAGTTCAGGGCCACCTTCCAGACACCTGGAGGCTGCCAGTGGTTCATGCTTGCATATTTCCTGGCACTGTCATTATCAAAAGGCTATCTTCAGGTTTTTAAGATTTCCAGCACTGATGCTGAAAAAGATGCCATGCAGCCCTCTTAAACCAAAGTAGCTGATGTGAGAACAAGATTTTTACTTATCACATCACTGCTTAGCAGATGTTGGCAAGGAATCCTTCCTCCCCTGTATTAGCAGAAGGAAGCCAGGACAACTTTCTAGTCAAAAGAGCTATATATAGGTAACAATACACAAATGTGATTAAAAACTCTGATTACAAGTGTCTACAGTTTTAAGCCCTGGCTTACCAGGGAACTTACAGCAGCACCACCCGAGGACTTACCTCAATGTTCTATAAGCATTAGTTTTATCACAGCTCTGAGAACACACTACATTGCTCTAAAGGCCTTTTGAGAACTCTAGTCTCCTCAAAGTGATATTCAAGCAAAATCAAGTTAAGCCAGTATATCTTGTTTACTACATGCCAATATGCATGTATTCCTCCCCCCTGCATGCTTGAAACTAGTTTGGGAACTTGCTAAAAGTTTTAGCAAGAATTTCTTCAGTGGCACATGACTCCTCTCATACCTGCTCACAGAGCAAGTAGTCTCATGAACCACCCCTTCATACTACCAGCTTCCCACGAGCTTCCTTACAAAGCACCAGTTTTGCAACCACTCTTTCCATAATATTAAGCTTTCTCTTCAATGACTCGTGTTTCTTTGTTACTTCAGGAATGCATTCCTTCCACAAGCAATACCAAAAAATTAGCTAGTGCAGCTTTATAGAATTAGCACCAGATACTTCATGTTACACAATTGTGCTAAATAAGTATGAAAGGCACTGTCCACAAAACTTTTTACTTATTCACTCCTTTATCTGTCCACTTGTTTGGAAGGCAAAAGGCAATCACCCAATCAGTTGATTAAAAGGGGGTATTTAGGTGGAAGCTATAATTTCATGTTCTGCCCTCCTACTGCAGCGGGACAAACTGTACATTTCACCACTCAGGTTAACAAAGAGTTATGGTAATATTTCCACTTCTACTTTTGGTACTAATCCAGCTAAATGGCACAGGAGTCATTACATGTCACACTGAATTAAGTAAGTACTATGTCATAAACATCAAGCATCCCATCCTAGACCTAAGCATTTGCCTGTACCTTGAAAATTTCTAAGGTCAATCAATGAAGCTGAAGAGCTTTTTCTAGCAGAAGTCTTCGAGGTCCTAATACCAACACTAATACATCAAATTGACACACAGTTAATGCTAGTCACAAGCCTCCTTGCTCTACATTTTTTGAATGAAACATTAGAAGCATTCCCCCTGAGATGTTATGCTCCTCAGAGTAAAAGATGCTACTATGTGCAATTGCAGTTTGAACTCAGATGCATCTAACTAGTTATTACAGAAAGCTCTGGGCCTTGAACATACTGCACTAAAAACCAAAAACATGCAGTCATGGACTGAGATATCCTTTTATTCATGCACTCAGTGATTTTATAAGCCTGGGTCACAACACTATTGGTCTGAAAAGCACAGATTGACTGCAGCCTGAAAATAAAGTATCGCTACAGTTAATGGAGAGGAATGGGGAGAACAGCAGCTAATCACCTACTGTACATCTGCATACAGGCAAGAAACATTTTCTTTATCACCATCTTCCAGCAGTTCAAGCTTAGACACTTCTACTGAAGAGTCACAATGTTTAAGAGCTGTCTGCTAAGGGAAGGTAAGACTGGCAAGCACGCTAAATTCAGACTTCAGAACTGCAGCTACTAAGAGGCAGTCTGAAGAGACATTACTCTTCCGAAAGCTATTGCTTTATTCTCTTAGAAGTAACAGTCAACTATTAGAACACCTCGTCATCAGTATCCATATATCGCTGTTGCACTAGCTGAAGTACAGAAGCAACCTTGAAAGTCAAGCATCCATGAAAATACATATATACTGTTGAGAGCACAAACTACTTCCAAGTGATGAAACCACGTGCAAGTATGTGTACAGGAATATGCCAATTTCATATTTAGATCAGCATGCAGAAGTTCACCACTGCTCAGAATAACAAGGACATCTTGCAGACTACTGAAGTGGACACTAGATTAGACAAGTGTAAGTGAAAACAGAAGACTGCAGGTAATTGATTTCTGTTCTGCATGTATCAATGTACGGTTGACATCCCTGAAGCTTGGCAATAATCCAATAGTGCATTACAGAGAGAAACCTGACTACTCTGAACAAAGAGCTGACATTACATCAGGCTAGGCTGTGGTATAGTTCAAAGATATAACTCAAGCTTTATTCTGTGTTCAGTATCAAGTTTCAAACAAGGCTGCGCACAGTGCATATCCCACCACAGGTAGATGCAATTACTTCTGCTTGAGAAAGCCTTGCATAGTTTCACACTAGGGTAGAGATAACTAAAGTATACGCTAAGTTTCACTGTCATGTGAAGTGATTATCTGCAATCTAATCAGCTTTCCAAGATCTTCTCAGTAAATCTACAACAGAATAAAGTTTTATGCTGTTCTGAAAAGGAAAAAAATTTTGCTAACAGATCAAAGTTTGCAATAGTTACACAACCATCCATTAACATGATTCTGAACTACTTATGAGGAAGGACACTTGTTTACTTACCTACAGACACATAGTTCTTTGTATTGATGTTAAATGCACAGACTGCACTTGATTTTCCACACTTCTCAACACCAGAACAGAAATTTATTTTATAAAGCACGTTCTTGTCTGTATCGATTGCTTCCCATGTGTAACTGAAAAGAGAAAAAAGCCTGTGAATTTGTATTCATACCACACGCACCATCCTCTAGATATAAGTTCCTGAATCAATTGAGTTAAAGCTAAGAACATCACTAACTTGAGTTACATATTTGTGTTCTATACCCATAAATATCAGAAAAAAAAACCATTGTGTCAAAGTAAAGACTAAAACCAATTTAAATAATTGAGGAGTGTATATGGCTTTCATATTCCCTTTTCTTGAAGGCTCAACCACCCATTCTTCCCTATCAAATCTCTATGAAGGCCACTCTGACTAGGACTAATTGCAGATGGTGAACACTTGGTTTAGAAGTTTATTAGGCTCTCAAAGACATTTTTGGCAGGCTGCACACTACTGCATTTTATCAATATGCAATAAGAGTGGCAGAAGTTCTAAGACTAAGCGGAATAGAGTAGCCAGCAATATCCTATCTGCCAAGAGCAAAGCCACTCAACTTCAGGGACAAAACCGGAGTTGAGATTCTCACAGCATTCAGACTGAATGATGCTAATAATGCTCATCAGGGCCAAGTTGCACATTTATGCATTTATCTATACATTATATATATAAAAACATATATCAATATTGAAAGAACAGCATCTGAAGGATGGTGTCAGAAGAAGAGATATCCACAAGAGACTCGGTGAAAGATGATACTAGCTAGCTACAGGCATGTCAAAGTCATCTATCTAACAACTGATAGAGGAACATGAAGCTCTGGTTAAATACAATGGGGAATAAATTGGAGTAAACAGAAGAAAAATAATTAAATTCAGTGTAGTTCAGAGGCAGAGCAAGGGTTCATTTCCCACATAGCAGGTGCTAAGACTGCAGTGAGATGTGGTCAGCCACATGACACAGCACCACCCAGTTTCAAGGCAGGCCCAGGCCAGCTAGGTTAGAGCCAGGAGCTCTTTAGGCAACCTGCCTTACTAGCACAATGCTGTGGCCAAGCTGTTAAAAAGGCAAAGCTCAGTAAACATTTGCCATCATCTTGATTCAGCTACACCTCTTCTGGTGCCAGCACCAGCTGGAACCCTCTGGACAGTAAGGATTTTTGCAACATAAGAAATTCCCCAGCCTCCCTTCCATCCCAAGTGGAAACTTCAGTAGGATTTAATACAGAGTCATCACATCATAAAACTGAGGACAGCAGAGTCATGTATAAGGTATTCCCTATTCACAGCTCACATCGGGTTTAATACACCTGCCTGACTCACAGAAACATCTGTCTTAATCTACAAATGAATATCAAATCCAGTGAGTGTCCTCAGCTCCCTGCTCTCAGCTCTCAGTAAACTAGAAGGTGACCAGAAGCTTCACCTATGAGGTTTGTTAGCCTTGATCTCTAGCACCACTTGACATTATTCTATCCTAGATCCTCCCAGGAAAGGAATTCTTTGTTGCACCACTCTGAAGCCCAATCCTCGGGTGAGGAAAGGGCAACAACAGTTCAGTTACTTTACTCTAGATTTTGATTCAGCCAATAGCTCCTCAAATCCACTGTGTCCTATCTCTAATCAAACAGCTGCCAGTGAAGTACCACATACTTTTCCATTTAATTACTCACTACAGGGTTCTTTGCTTCCTTGTACTACCAGCAGTCTTATTAATTTCAGTCTACTAATGACTGGGACAATTTAGGGACAAGTACAAGAGAGTTCTTTCTGCAAACTGAAAAAAAAAAAATTATGTCCTAATTATACAGGGATATAAAAGTTCAAATAAAATAACATAAGTCTCAAAAAATAACTTACCAGGTACTGGATCACATCCAAAATACAAATAAAATTACTTTTTAATCAGATTCAAGTACTGTGCCTCAATCCTAGACAAATACTTGCAATTATTGTTTCCTCATAAGCAGGTAGAGCTCACATTTTACAGTCATACTGGCTCAGAGCACTGAGCTAGTTTCTTAAATTTCTGAAATGGATAAAGAATCTCACTGCAGGATGATGAAAATTAAGCTACAGCACAGAATAACCAAAGTCAGGAATAGGATAAAGCTTGACAACACACAATCATATTTACAAAATAGTTTAAAAGGATCTAACTCTACTTTCAAGGGCTTAGAAAGCAGCAAGAGATTACACTAAAACTGTTTTTACATTCAGGAGAAAATGTATTTCAATCAAAATACAATTTCTTCCACAATGAAGGCCCCAAAGGTTAGTATTTCACTAAAAAATTCCCAAAGGCTTCAGTATTCTCTTTTGTCTAGTTTTGGAAGACTATGAGAAGGCAACTTTTAATACTAAGGAATAACACTTTTGATTAAGCTGGAGTCCTCTTTGGTGTGATTTTTTTTTTTACTTGCAAACTGAAATCTATTTGCAAACTGAATGAGAATCTGAACCCTCCATGCAACAGAATTATCATTCTGGGGGATTAAGAGGTTTGCTTTCCCAGTTACATGTTATGAAACAGAGGAAATCAACATCATGTCAGTTCACCCACATGCCAGAAGCAAAAAAGAAACAAGATGAGCAGCTTACAGAAGTAAAGTAGAGACTGAAGCCAGCTCTTCCTTCTGCCCTTTCACAGGCCCCTGAACAGGGACAGCTGGGGAGTCACTTGAAACAGTCCACAGAAAGGAAATAACACCCCATGTTCAATCATGTTCCAAAGCACAACTTCAATGGCACACAAAAATGAAAATCTGATGCAGCTTCAGAGTAGTATTACCTTCAAGAATGTTGGAGGGACTTTTTTTTTTTTAAATGGGTGGGAGGATCAGGGCAGGATTTATTCATTGGGAGTAACAGCAGGTTGGATGTAGCCTAAGCAGTTGTTCTCAGAGTGAAAACAAGAATTATTCCTCTCACAAGTACAACTGCTGGCATTAAATTAGTGCTTGGGAATACTTTTTCAAGACACATGTTCTCTACTTTCTAACAAGATACAAGCTGACCTCTCAACTGCATCCCATAACAGAAACAATCTGTTGGCAATCACATCATACCTCCTGACTACGGTTGAGCCACACAGACTGGATTTCTGCAACTGCTCAGCACTCAACTCCACCAGAAGAGATGCCTCACGTAATTACCCCTTTGCCAGGGCCAGATAAACTTATCTTGTTTGAAGGGCTCAAGCAATCCTTGACTCAATGCAGTTGAGCTCGTTTAGGGAGCTGTTATACCAACAGTTTTAAAAAGCACCAAAGACTTGGTCATGGTGTGGGGTGTCACATGTCCTCTATCCAGGGGACTCAATACAGCTGCCACCCCACAAGACAGCACCATTCAAGCAGCCGGTTCCAGATCTGAGATCAACCTGCCTTGATAGAAACTGTCAGTTATTTTTGCTAAAGACACAATATCACACCTGTTTCCAGATAAACCCAACCATGGACTGTCCCACGGTAAGAGACCTGAAACACATATCCACATTAACACTCCAAGGCAGGCTCTTCTCCTCCCCTGCGTGTTGCTGGTCCCAACACCCGACACAACATGGACTCAGGGACTGGCCTCTCTCAAAATTAACTCAGCAAAAACAACAGGTGCCTGCGCATGTGTGTGGAGAGGGGACTGAACCTAGCCAGTTCCCTGTCTGGCTCACAGCAGTTTCTGGCCCTGCACCAGAAGCAGCAGGGAGGCAGCACCAACTTGAGACCACTGTCAAAAGCAATTGTGCAAACAAGGTCCAGACGAGTTACTGGGAATAACCTTGCCTACTGGTTAGCTTTTCCAGCTACCTAGCTTTGTTTAAAACACTGAAGGGATTGCATGAAAAAGAAAATAAAACTACTTTTTGGCAAGTTGCAACAAAAACAGCTCTGCTTTTTTTTTTTTGACAAATGAAAGAAGCAACTCATGGAAAAGTTAACATGAAAAGAAAAAGCAAGACTAGTTCACCTTGAAAATCATGAGCTCAAGTATTGAAGTCTGACAAGGTACAGATAGCTAATGGCTGTCACAGAATTTGCATCCTCACACCAGAGCCACTTTGAGTTCTGAGCATTAGTGAACCATTTCAAACACAACAGAGAACCAGAAAGACTATTGCAAACATTCCTATAACCATGTTCAAGTTTTCAGTTCTCAAAATCTTACCCAAAGAATAACCACTAGGAAGAAAAGTACACCCTGCTTGTAACAACTGTAAAATGTAGTTACAAAGAAAGATGCATTTGCTCTCTAGGGAATGCACTGAAGAATGTCAAAGCAAGTTCTCCTTATAGAAAGGGAGAGCTTGAGCGGCACATGGTACACAGCTATCATTATGCTCCAAGATCTTTTTAATGCATCCCTACTCATGCTTAGCTCTGCTGTAGCTTACCTGCCACCCTTTCCAATCCTCATACACACTGTATGCCTTCAGGCAAGTTTTCCTGCACATGCATCATATGTAACAGCCTTACAGTTACACCACAAGCTGTTCAGCTTTCTCCATCTAAAAGACATTTGGTCTTTCATGCTACACTCTAAACCACATCTACTACATCATTTTACACAACACTAAAGGAAAGCGATGGCAGTTTGAAGTACACAAGAGCTATAGGAAGCTCAAGTGTTGAGAATTCGCATTCAAACCATTATAATGGCAGCTTCCCAGGCATGTGAAGTAATCATGCACATATGCAAATAAGCCCAGTAATGACTTATTTATTACATCTCCCACTTAAATGTCAAAGCAGTTAATGAGGCTGAGCAAGTTCACCTAAAGGTCACCTCTCCGTACTCAGCCTCAGTGAAGATGCATGTGCTAAGCTGAACACTAAACCAAGGGTTTCCAGTGGTACACAAGAGCAGTTGTGGTTTCACAACAGAGGTTGAAAAGACAGCATTTGAATGAACAGAACTGTGTGCACAACCAGCTGTAGGAGTTATATTATTAAAAACTATAGCATTAAATGTAAAGTAGACTTGACTTACAACCCCAAACCGGAAAGTCTGCATAATAGCAATCCCGTCATGTACAGCTGTTAGAGGAGTTTTCCTTCCACTCATGAGTCGAAAAGTTAAACAAGTTATGCACCAACTCCTATCCTTGCACAGGAGACAAAACCACTACTTGTTCTCAAATCACCTCTCATCCATGGTAGATTATCAGGCAAACCAGCACACAGAAAAGACAGTTTGTATTTGCTGTTCTACCACGACACTCAAAACATTTCCTACAATTTTTAGAGGGGAAGGAAAGTTTTACAGTAACTACCCTGATATTACACGGAAGGTGAACCTTAACTGTCAAGTTTTCTTTTGGTTTTAAAGGAGATGGGTTTAATTAACTCTAACTTCAGAATTTATTTCTCCCATGTTGTCACATGAAAGATGTAAGGGGAAGGAAAAACAGAAAGACACAAAACTGACTAGTAAGTTGCTATATCCAACCAGCTCCCTGTATTCTTTCCCAGGTACTCATACTGCAGCAGTCTTGGAGACACCTTTACACAGAAGTTAAAAAGAGAATTCCGATTGCAAGTCACAGGACAGCACAGTCATTTGTCACAGCATACAAGAAAGATAGAGGAAGCATGACAAATACAGTCACTAGAAGCCATGACATTTGACAGTTTCAGAGAATGTAAGTTTTCCTTCTTTCCCCAGACTGCCCAAGCATACCAGCAGTAAGGCTACATAAAACAAGCAATGAAAACCACTAACTGAAGTTTAAGTAAACTCCTGCCACATTTCTTGCACCAACAGTTTTGACACCTTTGCTCCTCTGCAAGACCACCTTCCTAACCAGAGTATCACTCCACTCTTATTTAAAGGAGTGTCAGTGCCTTCACCAATCCCCCACATTTTCCTTTCCTGACCACCTTTTGACATCCACACACCAGACAGAGACTGCTACAGCTTTACCAGCTCTATTATGCCACACAAAGTCAGGACACTGCTTTCTTAAATTATAAAAGAAATCAAAACCTTGTCTTAAGGCACTGCAGAAACAGGTTAGTCAGGGACCTCTACACCAACGTTGTCTCTTGTGGCCAAGATGTCAGCGTTTGCACTACCCAAGGGCATCATCCTCCACTTGACAGCTTTGCTGCAACCGTGCCCGAGATGACACACCACTGATCTCCATGGGGCCTTCCCATCAGTCAGAGTGCAAGTTCTTGGTTTATTTCCTTTACACGCTCTAGATGACCGGGTATAAGTCTGTCAAAGCAATTTTTCCCACCATGGCATAACAGCAAGCGCGTGCCTTTGAAGCAGTCCATCTTAAAATGAAAGTTGCCAATTATGTCATTTATTCACAATTTACCTTCACTTGTCATTAACAAAATGAAACTAGCTTCAGCAATTTGCATCCACAGCACTTCCAAACATTCTTCTAGTCAGACACATGCAACAAAACCAAACCAGATATTGATAAGTCTTAACGCTAGTCTCAAAATAGGAACTACTTAAGAATCAAGTCATTTAAAACAGTGTTTTTAAAAAAAATCATTAGAATCAGAGAAGTCAAATTCCCTCCAGAAGCCACACAATAGTTTCCCATTTCTGTCTCAATTCCACAATTAGGGTGGTCATCTGACAAAATTTTTTGCCACAGGTTAACCTTGCAAGCAAACCTACTTTCCCTTCATTTATTGGTATCACACCCCATCTTACACCAGAAGGGGAGCCCATTCCCTCCAGTGACCCAACCTCTGCCCTCAGTCCTACACTGTTACACTGGTGCCCACCCAGTGCTGCTGACAGAGATAGCGTAATCCCTTAAGTAACGCTGCATATTCTGCCTATATAATGAACAAATTAAGCAAGAATATGCCAGGCTAAGTTCATGGCTGAATTCAGAGTAGGAACATGCCAAAACATGAAGAATAGTGTCATTTCCACATAGCAGTTCTCATTATTCAGAGCTTTCTTAACTCCCCTGGGAGTAACTGCATGGAAACTGGCAATATCTTTCATACAAAGACAACTCTTAAGTGATGTCCCTTCCACATCCCTTCGCATTTTTTCCACACCAGAACTGATGCAGCGACACGGAGCTGTCCTGACCACAGGCGACTCTAACCGAGCAAGTCCCCTCATCTGCAAGCTCCCACTGCCCACCAAGAGTCAGGTGACGAGGTCCCACGGGGGACTGCCCCCACCCCCCACCCCGGCCTCTGCAGAGGCCCCGGGGCAGCGCGGTCCGGTGCCCGGGTACAGCCGTGCTCCCCGCCCGGACCGCAAGCCCCGCTCGGCTCAGCTCCCGCGCGTAGAGAACCGAGACCAGGCACCGGGAGAGTCCCCCCGTTCCGGCCGCCCACCCACCTGCACAGGTCCCGGTAAGCGTCGCTCGGGGCCGCGGCCGCCGCCGGCCCGAGAAGCAGCGACAGGAGAAGGAGGACGACGAAGAGGGTGGGCCGGGGCGGCGGGGGGCCGGCGTGGGCCATGGTCGCGGGCCGGGCCGGGCGGAGACGGCTGCCCCGGGACGTCAGGCGGCACCGGCGACTGGCGGCGCGTCATGTGACCGCCGCGCGCCCACCCCACCTCGTGTCATGTGACCGCCGCCCGCCCTTCCACCTGGTCATGTGACCGCCGTCACATGCAGGCGCGGCGCTCACGTGACGCCCGTCTCCCCAGTTCCCGCCGCGGAGTGGGTGGGGCGTGCCGCCCCCGACCCCCATCCCCAGGGCGCACGGGGCCGCGGGCGGGGGGCAGGCAGGCAGAGGAGGGTCCGTCGGTCTGTCCAGCCGGTCTGACCGTCAGCCGGACGCTCTGTCAATCAGCCAGCCGGTCCAGCCGTCAGTCGGTCCCTCTGTCCGTCAGTCATCCAGCGGTTCAGCCAGTCTGTTGGCCATGCAACACATGCAGCCGTCGGTCGGTCACAGCCAGCCAGTCTGTCAGCCAGTCACACAGTTCATCCACCAGTGTGCCAGCCAGTCCGTCAGTCAGACCATCAGCCATGCAGTCAGTCCATTTGTCAGTCCATCAGCCAGCCAACCAGTTTGTAAACAGTCTATTAACCGGCCAGCCAGTCTGTCTGTCAGTCAGCCAGCCAGCCCATCAGTCTGCCAGGCTGTCAGTCAGTCCATCTGTCAGCCAGTCAGACAATTCATCGCTCAGTCCATCAGGCATGCAGCCAGTCCATCTGTTGGTCTGTCAGCCAGCCAATCAGTTTGTCAACCAGACAGTCTTATTAACCAGCCAGCCAGTCCATCCTTTGGTCAGCCAGTCCATTAGCCATTCAGCCAGTCCATTAGCAATTCAACCAGTCCATCCGTCAGTCAGACAGCCAGTCCATCAATCTGTCTGCCAGCCAGGCCATCAGCTAGCCAGGGAGAGTGTCAATCAGTCAGTCAGTCCACCAGATAGCCAGTCAGCCAGTCATTTAACCAGTCTGTCCTCCAGGCAGTCAGTCAGCCAGCTAATCTGTCAGTCAGCCAGGACAAGAATGGACATGTAACAGCCACCAGCACCCACCATGGACCTCGCCACCCACTGACAGGGAACAGGTGGCCTGGGATGCTTCTGCCCTGGTGCGGTGTGCGGCGCCATGGGGCAGAGCTGCTGCCTCCCTTCATTGCTACACACGCACCTCCAGGGCCAAGTCATCCCTCTTCTGGAGCACCAGCCTTGGAAGGCAGACTGCTTGCCCTGTCTGCTATTGGGAGGGAGAGTTGAAGCCTTGTGCTGTGCCAGCTACTGGCTGGAGTTTTGGTGGGATTAGCTGTGCGCAGGCTCACCCTGTGAAGTGCACTGCGGGTGCCGTGGTGGCTGAATCAGAGAGATGCTGTTTGGAAAAAGTTAAATGGGATTTTAAATAAGTTACTCAAAATGTGCTGTGATGTCTTTGGAGAGAGCAGCAAACTAAACCCGTTAGGGATGGAAACTGTGCAGGCAATGATAGCAGCGTGGTTAGTTGCATTGCAAGAATTAATATTAAAACAGGGAAGCTGGCGTGGTGTGGAAATGTTCCCCCCTTTCAAACAGCAGGCAGGAGGGGAGGCTTGCACAACGCAGCAGCTTCGTCAGAGGGAAGTAGAAGAGATACTGGCCTACCATCCCTGCCTCCTAGGCTACTGTGAAGAGCAGGATGGCACAGAGCTTGTGCAAAAGATCGTTTCCACGATTTAGCAAGTTTTAAATGGGGTTCTTAAGATTCAAAAGAGGGATTTAAGATTTAATTTTTATGAAACTGCAGTTAAGAAGCAAGGCATCTTTGAGGGTGGGAAGAGACATAAAGGTGGGGGAGTGAAACAAAAACAAAAATTACACCTGTTAAACAGACAGCCGACTTACTTGTGTGAAGTAATTCTGTTCACTAATGATGAATACTTTCCAAAAGTCATTTGGAGAAATAAGTGCAAAACCTTTACACCTGAAATAGTTTATTGGGGTTTTGCCCTATTCCCTGACATCCAAAGGAATATGACAGCACTGAAGATTGGCTGTATGGCAGTTTAACCTGATTCCAGGCTGCCACGATCTACTCCTTTCTTCCTTTTTTTCTCTCCCATTATATTTTTCACTTCCCTCCTTTTAAGTAGCATTAGTTCTGCAAAAGGGCAGTCAGCTGGTTATAGGTGCTGATCTCACTGAAACCTAACATACTACTTTGATTGTTCCAGGTAAGTTTTCAGCAGTATCGGTTGCCTGACTTAGGTGGCTCACTGTATATTGGCACAAATATTGACACCAGCTCAAGAAGGGGGACAGGAAGGCATAGCTGTTGCTGCAAGGGTACGAGGCCTCAAGTAAGATCAGCTTTAGCTGCTGTGAAACTTTCCCCAACTAGAGAGAAACCAGAAGTTACAACTGAAGTCAAGCCAAAGGCTCCCCACTGCCACGCATGGTCTCGGTCCCCAGTGCCCCCTGCCTGTCTGCTTGCACAAGATGTGCTGATACTTGTATAAAGCCACTTAACTCAGTTTGACTCATTAGTCCAACAAAAACTTCACTGCTAAAAAAAAAAAAAGAAATAGTTTTCTGCTGGCTGAGCAATTGTAGTCATTTAGTGAAGTGACAAATCCTGGTAAATGGGCAGAGGAGCATGAGGAATGTAAAATAGAATGAGGACTGCCTTGGTTGTTCTATTCAGCTGTGGTGGCAGCTTAGCTTTTAGAGCTATCACAGTCTAACCTAATAGCAATGTCCTCAAATGATGAAAGAGGGAGACCTTCAGTCTTTATATTGGGAAGAGAGTTGTGAAATCAAACAATAATTAATCTATCTTTGCACAGAACCTAACAAAAAAGTGGAAGTGTTCAAGGTTGGGTTGGATGGGGCCTTGAGCAGCCTGATATAGTGGCTCAAAAGAAGACGAAAGCAGTAGACTAAAGGAGTACCAGGTCTATTATTTCTAGTTTTATGTTAGTTAAACATTGCTGCGCTGCTGGCAATACCAGCATTGCTCAGTCTGGACAGAGCCGTGCAAATACCTAAGGCTCACTAGTAAATTTGCTCTGCTTAGCAAGTTGAACTAAAAATATCTTGGCCAGGAAATTTCACTGCAGACAGCAGTACAGACAGAAATGGTGTAGGTTCTGATCTGAGTAGCTACCCACATTTCTGCAGTTTTATTCCTGAAATGATCTTTGTGTACATTTAAGCATGTGAGTGACTCCACTGAAGACAATGTGACTGCTCACCTTGCTAACATTATGAATGCACATAAAGATCTACAGTGTCAGGGCCTGGCAGCATATAAACAGTTAATTTCAGTTATCTGATAAGAGCTACTTCAAAGGTGTTTACTGACAAAAGAATGGAGAAGTGTATAGGAGTTGCATTCTTCACTCTGCATACTTCTTTGTATGCGTAGGGCTCTATATTTGCACAAGGCTCAGAGACTCAGAGGAATATCTGAAAAGTATCTGAACGGCTACCTAAAAAGAAGGGAAGAAACTGAAACATCAGGAAAAAAGAATACCAGTTAGAAAGGGAAAAAAAGCCCCCGAAATTCTACTTTCATCTGCAATACTAGTAAAATACAGTTAATCAAAGTTTCAGCATAGCAAGGATAATTATGGAGTTGCAGAAATACTGAACTATACATTGCAAATACAGACACATTTAAAATAAATTTATAAAGTAAAAAACTGTGGATTCCAATCCTGGACAAAGCATGCAGATTCCAATCCTGGGGCTGTGTCCATTTCCTATATATTTTCCTTAACTTTTATATTCTGGAGGATCCAGTGGTTCTCTCGAGATCTGTGGAGATTCTCCCATGTTTAAAACTAAATAAATACATAAAAACTGGCGAGAGCTATGTGTCAGTCATTATTTTATCCTAAAATATGTTTTGCAAATAGGCAGCCATGTTCCATTCTGAATTTCATTTATAAATAGGAATTTAAATATTTGCCACCCATGCTTAGTGACATTGGCATCTCAGCTAACTGGATACATGGGACAGTGTTAAAATATACTGAAGTGTAATCTTGTAGTCTTACCTTTTTGTTTTCCTTGGGAGAGGCTCAGCACGATGACTGCTAGTTATGTTGCACTAGATCCCAGTATAACTGAAACTCATGCTGAAACTTCTAAGTTACAGATGGGCTTCAATAGGCAGAGTATCGTAAATAGGTGATGTGTACAAAGGTTTTCTACGATTCTTCCTTGCAGCTTGCCAGATATCAAATGTCACATCATTTCATGTTCTTCTGATTCACACTCTTGCTTCTAGTGGTCAGTATCAGCTGTGCAGTACAGACTGGCTGAGAGGCAGCTCATTTCTACTTTTATTGTCTTGGTTCCCTTTAACACTCATATCTGCTCTCTGACTTTTCAATAAATAGTAAGAAAAACTCTCAGAATCTAAAGCTGGTTTTACATCTGGTTGTGGGAAGTTCTTTCTCCAGGGAGGTTTGGATGGTTTATTCCTAAATGTCTGTAAGCTCCACTATAGCAATAATTATTTCTACACTTTGTCAAAACTCTTCATAAGTCTTTTCTATGGAGCCATGCTGTTCTTCAGAAAGCACAGAGGCACCGCTCATTTGGTTGTTCTCTCTTCTATGACTTTATCTTGCTCACTGCAACTAAACTTTAGTCTTCCTAATCTTATGCAATTATTTCTGAGTGCTCCTTGTTCCTTTTGCTGCTGACTCAGTCTTTCACTGTTTCTCTAATTTCTATTCCTTTACCCTTCTTTTCTGTTCTACTTCTGCTCTTCCCTGTTTCTTGCTGTCTAGCATTTTTTAAAGGCAAGCATTTGAGAAGTTACCTCCTTACTTGTTACAATGAGTTATCCTGGTTTATAATTATTTAAAATGAGGCTGTTGAGGAAAACAGTGCCTGGTGACCTTGTTTGGCAGACTTAGGTTTAGGCTTCCCAATGCAGTTAGGGAGATAATTAATAACATTGCGTAATTTAGCTGATACTGTTCAACAAAACTGTAAAAGAATATTGACTTAGTCTAAACATGTTTCTTTTAACTGAAATCTTTGTTGTGTTGGGGAAGACCTTACATGCTGTACTTGATGTACTGTGCACTGAAAAAAATACTGTTTTGTACCATGGCTTAGAAGATTAGAAGACAGCCCTAGTCAAGGCCATTCTTGAGTCATTGCCTGAGCAAGTCTGTAGTAGCTTTCCTGTATTTCTATGTCTCTTTTCACATCTTTCATCTAACTTGCAAGGAATGGGACTCTTGGCTACTTATGCTTGGGTCAGAACTCAACATTTTATAATGATGAAGGATGCGATTCACTAACTAGGGCCTATGTTACTTGGTGGACTTGCAACAAGTAAAGCAAGAACTGTAAAATACAAACTACTTCAACAGAGTAAACCAACGGTACTTTCATTGCTAGTCAATGAAATTTCTCTAGCACAAGTTTTTTTGTGTCAGAGGAGTGTGATTTGATTTCTCTGCTAATCCTGTTTCATTCAAAGCATATACTAGAATTTAAATTATTTAACCTCAAATTAATGTAGAGTGAAAGACTCTTCAGTGTTTTAAACCTTGTTACCCAGTCCTGGGCACTTTTACTTCAATGTTAATCTTCACACTTTTGTCTGTTATTTTCCTAGGAGCTTTTGTAACTGTGGTCTTTTGTTATCCCCCATCTTTGAGGTAGCCACCATCCTTTTGTTCTGTGACCGGTACTGATAATGACAGGCATACATTTCGAACATGCCTTTGCTGATCTCACTGTGTTCCCAGAGACATTCTGTCAGACAAGTAGATGTAGGTGTGGTGGTACAAACACAGCCCCCGCTTGCAAAGCAGGCTTTGGAAATTTAAATGTCCAAAAATATATTTGTTACTTTAGAATATTTTTTTAAAATTTCCCTCCATCCCCTCGCTGACTTACATTTCTCAGCATTTTCCCAGGCTGTATCTCTTGTCATTAAACTTGTACTCCAAAAATATCACCATCTCTTTCCTGATATCATAATCTGTTGTGTTTTGCTTTCCAGTAACATGATTTTTACAATCACTTTTAAACTTCTGGGTATGAAGTGTTTCTCTTACCTGCATGTAGGAGCTCACCTGTCATATGATTATCTCAGTGTAAACAGTTCAGCACAGCAGGTTATGGTAATGGGAAAAGATAACCTCCTGCTCCCTCAGCTAGAGTAGCTGTAACAGTTGCGGTTCCTCTGCTGTGGGAAGTGCAAACTGGTGCAAGGTATATAAAGTTAAAAACCTGCAGGTATCTCTTGTGGAGCTGGAGTAAGTGAAACTTGTTGCCCCATCATGTTGTGGGTTTTGTGAGACAATAAGCAACTTTTTTTTTTCTAATTCAGGAGTTATTTCACCTAATTCATTAGTGCTGTGTACAGCAATAAGTTGTCATCTGTTCCATCTAGATTGTTACAAGGTAGCTGATAAATTTCTGGTTTGCTTAATATTTTCCTGGCTGTATGTAGTGTGACAACTTCTGCTTGTAACTGAAAGGCACTAAAATGAAAATGCCATCTTTATCATCACTTAAAAATTAACGAACTTCATACACAACAGAGAAATGACCAAATTGTTTTGTTTAAAGCATCAAGGCTCAACCTACATTTTCTTTCTTCATATTCTTCTCAGGGAAAGAAGCCATGCAAGACATTTCTTGCATAATGTACTATTGGTGGAGGACTATAATATGTGGTATCATTTATTCAGTTGATTCTTATATCACCCTGTCCTGCTAGAATGTATATTCTGGGAATATGGGGTTTTTTTCTCTCCATGTATACACATTTGTTTTCATAGCCACATTCATAAATATGTTTAGGCCTATATTAAGTGTCTTCTAGATATGCATTTTATTTCCATTACATTTATCTGTAAAACATTTTAAGATACCTGAAGTAGCAAAATAAGAAATGAGGTTACATATAAATTCATTTAGAAGAAGATTAACAATATAGTTCTTTAATGATAGACACCACATTTCCACGTATGTTTTGTATTCATCAATTGCTGAAGGAGATAGAGTAGAGAAAAATAAATATCAGTAGCAATTTATATATGAAGGCCCAGTTAAGCCATTACAGAATTAATGCCAAATAACAATATTGTATAAATAGTTCAATTAAAGATTCACATTAGGTTACAATAATAGATTGCACACATAGATCACAAGACACAAAAGAGATCTCAAAACTACACTGTCTTGAATCTGTAATATCTCCACCTCAGTCAGTGGAAGTAATCAAGATTTTCCCTACATTTTTTCAGTCAGAGTCTGAGTTAAATGAACAGAACACATGTAAATATTATACTGAATGTGTTAGGAAATATGCATCAGATTGACATGGAATAACAACTGTCTTGAATGTCTTGGCATTTTCTCAAGTACTGGCATGAAATTGAAAGATGTGATAATTATTAGAGGAAGAAAATTTTACAGTTCACCCTTACAAAGTGAATAAAGACTATGGTGAAAAATTTACTAGTGATAAGTATTGATATTTCCAGATAGTTATTTCCTTAGTAGCTGAAATAAAGTAAGATTAGGAAATACTATGTATGTTCTTTCCCTAGGTAGCATGGAAGGTTTGTACAACACAAGAGAGAAAGCAGTTTTCTCTGTAAATTATTTGCCTTAAATTTTACCTTCACAGTGTTCTGATGGGCTTCGTGCATTCTGAAGCAAGTGTTGGAGGAGCTGCTGCTTTCTAATGTGCTAGAACTAATTCATCTTGAAAGCTTTAGTGAAACCTTTTGGAGATATTTTCTGCTTCCTTTCTTCTTGCTGCCTCACAAAACGCAATAATGAAGAGACTGACACTGTGTTTGACGATGGGCAGCGGTTCTGAATGGTCATTCAATCTTCTTGGCAGTGTTTTGTTATCCTGATGCTACAGGAGGTACATCATCTCATGAGCACAGTCAAGAGAAGAACATAATGGCTGCAGTGACTCTGAGTAGACAGGATAAGGGGCATCTGATCTCTGCAGAATTTTACAAGTCTTAAGCTAAGGATCAAATCGGAGGGAAGTATGAGTGGAGTACACAGTAGGAAAGTCAGGAAGATAGAAAGGTAAAAGTTGCATGGCATATATTTTCCTGTGACTGTCTGAGGACTTAAAAGAGTTGTCCTGTAGACTTAAAGTTTTCTGCTATAGGGATTAAACAATGGAGAGCCCACAGGATGGCACATGCAGTGGCTGAATGATGCTGTGGGAGGCAATATAAAATCCAGACAGGAAAAAGTGCAGATAAAAGTTTCTCAGTGTTGAAAACTGCTAAGAAACAGAGACCAATGTCATGCTTAAAAAGGTATATTTTAACCAATAAATGAATGAGAAGTGAGCTGATAACTAAAAATATAGTGAATGGATCTGTATTTACAGAAGACTTCAGCCATGCCAAGGTTAGTGATAGAGACATCATTCATTGCTCTGACACTAGTCTGACTGGCCCAGCCTGTCCCCTGGCTAGGGACAGGTCCCTCCTGGGCCAAGCCCAGGGCAATAATTATCAGACTTAGCCAAAACAAAAATTGCTGGTTGTATGTATTTATTTGCACCAAAATAATTACATTTTCCTGTAGTATGTAACTGAGTATCTTCAGTGACTTTAGAGGATGTGTTCATCTGAAAATCGTCACTTGTAATAAAGAGAACTTTTTTCCTATAAATAATATTAAAAAGTTACATCTGAAACACATTTCACTTCTTGAGTCAAAAAAATAAATCCAGATAGACCAAAGACAACACAGAACATAAAATACCCTCCTCAAATGCATTTAGCCAAACGTCGTTTTCTTCTGATATAGAACAGCGGCACTACAGTATTCACTCCATCTTCTGCTCATAAGTGTTAAAAGATATACAACTCTTTATAGGTTCTTTATACATAAAAATGCTTGCTTCTTAAATATTTTATTTTATTCTTTACTTCAACAACCTGTTACTTTTTATAATTAAAATTAATTTTTATTTGCTGTACTGTCTAATTCTCAAGACCCATATTTGTCATGAAATAAATTCTTAATGGGATAAACAAATGTGTAATTTAAAGTTACTCCTATTCCAGAGACACTTTGTGTCCAGCTCTAAAAAAAAGCCCACAACAAGATTAGTTGCTTAGTGTCTCTTCTTGTTTAGTGTTGTTAGAATGATAGAATCCAAGTAAGAATCCTCCAACCCTTGATGGCAATCGTTCAGGGTGACCATGAAATACTAAG
Organism: Piaya cayana; assembly: GCA_013389865.1. Taxonomy (NCBI): domain Eukaryota; kingdom Metazoa; phylum Chordata; class Aves; order Cuculiformes; family Coccyzidae; genus Piaya; species Piaya cayana. The sequence goes on along the minus strand of WAAB01018619.1, from coordinate 43,253 downwards.
GTACCAACTACAAATAAAGGGTAAGTAGACAGTGTTAGTGGTGGAAAAATTACAGTACATTGGAGAACATTTTGGATAAAAATTGCTGTAATGAATTAACGTGTTAGTCTAGATTTCAAACCTATGGACTACAATTCCAGCTGGAATAAGTAAAATAATTTTTATTTTTAATTTTATTTTCTGTATCACTGACTGTCTAGCTAAGGTGCTGAGGGAGATCAAAGATGCTGTGAAGGCAAAGCATGGGGCAGTAATATGTGGCCAGGGCCACCCCATGGCAGAGTGACTGTCGTATCAGAACACGGGGCCAAGACATCTGTTTCAGAGTCAATGACTCTCCATGGAGTAGCTGGCACAGGGGCTAATGAGGAGAAAAGCATCTCCTAACTTGGCTAAGTAACATGCAGGAACTGGTTCTAAGTGCCACTATAAAAGCATTGTGGTGCAGTAGCTACTATAATACATATAGATCCTTGCAGGAGTAACAAAACTGTAGACAATTATACCCAGTGTCAAGAAAGGAGCTCCTTTAATGTGAGGAGGTTTTCTTGTAAATAAAGTAGGTGAAGAGGAAGTAGCTGTTGGGTGGCACAACAGAAATCTGTTCCATCAGATTGTGGCACAGACTGGCTGGTTGGAGCAGATTGGTCACAGTTTTTTTCCAATACAAGAATTAGGGGGCATTAGAAGATCTAGGAACTGGCAGCTCAAAACAGCCTAAAGGAGAACATTTTTCAGGAACTATTTAATTTAGCTGTGAAACAGTACTGAAGACATAAAAAACTCCAGTGGAGGTCAGATATATTTATCGAAGAGAAATCTATTGAAACTTACCAAATACAAAGATTGCTAGACTAGGACATTTCTGAGCTGTTAACTGTTGAAGGTTTGGAGAGGATGAAAACAAGCTGTGATATATTTGCCCTCTTTCTTCTCCTCTGCAGGCATCTGCTGGATGATGGGATTTGGGGCCAGATGGACGCGGCCACATCCTCTCCTCTCCTTTTCTACCCTCCATATTTCACATTGGCTACTTCTTCTCAGTATCTTTTTCTCTGAATTCAGAGTTTTGGACCTACAATACTTTTCTTTGAATGTAGATTCTCGTGCTTCATCTTTTAGGATTGTAGGAGTCAACTAGAAAAGCAAAGTAATTCCATGCAGCCATTACATAAGCACCCAGACAACCAAATGGAAAGCAAACTGTTCTTTCTGCTGCATAGGTAGCTAGAAGCCCCAAGTAGCAGATGTTAGAATAATAAATTATTTCTGCATGGAGTTAGGAGGAGAAACAACAAAGTACACATGTGGAAGCTCCGATATTATGGGAGCTACACACAAGCTCACACTGATTTTCTGCTTTTCCCTTGACACGAGTACCACCTGAGAATATCCTCTACTGACCACTATCATCACTGCAACATTGGTAGGCCATGGATGACACTGCTTGAACTCAAGGAGTAACTGGAAGTTGGCAGGCAGCAGCTGTCCTTTCTGCTGGAAACCAGGCAGTTCTGGGAAAGGAGAGGTGGGTGAGCATGAGGACATGGGAAGGAGCCTCTAACAGATATAGGAAGAACCAAGCATCCCAGGCTCCCAGAGGATGGAAAGAATGAAATTGGCTAGGACTTTGCTGGATTTCTATATGGAATTTTTTGGAGGACCCTGCACTTCAACTGTCCCTCCAATTCTACCCCTAGATAGTGACCTGAGACATTACACTAGGAAATGCTGTGCACTTGTAGATTGTTCTTATGCTAGGAAAGGGGACAAAGGGGAGGTCTTTTCCTATGTCAGTGACCAGTGCAACTGGAAAATATTTCCACTTCCCCTACATGATTTCCCAGGGTAAGCTCCAAGCTCTGCCTTTGCTGTCACAAGTATAATTTACAAAGTCTGTGAGTTCAAGAGGAAAACTGATGCATGAACTCATCACATCCTTGTGGACCTGAACCCCCACAGCAACCTACCCTCTGTTATCCTTTCCACCCAGGAGTTAGTTATGACAGCAAAAAAGACCCTGTGCAGTACTGAGGGAAGTGGCTTCCCTTTCTGCATTTCTGACCACACTTCTATATCCCACAACATTTAGTACTATGTAATAGAACAGAAGTGTGGTAAAGAGTTTTAATAAAAACTGGGCATTCCTTCCTTGAATAATTCCTTGTCTTGTTTACACAATTCCTTTTGCTTGCACAGCAAAACTGAGTCCTTATTGCCCTGGACATTACAAGAGCTACCCAAGAGATAGCTGCTGTTCTGAAGTGTGTCTGGTATAAATGTGAAGTCACAATACTGAAAACAAAATAATGTAATCCTCATTTTTTAGGCAGGAAAGGAACAACAACAACAAAAAAGATGCATTCAAACATCTCTAATCCACATCTCTAAACTCTGTGGTTTGTACTTTATCTGCAAGACAGCCTTTCCTGTTCTGCACCACTGCAAAGTGCTTATTAAATCTGCATGATCCACACAGGGTTATTTTCCCTGCTTCCACAGATGCAAATAATTTTGAAAAATGCAAACTTTTGGAGACTCTCATTCTTTTGCAACAAATAAAGTGTCAAAACTTTCCTGGCTCTGTCTGCTTTTGTTTTATTTTTTAATCATGAAATAACGTGCTTATCAGTTCCCCTTGTACTGCAGCCTGTCTGCACAGAGAAAAGTCATCAGGCGCTGTAATAAAGAAGAAAGGAACATCTCTAAAGCATTTTTATCTGTAGACTGGGAAACATTAATCATTTTTCAACTACTAGCTGTTCATTCTTATTCATCCTCCTGGATATTTATCTCATGCTGAATGTTAATTTTGTCTGCTCTGTGAACCTATCTATGGGTAGTTGTCCAAATTCTGAAGGTGTGACCAGACACAGGTGAGAAGCTAATAGTCCTGAGCACCTATTGAGCTCATGAACATCTGTATTGCCCTGCTCCATATTATTGACTCTTCAGATCTACTGCCCTGCATGCATAGTGATCCTTAACCCAAACCTATTAATAATAATCTGGGTATGTTTAAGCATTGTTAATAATATACCTTGTCTCACCTGAATCATTTTGAGAGAACTGATTACACGCATGCTTACAGTGGAAGCATGTTTTGAGCATGCTTCCTGCAACTTTGCCCCTCTCTGTGGTTCTGCATGTTATTATTGTCAAGGGTCTTGAGATAAGGGTAGGGAATGGCTTTGAAGAAGAGTCTGGGGTTTTTCTGGGCTAGATCCACACTAGCATTCAAGTTTAAGGCATTTATCAGCATTGAAAAATTCCCCAACAGCCCCCCAGGAGTGGCATGCACATCCCACATACCCCATTCCCCCCCCGATGCTGCCAGGGTATCCACACACCTGCTTGCCCCATCCTGCACTCACCATTGTCACTGAGGAGCTGCTCTGCTGATCTGTCATTCCAGCAATACAGTAGATCAGTGCCCTAAGAAAGAAGCTGGCTGCTCTCATCTACCAAGTAAATCAATAGATGTGATTAGCCTGGGGCTAGGGTTTCAAAGTAAAAAACTGGAACAAGTAGGGTAGCTGTCACAGATAAAGGTTTTGATGGAGTGAGTGAATTAGGAAGATAGAAGGATAAATTCTTCCTTTTTCCTGAGTTTTTACTGCAGTAACACACTTCAACACTTTAATGTAAGGAGAAAAGGGAACGTGCGTAGAAACAGTATTTATCCTTCTGAGATCTATTCTCTGTGTGAATTCCCATCCAGTCCTCAGTCTTAACCTACCATCTTCCTTATTCTAGGACTGGCAATCTTTCAACAAAGGAGGAGTAGGTTGTATTTTTCTTTCCCCAGTTAGCTATTAAATGTGCCAATGGAAACTTGGCGGGAAGCTGAAGTTGTTGCTTCTGCCTGTGGCAGGAGGTCTCTGTTACTGCTGAATTTGTAGATCCATGGGGGCCAGAAACAAATGTATCTCCCAGATGTCTCTTTGAAAGTGCCACAGCTCTCTGACTGCCCAGATCTTTTGCGTTGCATGTCTATGTGATAAACCTGACCTAGTCCCATCCCCTCCTTGCGGCTGTCATCCTCTGCACTCTGCATATGGGCAAATGGCCTGGGGAATTAAACACAAAATACCAGTCACAGTACCCTGGCTTTCAACAGGAGGAGGTAATCAGCTGGAACAGTGTGGCTGGGGTGTAGCCCCAGTCCTACATTGCATGAGGCATCTTTTTTTTTCACTCTTTATCCAAAACGGATTGTTATAAAACAGAGAGACTATAAAAGGAATTTATATTCTCCAGAGAACAACTAAATACTAAATAAGTGACTGGAACAGCAAGTGTTGGGACTGACTTTCTCATAGTCTCCTTGAATAACTAAACTTACAGGAAAACTGACATTTTGAGGATAAGCCAGCCCCACCCTTCATAATTAGGGCAAAGCCCTCTCTGAGTTAACAACATCCCTATGTGGCCAGCTACTCCCATGTGTCAGGTACTGAATTATCCAAGTACTTATAGAAATGTCGATATCACTCGAAATGGCACAATGTATATTTTGAAAACAAACTCTGAAAAAGCCCCTTAACCACAGAGGAACTTGACCATTTAATATACTCTTAAATGCCTTACTAGACCAAAGCTATGCTATATGTTTGTGGATATGTAAAAGGACTTACTCCCACACATGGATTTCTCCCTGTTTTTGTCCCCAGGGAGTAGCTCCTTTGCGCACTTAAACAAGCTGGAAACAGTTGAAATTAAATCACGCTATGTAACATGAATCCTTCATTTAGTAGGTCTGACTTTCAAAAATGCAAATACACACAGGCCCTGATGACTTCAATAAAATTTATGGGTGCTTAGTGCTTGTATAAATGTCACATTATTTATAATATATTGTTGTGTCCTTTTTTAATATTCTCTGTTGGCCTGTCTCTTTTCCACTGTGGTATCTTGGCTGACATAGTCACATCAGGATGTAGCATGTGTTTGAATAATTAAGAAAATACAAATAAAAGTTAACTTTATTTTAGTCCATATTTTTCCATTGCTCAACCACCAAAGGTAACAGTACTGTTTCACCACTGCTTTTTACATTCTGTGGAAGAAAAATACTTTTAGGTTTCCAGTGGTTTATTAGATCTTCCAAGCCCAATTATTTGGCCCTAGATTTCCCCTGCTAAGCTTTAGAAAATTGTTTCAGCTATATCCAAACTCATGCCAACTTCCTGGCTTCTCGGCCGCAACCCATCAGCAAGTGCTCTACTAAGAACCACTTTGAGACTTTCCTTGAACCTCTTCTTCTTGCTGCTTCCTACGAAGAAGTAAACAAGGGGGTTGATGCTACTGTTAACGGTGGAGAGAACAATGGTGACATGGTTCTGCTGGCTGAGCAAAGACGACCAGTGGTGGTAATTCAGAAGGTACAAGAGCCTCATGGGCATGGCAAAGATGAGGAAGACAATAACCGTAGCCACAATGATGATGTAGAGCTTTGACGAATGAGGTCTCAGGGAGTTACGGTGAATTCTGATAACCAAGATCAGGCTGGATACAATCATTAGAGGAATGAAAATCATAAAAGTCAGGATCCATGTAAAGATGAGCAGTGCTTGGCAATGTTTGCCATCATCAAATTGTTCCTTCGTCGAATCATCTTTGCATGTTAAGTATTCAGATACTGTCATCAGAAAAGACAGAGTCCACAGAATTGCACAAACAGTTGCCGATTGGTGCTGTGACCGGTGGCATCGGTACCAGATGGGGTAGACAATAGACAGACATCTCTCAATACTGATGGCTGTCAGGAGATACAGACCAGTATTGTATCCAAGAAGGAAGATAATAGATAGTGTGGTGGTTATATAATAGTAAAATCCATATGCGAATCCAAAACCAGCAATGTACTCAATTGACAGAATAAAAGTACAAAGCAGTAAGGAGATATCAGCAATGGACAGGTGCATGATGTACGCAGTGAATGGATTTCTTTTGACCTGGAAGCAGAGGCACCAGAGGACAATTCCATTTTCACAAAAACCCAGGAAGGAGATGATCATAATTACCCAAAGTGGGGTCAATATCTCCCAGACCCTTTCCTGTGTAGAAATGTTTCTGTGCATTGAGATGTTCTCTGTGCCTTCGCTGGGATGAAACATTATGTTTGACTCATCCATGGGGAAAGCTCAAGTTTGGATAGCACAGCTCTTCCTTCTGTAAATATGTATAAAAATACACTGTGAGTGTTGTGTGCTCCTCATCTCTCCCTTTTCTTTCTGTTTTGTAGTCCATCAATTTCTGGTCATATCTGAAAGCCTTAGCAAAAGGAAAAACTGCTTTGATTCACTGATGCTAATTGAAACCCAACTGGAACTACTCTTGGCAATGTTAGAGATTGCTAAGCCCATCATGCTAGCAGAAATCTTGAATTTTTCTTCTCTATGAGGTTCAAGATATAAGTGCTAAACTACAGCTACAGAGATATCCTCAAAGAGCTCTTGGACAAGCAATATCTCCATCATGTTGCAAAGCTTCATTGTACAGGTTGCATTAGTGGTTCTTGTTAGAGCCCTAAATTGTTTCCAAACAGGTCTATTCAGCTCCCGTTGAAGCTAATGATATTAATTTTAACTTAAACATGTGTATCTCAAGTGAATTTGGCTCATAAGTTTTTGGTTGCTTTTTTTAAAAAAATAGATACCAACATCTTTTGTACAGGAAGAACTTTAATTAAGTAAAATTAATATGTAGTAGCTATTCAGCATCGTATTCCCTCCAAGTACAGAGGTGGAGGGAAAGAAAAATTGGTTTGAGACAGTAATTTCTTATCAGCTTTAATTGTCATTTATAATAGCATAACATAATTTAACAATGTTTATACACTCTGAACACTTAGCACAACTACAAATAACCTGCAAACATTAAAAATCCAACCCATCACAAGGAGTAGTTGCTCAGGTTCCTTGTCTTTTGTTATAGTGGTTTTAACTATTTTGCTGAGTTATGGAACAAGTTCTCATTTTGTATGTCTTCTTTCAGCTGATTTTCACATGAATATTTCATGTCCCCTTCCATGTAACTTCCAGACCACCTCTGTGATAATAGAGAGTCACATTCAGCCCCCCTGCTGATTTACTGATGTTAACAGGGACTATATCTTTGCAGTAAACTTGCCCTGCTGGCTTGGTTCATCCATATAAGCAGCCTGGTTCTTTAACGTGCCATAATGGAAATTTATCCATATCCTCAAGTAGTTAAGAATATCAAATGCAAGGTAAAAAGTTTTAATGGAGCAATGTGTGCAATGATTATTTAAATAGAGCCATTCATCCCAGTGAGTTTTCCTTCATGAGCCCTAGGCTTCCTGGGTTTGAAACAACTTCTTAAGATACAACACCAGAGTCTAAAAAAGAGCATTCAATAAACAACCCAGGCAGCCTCAGGGCTTGCTGGCATTTAAGCCTGCAGAAAAATGTTAATGATGATTGTGTTGACTGTGACACCATCTAAGACTCAGACAGAGAGAACAAGAAAACATAGCTGAAAGTGTGGTAGAGAAGTCAATGTGAATGCAAAATGTGAATGCAATGACCAGACTGAGTGTCAAGCTCTCCAAAATCAGTGTTCTGAAAAACTGCAGAGGGAAGGTGCTCAAACATTGTGTCGTGTGGAGTGTAGTAAAGCTTCAGAAGAGAAAAGAAGGGAAGAGGTTATCAACTTCAAGGGTTAAGACAAACAGGAAATGAAAAGAAGAATTAAAGCACTCAAATATGAAAGAAAGACTCAGAGTATGAAAAGACTCAAGATGAATTCTTGATTTGTATCCCTGTGTAAATGGAGCATTTCTCACTGGAGAGTAAAATAAGGAAAAAATTCTGGACTTACTATGGTCATTCCCACGTGAGAGCATTCAGAGATGAGAATGGCAAGAATCGTCTCCTTCCAGATGCATCCATGGTCTGTTTAGGTTTCCCTGAAGCTGCTGAAAAAAGTCCTTGAAGAAGCTGACGGTTACCTTCTCCAACCATTTGTCTTTGGTAAGAGGGGAGCAAATAGTGTCTCTGACTATGACTCCCTCAAAAAGAAATGTGCAGTTCTCCAATTGTTCCAAATGTCTGAGGCATGCCAAGCAAAGGCCCCCAGGCTCATCAACTGAGGCTGTGCTTCAAATGGCATCACTCAGTAACTGGCAAGTCATCTAGCTGAAAGCCTGGGAGTTAACTCTTGTGGGAACTGAATGGCAGTATATGGAAAACTGTCCTGAGCTGCCACAATACCAAGAGACATAGTTTAAACAAACAAACGTGAAATGAGTAGAAAATCTATTTGGGGATGATAAGATCTGAAGGAAAAAATCTCTATTTAGAACCGTGACCCAAAATGCCGTCTAAAGTAATACAAGTTGATTTGTAAATTGGTCATATATTTTTAATAGGAGAAAACAGGAAAGCAAGCAAGAAAGGAAGAATGAAAAAGAAGAAAGAAAAAGAGAAAGAAAGAGAAAAAATATGGAAGGTGAGAAGAAAGAGAAGGAAAGAGAGAAAGAAAAGAGAAAAAGAGAGGAAGGAAGGGAGGAAGGGAGGGAAGAAGGGAGGGAGGGAGGAAGGGAGGGAGGAAGGGAAGAAGGAAGGAAGGCAGGAAGGCAAGAGAACTAATTCATAGAATGGAAAAAATACAAAGAAATCACAGAGGAAAGAAAATAGGCACATCATTGTGTTAGTCCCATGCATCCATTCCTCTTGGTAAAATCTGTATTTTGAGATAATCTACCGAAAGAAAGAAAACAGCAACATGAAGGGAAAATCTGTTCTTGAGATTTAAACAGTCTCCCCTGAAAAGTTCAAACAGGCCTAGGAGCAGAGAAACTCTTTGAAAAGTCCCCTGAGGATGTCTCCTGCTTTTACCCCAAGTATTAGGTTGTTTTTATATTCAGATATTAGCAGAACAAACATTCTTAGCCAAAAAAGGAGAGAGTTTGCTTGGTCTTCTCCTTTAGATGTTTCACTAAAACTACCAAATCCCCAAGTGGGAGAAACTACTAACTAATGTGAGAAATAAATGACCCAAAAGGCAGGGTCAGTATAAAGTAAGGAAAGAAACAGAGTGAAATAAAACAATGTCTAATTGCTATCTGTTGGCTTAAGCTGTAATATACCTTACATTCAACAGCCATGGGACCAAAAATTTCAAATTACCTCTGAAATAGAACAAAAATGTTTCTTTCCTGTAGAATGAGATATGCATATGTGTAATGAGAAGGGTCGCTGTAGGAACATGTTAATGTTTCAAGATTGACCACTTACTCGGGTTCATAGTCCACTCAGTCTGCTGTGCAAGCACAATCCAAAATCAGAGATGCCCTGGCCTCTGTCTCTCCATGAGGTGGGTGATTTGTGATCCCTTTCTCTCGCATGCACAGCACCTCCTTCACAACACGTCCTAGGGTACCATCAGTCATCCTCAGCAAGGCCAGGGCAGCAGAGTGAAACCTGGTCTTGAGGGTATACAGGTCACGAACACAGTTTATCCTCAGTGACTTCAGGAGTAACAGGAAGGTTGAACAGCTCTGGGGGATCCTGTGCATTCTGACCATTGAAATATTTATATGAGATGCTGCCAAGAAATACAGCGGCTGTTTCTGAATCAGATTAACTATTCAGATATTGAACAAGGGTACTACAATAACAAAGCATGGAACCCAAGAGACCTTGGGACCAGAAATTCATATTGGCAATAAATTCCTTATGGGTCATATAGATACTCTGTTAATTTCAATCTCAACTGAGTATACAGCAGGATATGACATGAATGACAATTTCTCCTAAAAAAATTCTCTCATACACTAACCAGGTGGGACAGAGCAGCCCTTCAGTGGATGTAAATCAAATATACTAACACTTTCAAATACCTAGTATGCATGAAGCTAGCGGTGTTACCTTTTTATCATTTTGCTTTGAGCCTTTGAATAATCCCATGTTCTTATGGCTCCAGTTCCTGGAAGCAGAAAGCAACCTGGCAAGAACTTACAATTCATTCATTAAAGAAAACTCAATGACTTAGGATTTATAAACCAAATTAGAGGGGTTTATATGCTTGATGTAGGTGTCGGTATACGAAAGAGCCTTTGAGTACCTGGGAGTCAGATCTCCTAATTATGAACTTCCAGAAGCCATGACAAAAACCCCTAATGCATGAGCTTGGCAGCATTTTCAGGCAGTGCAATTTTTCCCAATGGTCATTCAGTCATCTCCACTTTCCAGATGAAATTAATTCCAGAATTATTCAGCTCAAAGAGAGGTTAGGAATTGTGCTTAGATTTCAGAGGATTGTGGGCTGAGGAATTGGGTTTGAACAGCTAACAGAAGGTGGAGAGGCTCACTGGAAACTGAGGGGTGGTTGTAAAATCACCAAAGCCCAGACAGAGAGCCCTGAGGTGCCACAGGGAGCAGAGGACTCTGAGGCACACTGGGAACAAACACACGGGTTGTATGTGTCTGAAGATCCATTAAGGCTCATGGATACTAGGACAGCCAGAATGACTTATGATTATTCCTCAACAGGTGATATGCAAATATGATTGAAGTAGGAGTTAAGCTTCGGGTAAACTTTAGGGTTGTTAACCTAACCCAAAACCCACCACAAAACTTGCTAGATATCTTTTACCCTATTCATATAATTCTAGTGTATGCCCAGTTCCCTAAAGCATGGTAATTGGAGGATTGTGTTTTACAGGCAATAGGCAGGAGAACTGGATTTATTATTGGCTTCTTCAATGCAAGGTGAAAGTATGTGTCTCCAGCTAGTTTTGAGGCCAGAAGGGCTCATATGTTCATAGGTAAAAGTAATATATGATAGAAGGTAAGATTCAAGAAAATAAAGACTAAGAAGACTGTCCAGAATCAGAGTTACAATGAAGACTCCTTGGTGGCTGCTCAGTTGTTATAAAGCCAGTTGTAAAATCCTGTTAATGGTAATGGTGGGATTGTGTTTTTATGACAACAGTAGGAAATGACAGGCTCCAAAATCAAGGTTTACTGCTTAATTCTGAAATCCTACTGAGAGATTTTGACAACAAGTTGGTAGGAATGATTTAATCATACCTTTTTTCTGAGTGTTTAAGACCTACTTACTGCATGTTGTTTGTGAACAATTCGGTGCCTATGGCAGTGGGTCTGAAAACTAATAATTGTGAGAACCTGTGAAGAATCTTGTCTGAGGTAAGAATAAAGCATCTAGTGAGATGGGCAGTTTATAGTTACTGTTGGGGTCATACAGACCCCTAAAGTAGTTTGGCAAAGCTATTTTTCAGATTATTTTTCTGTTCTTTGTCAGAGATGGCTTTTCAGGCATTTTAGGTTCTGCTCTGAAATGACTGGTGAGAAGAGGATAGTCAATAGTGGATAGAAAGCTAGAGGCAGACAGGCCCAAAAACAGTGTGCAGGGCTCTGGAAATCTCTGGAACCAAAGTGAGATGGCAAGTTAAAGGAACTGTTTACGTGTGAGTTCATGGAATGACTGTCATGTGAGCATGGGAGGATTTGGAGATGTTCCTACTCCTGACTTGTGCCGCACCTTCTTTCTTCCCATCTGCACATCTCTGGGTGGCATGCCAGGACTCAGCACCCAGGGGCAATGCCACGGAGCAGGAGGAGCATAGTTTCAGCTCTACAGTGCCAGGGTGAGGTGTGTGCTGCCTGGGTACGTTTATGCCAGGGGGAGGACAACTCCAAGGTGACTCTACTTGAGCAACCCCACAAGCAGAGGAGAAATCAGCGAGTTTGGTACAGAAGCTGTACAGAGGTATTCATATAACAGGTGGACACGTTTACCTGCCTGGGTGCAGTACATGTGGTGTTCTGGGTGTGAGCTTACAACTCTGTGTCCCATCACAGTGGAGGTGAGGAAGCAGCCAGAGAGCAATTGCAGAGAGATTCCCAAAACAGAGATGAGTGAGGAGCTGAGAGAGAGTATGGGGAAGCAAGGAGTTCTTAGTGATGCTGTGGGTGTAGGAGAGGTCAATATAAAAGAACAAGATTTCCTATTGCCCATCTTTCTGGGGTGGTGGGTTTTTTTGGTTGTTTTGTGGGGTTTTTTTTGGAAAGGGGAGCAATAAAATAGATTTTTAAAGTTATAAAAAATGAATGGAAAAGGTATTCCTGGGCAAGGAAAAGAGTGCATGTCTTTACTAAAACCCACAAGTGTTCACCTCTCAGAGAATCTCATGTTTCTGTATTAACAAGTGTCCTTTGCAAGTGGAAATGTGTTCCCACTCTCGGCCTGTGTCTAACCAAGTCATGGAGAAGGGGAACCTGGACCTTAATGAAATACAGAGCACCTGTCTTCTTTCTTCACCAACTAGCCTTGCATCTTTGTGCACTGTGATCCACTCCTGGTTACACTTTGACTGTTTTGAGACCTTGGCTGTTATCACTCAGTTTCCTGCAAAGCCTCACCAACATTTTTTTCCCTTGCTTGCATAAGAAATTGTAAGGAGTCCTTCACAAAACCTTTCTTATTCAGACAGGTTCTATCTACAGTCACACTGAATGCGAGGAGGTCTCTTTCAGAGGCTGTTCAGCTGTCTGTAGATGCACCGTTTAGTCCTAACATGCGTAGCAGATGGTAGCTTTTACCTTGGGAACAGTGGAGTCTGTCCCCAGCAGACATCTGCCCTTGCTAAAATCCTTCTGAGTCTTATTTCTTGCACCAGTCACCAATAGCACAAATGCTAGAACCAAACCCAGCATCGTCACACAGCAGAAGAGAAAATACACTGCACCTGCCTGCTGGCAGCCCCACCAGCTATCAAGCATTAGGACCACCACCACTATATACTGTAAGACAATCAGGAAAGGGTATTTTCATTCTACATTTTCATTTTATGTAAGACAATACAGGAAACCATTGGGGAGAGAATAGGATAAGATTGGAAGTAATAATTTGGCACACATGAGTAATTAGGATAGGAAGTTTATACCATTTATCTTCAGTTGTGCAAAGAAGTTACAGGATTAGAAAATATGAGAGATGCAGGACAGAGAGCAGTCAGAGCTTTCCATGATAAAAGGTTGGAATAAGTGGTTTGAGCACCAAGTAGCCAGTAAACTTAGCTTTTTCCTTTGTTTAGGTAGAGATAAGATGGGATGGTCATGTCCACTTGCCTCGTATAGACTATGACATCTTGTATTACTGATGAAGATAATGAAAGAAGGGTCTGGTACCATGGTTCAACCTGTGTTATTTCTCAAGGTTTCCATTTATAGCTGTTCAAATCCTTCTTGATGCAGAGTTGCTCATCAGGCTAAGTTGTATGAAGTTCCTGCCATAGTAAGAAAGACTGCCCTGAAAAAAAATCTTTATTCCTGATGGTACTAATCTGCATGTTTCCTTTGCTTTTACCCCTCTTTTAATTTGTATTCTGTATCACATATTCATCATTTAAGGTCCCTTCCAACTCAAACTACTCTATTCTATGATTTACAGCCATTTCCAGCCTATCACAGAAGTTAGCCGTTATTCTTTACTTGCTCTCACCATTGCAGGAATAGGTGGTCAAGTAAAATCCTTGATGCTTGTTACTGTGAAACCTTAGTCTCCTTGGCTGGGTTCACTGAACATGATTTTTCAACTGAGGTGTGGTGGTGAACCTGTCTCCTTACACTCTGCTCTTACATACAAGAGAAATAGCTATGGTGCTGAGGATCTCTTCTATTGAAAATTATTTAAAAGGATGATAACTGCTCTGTGGAAGCACCACTAATTCAAAAAGTCCAAGTAGATGACATGGGAATTGTTAACAGCCTTCTCAGAACATGCTTTATACTCAGCTGGGGTAGGTCTGTGACTCCTCAGGGCAACACCTTTACAAGTCATTTAATGGCATGCTTACAAATGTAACTGCTATGTATGGATGTAATTGGGTAATAAGCAGTAAACAATAAGATCTTTGTAGTGACATGACTGAAAGTGCTACGCGTTGCTATATGATGCTGGGGTTAAATAAAGGCATTTTTATCTGAACTATGAAAGTGGTCTAGAAGTCCATGGATTAATTCTGTATTTTAAAGCCAAAATTTCATTGTGGATATCCCATTTTGGTTCTGCAGGGAAACTGTAGCCCAGTTTTCTCATGTCTCATTTCTCCTTTCTTGGACCGAACCTCCCACAGTGCACCACAGAATAGGACTTTGTAATGCAATCCTGTTTTCTTGTGCTGTCTGACTGAGGGCTTAATTGACAGAGATGAACTAGAGCACAGTGCATCAAAACATAAATTCAGAAGGGAAATACTTTTTTCTACTTAGGATTTTTCCTAAATGCTTACTTTTTAAAATGAAGAATCTTCCTTTGAGTAAATTTTCCTATTATTTTCAGGCTGCTTCCAATACTAGTCTCTTTTCAAAGACAAAATACAGACTCAGAGACAATTTATATTTTTCTAGGTGATCCAGCTTGAACACGGTTATAGAACCATAGAATCATAGAATAACCAGGTTGGAAGAGACCCACCGGATCATCAAGTCCAACCATTCCTATCAAACACTAAAGCATGCACCTCAGCACCTCATCCACCTGTGCCTTAAACACCTCCAGGGATGGCGACTCAACCACCACCCTGGGCAGGTGCCCAATGACACTTAACCTGAAAATTCTTTTCCTAATGATCAGCTGAAACCTCCCCTGGTGGAGCTTGAGGCTAATTCTTCTTGTCCTGTCCCCTGTCACTTGGGAGAAGAGGCCAGCTCCCTCCTCTCCGCAACCTCCTTTCAGGGAGTTGTAGAGAGCAATGAAATCTCCCCTCAGCCTCCTCTTCTCCAGGCCAAACAACCCCAGCTCTCTCAGCCACTCCTCATAAGGCCTGTTCTCCAGCCCCTTCACCAGCTTCATTGCTCTTCTCTGGGCTCGCTCCAGAGCGTCAACATCCTTCTTATGGTGAGGGACCCAAAACTGCACACATTATTCAAGGAGCGGTCTCACCAGTGCTGAGTACAGAGGGAGAATAACCTCCCTGGACCTGCTGGTCACACCATTTCTGATACAAGCCAGGATGCCATTGGCCTTCTTGGCCACTTGGGAACACGGCTGGCTCATGTTCAGTCACTGTTAACGAATACCTCAGGTCTTTCTCTTCCAGCTTCCCAGCCAGACTTCTCCTAGTCTATAGCACTGCATAGGGTTGTTATACCCCAAGTGCAGGACTAAACAAGCTCATGCAGGTTTACTGCATAAAGCCAGCAGGTCACTGGATGAAAACACTGAATCATCTGTGTCTTCTATCAAGCATATATACCTAGACTGGATCTAGAATCCCAAAATATCAAAAAAACCCAGGCATTATATTTTCTGCAAAAGGATATTTTTTAAGTGTAGCAAGAGCACAGAACAATTATTGTGAGGGTATATGTCATGAGGCCTGTATTACTCTGTTTCAGATTTCCTCATCCTCATAAAAATTCCTCCTCTGCAAAATGGGAGTAATATGGGGACACTGGCAGGATAATTTCAGATGTGTGAGATGCTTAGGTGGCATAGTAATATAAACACTAAAAGTACTCTAACCTCACTAGCACAATAAGAAGAGAGTTTGGTTCTATTACTATAAAAACAAGTGTTCTTGGCTTTTTTCTCCTCATCTTTTCCAACTTTCTTCTTTTTCCCTGTAACAGAAATGGAACAAAATGCTCAGCTGTGGTAAATCATCACAAAGCCATGGAAATCAGTGCCAGTAAAACAAGTAAAAATTTAGCCTCTGCAAGAAGGCTGCTCTTGGGCATGCCAGGTTCATGATTTCTGTCTCCCACAGTGGTGTGGTGGTACATCTTGCCAAAACTTCAGCATGTTGACTGTGTCATCAGTTTGCTTCCAGAAACAGTATTGACTTGTCGTCTTTCATTCATAGGTTGATTTGGTAACAGCATTTGCTCTGCAGAGGTGAGATAACACAAAATAAGTTGGGTAATGAACAACAATCAACTGAACTGCAGCTGGAGATAAAGAAACTGAAGTTCTGCGTTTTTTAGGAATTCCACTCCTTCCTGCATCAAAACATCATATTCCTTCTTCCTCTGAGGTGGAGAGATTACAGACACTATCACATTCTCACTGTACTTAACAGGTAATTTAAAAGTGTTCAGACGCACTTTAATTCTCAGTCTTGTCAATAAAAAATACTTTTCTCAGACTTTAGATGCTCCAGGGACTATTGCTGCCTCTGTTTCCTGCTGAACACGTTTCTTAGGACTACGTTTTTTCATCCTTGTCATGCTTTCCCTTTATCTTTCGATGTCAAGGACATGCTATTTTTCTTGCCCTACAAGCAACGCACTGATATAGCAACACACAGACAATATAGCCCTGTCAAGGAAGCATTTGACTACGCTTTAACTACACATGAGGCACTTTGATTAAAAAGCTAGATGGCTGGTAGCTCTGTATCATCTATCCTGTTTCTCTGCCTTACTGTCCTGTGTTGTTTTCTCCCAGTTCCTGGCCTAATCTTTTAATACCTTGTGGTTTGCATGCATCGGCGTTCCCACTGATAGGAATATGCATTCTCATTTAAGAGCCGAGTTTACAAGCATGACTCAAGGCACACTTAACACCCATAACTGATTGAATTTTCTCCACCTCCATTGTCGTGTGGGCTGTTCTGCTGTGGTACAAAGAAATCAGACTTTGATCTGAGATATATTCTCAGCAAAGGTATTTCCTTAGTAGCCCTCCAAATATGGATTGATGGAAGGAGATAACACGTTGTCAGTCACAGAGCTATACAGCGCCTCCTCTTCAGGCTGAATGTACCGATACTCCAAAGGACTCTATGGAATATGATATGCATAATATTTATGCACATACAGGTATCATACCAGAATTAAACTTGCTACTCTCTCAGGTGAACAAAGGGTTAGTTTCTGGTGTTGTTTTTGGGAAGGCAGGAATGGTGGAAGGAAGAACCAGTAAGAGACTACAATGTAATTGATATTGTAGAAACCATATTAGTCAGAAGAGAAAAGACAGATAAATAAATGAGTAAAATAACTAGATGAACTGCATCTCATTCTTTTACTGGAAAGTTTTGGGGACATTGTGATGGCTGAAGACCAAAATCAGAGCTGTCTTTTGACATTGGATAGGGATTGAGTGTCATCCTTCAGAGCTGCCAAGTGACTCCAGGGGCATAGTCCTGAAACAGATGCCGGAGGGGTGATGGGCTGCCCCCTCATTTTCAAATAAATTATATACTGGATTTAATAGGGGAGAAGCAGAACTGCAAAAACACAGAGCAAGGAAATGGTCTCCAAGCAGTCAGCTGCCAGCAGGTCATCACTATTCTGGGCCAGCAGCACCCTGTTGGCTCTGCAGACAAGGTGCAGGCAGGCAGAGCCAGTGCAGAACTGCCTTGCCTGAGAGCCACAGACAGAACTATGTCAGGACAAGGAGGCAGTGGGGTTCATACCTCACCTGTCAGACGAGTCACTGGAGTCCATGTCTCTTGGATCATGACTGTCAGCTCTCTGACTGCACTGTGACAGAGGAGGCAATGTGGGAGATTGCTGGCCAGGACCTCTAAACATCCTTTTTTTTTTTGTTGTTCATGCCACCTGTAATAATCTCCATGTGCATCTACTAACGCTGTTTTGGCAGAGTTAAGCTACGGTACAGAATCTGTGAGCCCAACAATAGGGAATGAGCTCCAGGCTATAGGGTGCTTCCTGTTCCCAGCTAACTAGTTTTACAGGGGGATTTTTGCATCTTCTCAGCTACTTCAGCAAGCTGGTATGTGTACCTGAGGATGGGATCAGGGTGGAGCCTCTGGAAACAAAGGCTTTGTATGGCATACAAAAAAATAACTCTTTTGAAAGGCAAGCTTAATTCAGCATGATGTAACCTTACGGTTTAAAAGACATCACCTGAATTCAGGCCTGTATCCAGGCATTTCACTCAATCAAGGCTTAAACATTTCAATCTTCACGTGTCATCACCTGGGAAGAAACAGCTGAGGTGGTGGCACTGTCTGTCCCATAATTGCAAATGCAAAATTTTCTCATGATGATCATTACACAGTAGGTGCAGGTTTCCCAAAGGCATGACGTGCCATACAAAACAAGGCCAGGCTTTTCAAGCATTCATCCCCTTGTATCAGTGGTGAAATACACTTCCCCAGTGGAAACATGTAATTGAGTAAGTTTAATTATACCTTCTGGCTTCCCAGATCAGGTCTTTATGTTAATGCAACAGGAGATATATTCTTTGCCAAGGGCACTCCATGACTGCAGTAACTGGCACGATCTTCCAGCATGGCAATACTCATATTTTCGCTCGTTCCTCACATATCTCAAACACACGCTTGTATCACAAGTAGATCGAGCCCTTGTATCACTGGTGGATGTGGCTGTTGTAGCACTACAAGGTGAATTACATGTTTGTGCTTTGAAAAGAGTTTCTTTCCATTGAAAACATTGCATAACAGAATAAATCCTTCTGGAATAGACACAAGTGGCCCCTCCCTTCTAGGGTCATTTCTTTCTCATATGCCAAAGCTAAGCTGTTTCTCTGAGATGGGCATTTGGAAACAGTTGTGGGGAAAGGAGGGGAAGCATTTCCTTCTTGGGCCTCTGCCCTGGTGCCTTCTACTCTTGGATAACTTCGCAATCTGATGGATGTGGAAGCCAGAGTTGTCCTCCTGGGGCTAGGCAAAGGCCTGGGCTGCCAAATTGTCTGTTTGACAGTTGATTTGAAAACAAACAAACCTTAAAATAGTATTTCTGCCATTGCATTGGCTTCAAATTTTAAGCCTTACATCTAATTGGACCAAGAAAAAGAGGCAGAATAAGCAGCACTAAAACAGCTGCTGTGCCTCCTTTGTCATCCACATCACTTCAATGTCCATAGCTTTCCTCTGTTTCTATACAACCAGTGGACCCTTCTTCCTTTATGCCTGGTTTTTGATTCTTTTTTCTTTTTCGCTCTGCCCTTACTCACATCATCTACATTCTCTGTAGCTCTCCCTTGAGATGTTAACTTCCTTCTTCTGACCACTAGAAATGCCAGACAAAGCTTGAGACATTGGGAAAATGAAAAGGGAACGATAATGAAAAGAAAAAATATACAGAAAAAAGCCACGTAACTTCTTCCTTTACTTCAGTGCAGACAGAGCCCTCAATGCATGTATAAAACTAGTACAGAGCATTGATCTTCATTATCTCCCTGCAACATCCCATCATTGCATTTCTACCCAGTAGCTCTCCACACTCAGTCTAATCATACTCTGATTCATGCCCTTCTCTGGTCATGCCACCAAAAATAAAAGCTCTTCTTTCTCATCATACTCATTCCTAAATCACCCACCAGCTCCATGGGGCTGTCCTCATCCCCTCTTAAAATGTGGTCCTTCTACCTCAGACAGAGAATTTACTTTTCTCCAATTGTTTACAGGAGGTCTTTATTTGGTACAGATACAGGACGCAGATGTACACATGAAACAGGGAATCTCAGAAGTTTCCTCTCTTTCCTAATTTAGGCAGAAGAGGAAGCCTTCTGTTTCATCTTGACCCTTTAGATTTACTGATCATTGAGGAAATGCTACATTCTCAGGGACTTTGTGCATTTCCTCCAGTCATTATATCAGCCCTGGAGCTTGTCTAAGTGCATGTGGTGACTTGACTCAGCCTTGTCTTTTGCTTTTCCTCCCACATGATGCATCTGCAGATCGTGGGACAGCACTAACCTGCTTAGTGAAGAACTTGTGAGCTGGATTAGCCAGGGTTCCCCTCATCACAAGCATGGTGGCTGCCACTGAATGCGCACAATTCTTCACATGCACAGCTACCCACTTTCATAAAAAAATAGCACACTGGCATTATTCAAGACAAAAGTAATTATTTTTAAGCGTGTGTCTTCAATGCTATAATTATTGCAACAGATCCCATCAAAACCTCTGGAACCTCTGGAAAACTTACCCCTCAGCTTGACCCAGCCTGAAGCTTGCTTTCAGCTTAACTTTTATTTTTGCACTGAAAAACTGAGGAAAACTCCCTGTGAAGCACATTTTTTTCCTCTAGTTAGGAAATTACATGGTTACTTAAGTCAGACAATACCTAAAAGCACCAGAGTGCATTGGCCTGGCCAACAAGGTTCTCTCTCTTCTAACCTGACAGAGTACTTGGGCTGGAAAATGATCTGGTCATCAGAGGACCGTGGTTTCTGAACAAGCTGCAGTAAGAATGGGCAGAAAATCCTAAATACTTTTAGGAACAAGCATGATTGACTTAAATATGCAGGGCTTTTTTCCTATGGAATAACAAACAATCGGGCTGTGGAAATAAGAGCTGCCTTCTAGTCCTGTGTTCCCACTTACTTCAGCACATTATTCATCTCACTTCAGTATAGAGAAAAAATATCAGCATTTTCTCCTTTACATCTGTTCTGCTCTTGGGAATTCTATATTTGAGTGCTGTGTCTGCAGCAGTGATACTAATAAAGTCTGCTTATTAAGCTTTAATCTAGTCCGCAGGTATGTCTGGGACTTTCTGTTCCTGTACAACCAGTGGAGCCTTCAGCATCCAATTTGCTTGGGTTTGCAAGTCTTGCAAGCAAGAAACTTGTCTGAAAAAGAAGGCAGCCATCTCCTGCAACTCCCTGGAGATCAGAGTAGCCTTAAACAATTGCAGTGGTCCTTGGTGCCTGCAGTTCCTCCTTCAGGGAGCCAAAAAAAAGCATGAGGCTGCCACAAGGCTCGTGTCCTGCCCCAGGAAGGACATTGTGGGGATGTTAGGTTAGGGTGTTGTAAGCATAAAATAAGAGTCTTAGCAAATGCCTCATAGCCTACTTTGCCAATGTAAACAGCCTAAAGGGGTTTTGCCATTTCATTCAAAACTGATTAAATGAGATTAAATGGACCAGAATAAAGATTCCATCCCAAACATATTTTTTTCCCCCTGCCAGTTTTCATAGTCTAATTTTTAAAGAATAATGGTAGGGTTTTATACTTAGTTATAGACTTTTAAAATACTCGTGGTCATTTGCTGTTAGCTGTCTAAAAGTTGACTGATAAGGCAGTGCTTCACCACTGTTGACAGGAGATAGCCCCGGACACACAGGGGAAGGTCACAGTAACAGGGCTGAGTCCCCAGCCCTTCCTCACAACAGACACTGGGGCTGTGTCACACAAACCTATGGCACCAACAGGCTCTCCCCTTTTCTGCTGGATATAGAGGACAACTGAAAGCAGCACACCAGAACTGGAGAGATCAGCGTTGCACCCCTAGTTGGATCCTTAGAGATAAATTACAGTGAAGTTCATGACTCGCGAAAAACATAAGCCCTAGTCCCACAGAGCACTGAGTATTTTCAGCTGTTATTACAATAAATAGGGTAAAAGACACTTGGTACTTTATAGCTGGTACTTTTTCCCCGAAGTCTAAATAAACATGAGCAAACTACTCTAGATAGCAAAAGCTGCAAGATCAAGTGATACTGTGAGTTATGTATATATACTTAGAGCTAAGCATGGTTTCCTCCACTAGGTACAATGCTGGTCCTTGCTTTTGGTAGCTGACAGTGCAGTGCAGAGGGTCCTGTTCCCCACATAGCACCCGTGCATTTGGCCTGAGCCCCTCTCATTCTGCATAGATGCTCATTTTCCAAGCCTCTCTTGTCTGCTTAGTGGGAGAGAGGATTTCATCAAATGAAGGACATACAAGCTCTGCTCGCTGAGGGACCCGGGAGCAACACTGCGGTTATTATTTCCACAACTGACACAAATTTCCTAATTTTTACCTTCCACGTGGTTCTCCTGAGTCTGATCTTGCTCATCACTGTCCCAAAAGGCCTCCAAATGAGGCTTAACACTGCCATCATTATCATTATCTCAGCATTCCTCATCTTTGCCATGCCTGCTAGACTGGCAACCAGTGTGAAACAGATTTCTTATGTTGCTATTGTTTAAGCTCATTTAAGTTCCTGCTTCATTCAACATCACCAACAGCAGCACAAACCCTCCAGTCTCCTACTGTGTTGGGGGATGGAGGAATATGATGCTCAGAGAAGCCGCTAAGAGAGCACTTCAGAGAGCCTGGGATGGGACAGGGAGAGCAAGTTGAGAGCAGAAACACTAGGACAGCTCAGAAACCCAGGAATTTAGTTACAAGACCCTCTCCAGGGGATGCTCTCTGCAGGTGAATATGTTTTTCAGACTTATGAAGACTACAAAGACTGAATCACTACATGAGATTACCAAAGAACACTCCACAGTCTTCGGCATGAGCAGATTTGAAGAGGAGGTGAAACAAGCAGCAGGAGGTGTTGTAATACCCATGGAGACAAAACCAAAACATTTTCCCATTGTTAGAGAAAATCAGTTTTTGAGAAGTTTAAGTGAACTCTTCATTATTTATTTTTTTTTTAAATTGTCCCATTTTTGCAGTGAAAACTACATTTGTAGGTGAATTCGGGATTTCTTGGAAAAAAAACCCCACGTAATCCTCAAAATTCCATTGAGTCAGAATGTTTCATATCTCAAAAAATGGAACACAAGCAGCTACAGGACAGGGAGCTGCTGTTTGGGTGTTGCAGGGGTAAAGAGTGAATGGAGCAAAAAGACACTCCAACCACCCTGCCTTGCAGGGAAGGCAGCCTTCCCTGGCCACAAGAAAATTAAAATCATGCAAGGTCCCTGCCAGAGTGATTGAAGGGAAATTTCCTCCCAGTCCCCAGACTGAGCAAGCTGCCTGAGCAGACTAAAGGGTGCAGGGAAACCAGCTCCAGCGCAGAAGGTGAAGGATGGGCTGGCTGCCCAGTGCCAGGGCATCAGCATGGGTCCAGGCTGGCTCCATTGCCTCTGGAGAGCTGGGTACATAGTATGGCAACCATGGCTGTATTCAGCTGAGCCGGGACACCTGCCTGGGGATAAGAGACCTGTGAACACAGAGCAGAGTACTGTCCTCACTCTAGAAAAGGTGTGTGTGGAAGGGTGGAAACACTGACCCTTGCTGCAGGTTGCCAGCTCCTTGTGTCCGCTGCTCCAAGCCCTCTAGCCCAACTGTGGTGGCCTGAGTGGACTTTGCACTGATTCAGCAGATCAGAAGGTTAACAAAAGATCTTAACAAAGATCAGAAAGTTAACTGCTTCAAAAGAAGCAGTAACCTTCAATGAGTAGGAAGCAATGTGGGGGTGAAGGTGCCAAAACCTCCAGCCTTGCGCTACAGCCGTTTCACCATGCTGATCATCATCATCATAACTTTTCACATCACCCTCTAGTTCCTAACTACCTATTCCTGCCCATCCTCTCCAAATCCAGCTTGTTCTCCCAGCCCCTCTACCCCGCTGAGGAAAGGCAAAGCCCATCTCTCTCCTACTTTTTCTGATGCTGGGGTCTGATGGCAGCCAAGAGCTGGGAAGAAAGGGTAGGATCAGGTTCCTCCTGTACTCTTGAATTTGCCAGCAGTGAGGCTGCTAATCTTGGCCTGTGTGCCAGGACTTCATGACCGCTGCTGTAGCACAAGTATATGATCCTTGGGAACCGCCTGCAGCAAGGGCATAAAGCAATGCCTTGTGCAGCCGCAGCCTTGCTCCCTGCTCAGTGCAGTGACCCCACCACAGGCCAGCAGCCACCAACAAGTGCCATTTGTTCTTCCACGTGCCTCCTCCAGCAGTGACACCACTTGGAGCACACAGGTAAATGGAGGCTGAACTCAGCGGTGGGTGTGGAATTGGAGGTGCCGCCCAGACTGTGCAAGTATTTGGGAGTTTGAAGAGGGCAACAGGTGCCTATGGGATTAAGAAGAGCTATGGTTGCACTTCTGTTCTCCATGACCACACTCTTATGCTAAATTATGGTACATGTAGGATAGTCACCAGTGCAAGCTGTGGAGCAGGAGTATCCCCCATCCACAGGGATGCTTCTGGTTGCAGACAGCCTCCAGACACCCCTCGCTGAGCCGCTAGCCCCAGGCCATCTCCTGGAGGCTGCCCAGTTGCTAGAGGTTGAAGGACTTCCGGGGAGGCCCAGGAGCCCAGCACGTCTCCTGTGGCATCAGTTCCCATGACCCAGCAACCCTACGGAACAATTACATCGAGCTACTTCAGTCCCACATCCCAGGGGAGGGGGCAAGCTTTGAGCACTACAGGCAGCCTGTGGGAGCCTGTGGGTTTGCAAACCCTCATATTTATGTAGGAATGGCAAAGTCCATTGTACGTGTTTGATGCTCAGGACAGATGAGCTCCAGAGGGTGAGTGCACTGCCTGTTTTGGTCATGCTGGCTGCACTTGTAAGCAAGCAGCTTGCTAAACAATGAGAAAATAGAGAGAGCATGACCTTTGGTAACCAAAGCTGGAGGCAAAGCAGAAATTTCTAGCAGCATATTCTAGAGCAAGCTCAGAATATGCCACAGCTCTGTCTGATCACTACTGCTAAGTATTATGGGACAAATAAAATAGTTTGTATTACTTCAAAATACAGAATTAGGATTGCCAACTACTCTTCCACTGCTTAGAAATGCAGGTGAACTCCAGCAGTGTCAGTGGGTCGGACTAAATCCAGACTTAGAATTGTTTCAGGGTTTCCTTGATTTGTATATCCCGAAGCAGTGCTGAATAACACTTACGCACATTTAAATAGCACTTTTTCATTGTCCTTTTTAACTGGATGTGTTTCTACAGGATACCATGCATTTCTCTTGTGTCATAACCTCTACCTCTTGCAGATTGCACCTTATAGTATTTTAGAAGCAATGCTAACTTACAGCACTGGCATTAGATTCTTTGCCAACTGACTTGATGTTGCCATTTACTTTTAAAGGTTGGCTGCAGAAGGTCTCATATAGGTCTATGGATTAGCACACTTGCTCTAGAAACAAGAGAACCAGCATCAATCCCTCCTGTGTCTGGAAGGGGCCTTTGGCTGTCCTTCTCCCTCCTATGTGGAGGTGGGAGCGAGGAGCCCCATCTCCATCTTGCTATTGGTGAAACATATGTCTGTTCACCTCTACACACTCACCTGGCTAGGGAGAAGTTGCAAGAGGATTCTCACCTGTTTGTTAGGATGCTAAAGTAAAAAGCATGTTTGAATTCCCACATACCAAGAATCCGTGTCTCCACCCCCTGACCAAGCTGCAGAGTAGGAGTCTGAATGTGAGGTAGAAGCACTTCTGCATGCAGTGCCTGTGCTTAAAAGCAACCTTGAACCAGCTTAGGTACCTCTCAGAGCTGGGACTGCCCTGTGCTCTTTCCCTGAACATAAGCCTAAAGGTGTTCACACAATACTTGACTTACTGGTTTTCTTA
Source organism: Piaya cayana (assembly GCA_013389865.1). Lineage (NCBI taxonomy): Eukaryota > Metazoa > Chordata > Aves > Cuculiformes > Coccyzidae > Piaya > Piaya cayana. The sequence continues at coordinate 18,012 of WAAB01018619.1, read as the reverse complement.
AAAGTTGTTCAAATCAGAACTTGAACAATATAGTTTCTGCAGCAAAAGAAAGCATAGATGATCTGGGTGAGACACTGAGGCAATAAACTCTCCCTTGTCTCCCACGCATCCTGGCAGTACAAGTCTTCTCCACTTTTCATGGTTTCCTGCCCTGCAACGAACTCACAGCTCCCCAGGGACCTCTGGAAGAAAATCTTCCTTTCCATCACTTCTGCCCATATATGTTCTCCTTCCTGTCTCCATCCTTGCTGAGCCTCCCTTTTCTGCCTTCCCCAGCTTGTGCCTCGTAGCCACCCTCAGCCATCCTCTGCCCCACGTGTCTCTGGGGGAACATGTAGGGCTTGGCACTGCTCAGGCACAACCTTTGTAACAAAGCATACAGCGCTTAGAATCACAGAATCAGAATCACCAGGTTGGAAAAGACCCATCAGATCATCAAGTCCAACCATTCCTATCAAATACTAAACCATGCCCCTCAGCACTTCATCCACCTGTCCCTTAAACACCTCCAAGGGAAGGTGACTCAACCTACATATACATGCGCGGGTATCGCTCCATCGGTGCCCCTGGGGGTGTATGGCTAGTCCTAGTGGCAGGTCTACAAGCCAGACAACTCACTTGTAAGAGAACGCTGCCATGAGATACACCTCCAGCGCAGCTCCAACCCCTTGCTCCTCCAACAAACCAAGATTTAGAAATCTGTGCTCTCCCCAGCATCGCTGGTCTGTATTTCCTTAACACACCTACCTTACAGAGAGGACAGGGCCAACGCAACAATCCCCTTCCAAGGGTCCCTTGAGTCAGACAGGGTATCATCACCACCCCCTTTCCTTAAACGTAAGGGTTGTTGGAAGAAATACAGCAACAGCATTTCCATTTCATGAACTACCCCGCCAAGTGGTGGAGACTACAGCAACTAGTGGAGAGAGTCTGTTGGGAAAACCCAGGAGAAAAAGGGAAATTAAACTAGGACATAAAAGTCACATCTGTTGCTGCAGATGAAGACCACCATAAAGACGTGTTAACAGAGCAGTTGTACAGCAGGGTTTTCCCAGATCTAAGGCACACAGAAATTTCTTCAGTTGTTTCATCAGCAAAGTTCTAATCCAGCTGCAGTGCTGCAACACAGCCAAAGCTAATCTGGCTTGTTAGGCGACCTTGCACCAACAGGGTGAGTGATGCCATTACTTAGCACCAAGCTATAGTTCTTGATTCTTCCAGCAAGATATCTGGAACCTTACCATTCCAAGATACACCAAGTTTTTCAGCTATAATGTATTTTGAACAAATGGAATGCGTAACATTAAGGAGAATTTTTGATTCACAGCACTAGAAAACATACATTTATGAAACCTTTTTCTATATAAAGAGAATGCCATGACTTTTAGGAAGTAAATTGTGCTCTCCTCCAACGCCAGCATGTATCTAGCATATTGCCACTGAAGCCACAAAAAGCAAGAATGATGTTTTAAGGAATATTTAGGCAGTTTTGCCTTTTCCCTGTATGTATCCATAGACATTTTTGCATAATTGGTGTTTGTTGGGGACCTTTTTTTTCAAAATTAATGATAAAATTTCCCAACAACAGCCTGGTGTGGTCATACTTCTTTCAATCTGAGACAGTGCTGAGCTTCTCCAATGCAAGACTTCGAGTCTAGGTTGGGCTCAATGATCTCAGAGGTCTTTTCCAATCTGGTGATTCTATGATTCTAGGTATTCTGCAACAGGATGCAGACCTTCCACACGAGTAGAGATGTTATGTCAAAACACACATATTTCATTTTGAACATATAAATAAAAAAAAATCAGTATAAAAAATCAAATTGTTCTTGGAAATAGATATATTTTGATCTGGAATGATCCATTTGCAGGGCTATACTTTAAATGCACACCTTCACAACCTCAACATTTTGTTTCACTGAGGCTTGGAATTATCCTTTCGAGATTTACTGCTAAAGTACAAGTTTCTCATAGTGCAGAGCAGCAGGTGTGCTATAAGTACTGCTAGAGACTTTATTGTGGTTTTACCACTGTCTTTGGAAGGCAGATTTGATGTTGGGAGCTGCCAGTCCTCAAAGCCACTCAGCAACTTTGATATGCACCACTTCAGAGCCAGAGTTACAAGGCAGGTTGCACCACCTTGAACTGACTTCACTAGAATCAAAAGTAGCCCCCACTCCTCGCAGAAGACACGCAGGAACAGGCATAACCTGAACTACTTTTGATACTTCCAACTTCAATTAATAACAATTCCCTAGTCTGGAGCAGAAGCAACAGCCAAGGTTGGAATGGCCAGATTGGCATGTTCAGGGAGATCTTGTTGATCTACAGCTGCTCAGAAAAACTTGTATATCTGTTCCCACAGATAAAAGTTGCTGCTTTGATTTGTTAGACTAGCCCTCAGCTAATCCGTTTCATGGGAATTAACTGCAAGTACATCTGATTGATTTCTTTTAAAGGCTCTGAGCAGCAAGTGACCCTAGGTTATTACAGACAGGCAATTTGTTTCTGTAAATTCTCCCCTTGGAAGGAGATCAGAATTCATTCAACCTGCGCTCATTTCTTCCTCATGTATTTATTCTTCATGTAAACTTAACTGGTTTATAATAGGAATATCTAGTAGATCTACAGCAGTTATTTATAAGTTGTCCCAGCTCTAACGCTGGAAACCCAGGCCTCTTGATTTACTACCCTATGTTGCTACATAAGGTCTGTCCCTTGGAAAGGGAAAAGTCATGACCTATTTCTCAAAAAAGGGGTGAAAGATCACTATTTCTTTCATGAGGAAGTGTGTTTCTCTAGAGGGTGAACCAAGAGAGAGAATAGTAGTGCAGGTATTTAGTTCATTATATGTCTGTGTCCCACCTGGAGGAGAAAATGGGAGGAGGGGAGGAAAAAAATGAAGACAGAACAATTTATTTGTTCCTTCACAGTGTGTGCTGTCTTAAAAACTGTTGTGCTTTTCAAAGGCAACATCACCTACATCTTCATGATCCTCAGACTGTAAAGATTAGATGCAAGTGAGGCCACATCTACGCATGTCTAAGAAGCTAGCTGAATTTGGACCCCGGAGAACAACATGTTTCCCAGATGATAAGCCAAGAAGTGTTTTTATGGGAAAGTGCATACTACTGCATGTAACATACCGTGAAAAATTCCCCAAATCTAAACAACGCACAGAGCCTGGGCTCTCCTGGACACAAGGGAGGAGTCCAATGATGCCAGAAGACAAAAAAAAACATTACACAATAAACAGGGAGATACTTACACTGGTATTTGAAAAAAGACTGCAACAGAGAAACCTGTCACTGAAGGGGTTACCAAAAAAAAGGTCATCAAGAAGTCAGTTACTTGTCTGGCTAGAAGCCGGCTTATGAAACAAGAGCTGTAAACCACAAGCCATGCAGAACTCGAGAACCACATCTGAAGATACACTGCCCTTTTCTCCTAAAAAGCAGCAAAGCAGCAAACCGTTAGCGGCAGAGTGCACATGATCTTCAGGCACATCGCAATGCCATGCTGCTGCTTTAAGGTCCCCTGCAGCAACTCCCATTCTACCATCAAAGGCAGATTCTATGTATTAGGTTATCCTAGGGCCCAATCCAACTAGGTCTGACTAATGAAATCCAGGGATCACTACTTGGCAACCATGGATCAGCAGGTTGTATTTAAGAGAAGGAAATTAATAAGAACAAGTTCTGCACACCACAGTTGCTGCACTGACAAACTCAGCAGCTTCTATCAGAGGAATGGATCAAAGCACATCTCATAGTGTTTTTGCATAAAGGACTGTCCACACGCTGTGCACCTGAAGCAATCAGAAGTGTGTGCCAACTCACCTGACCTGTGTATACTGAGGCTGATAAATTCCATTTATCTGTGTTTATCCTCAGCTCTGCTGCCACTGAAATTACCACTGCATGACACTAACAGCACTCCAAATTATTTACTGTTCCCCAGAATCCTTCAGGAATCCCAGCAGTGGTTTGTCCATCACCTCTGACCATGTCAGTAAACACTGGCATTTCCCCTCTTTACAACTGAAGCTAAAAATAGCCTCTTTCATTTCATAACTTACCAAACTTCATCAGAAATGTGTTTTATGCAGCAGCACAAGTACTGGGAATAAACTGGGGTAAGTAATAGCTGTGAAGAACAAACAGAGGATCAAAAGTAAGACAGGCACTGACAGAACCACCTCTTCCTCTTCAAGAGGAGACTACACTTTGAACAGATTACCAAATACCACAAATTGGAAACCTCTTTACATACACATTTCCAAGAAAACAGTTAAAAACACTATTTATAGGTTTTTTAGGGATTTTTTTTTTGTGCAGTTTACTGAATGAAATGAAACAACACAAAACAAAACAGAGACAAAACCAAAATGAACCATGTTCCGCGTGTAAGGCAGCTGTAAGGCAGTCCTTTACAATGAACAGCAAGGAGCTCTTCCGAGTACAAAGGCCAAGAGAGACCACAGTGCCACAATACCAGAGACTCTAAAGAGAAAGAATAATAAAATGCTGTTAGGCTAGTAAAATTTAGGGTAGTAAAATTTAATTTTGTTCATATTAAGCACCAAGATTCTTTTCCAAATCATGCCAGGCCAGAAATAAGGGACTCTGTAAGTGTCACTGTTATCACCTCATGAGAGGGATGCACTTTGAATATGGAATTCTCTCCTACTACTGAGCTTTATGGAATCATTAAGTTGGAAAAAACTCAAGAGATCATCAATTCCAACTGTACCTGTCTACTACTAAATCATGTCCCCAAGCACCTCATCTACCCACCTTTTAAACACCTCCAGGGATGGTGCTTCCACCACGTCCCTGGGCAGCCTGTTCCAGTGCTTGATAACCCTTTCTGGAAAGAAATTTTTCCTAATGTCCAATCTAAACTTCCCCTGATGCAGTTTGGGGCCATTCCCTCTTGTCCTATCACCTGTCACTTGGGAGAAGAGACCAATGCCCACCTCTCTGCAACCTCCTTTCAGGTAGTTGTAGAGAACAATGCAATGTTTCAGCTCTGCTGTCGAAAAAACAGACATCCATCCCACACCTAGGAGACTCTGCCCCTGTCTCCTCAAGCTTATTACAGCTAGCACTACAGCTCATTAAGATAACCCTCTGTCTGTTACGACAGCACTGACATAGTTTTGTGCTATTCATGGGGTAACGTTCTCTGGTTAATCAGAATCAAGGTTAATGTCCAGTTGCCCAGGGCAGAAAGCTCACAAGTAGCCACCCAGCAGTCAGGAAGCCAACCTGCTTCTGACCGCCTCTTTCTCCCGAAGGGCTGGCAGGAGTATATTGCAAAAGAGCAGCAGACTGCTGCTGTGACAGGGCCAGGCACCCAAAAGGGAACGCTCTTCCCCCTCCCTGATCCCGTGGTTTCTGTAACTCACTGCAGCAGGCACTTCACACCCGGAGAGTGCCTCCAGTGGCGATAGATGCAAACCCGCAGATGAGGGTGACGCTTATAATCTCGCAGAACAAGCCTAACTCTGTAACGAGAGCAGATGTCAAAAGCAACGGCTTGCAGTCTGCTTACAGCATCTGCTTTCGGCTCAGGACAGGAATCTCTTTATCCAAGAATTGTCACAGCAGAGGGAAGGCGGCATGAAAACTTGGATCACAGAGGGACAGTAAATTAAGACTTCCTGGTCACTTACTGCTTAAATTTATTGGAGAGCAGAATGAACTGGTTCGCTGAAAGCCTTCTGACATCGAAGCTACAGACAGCTTTAAACTCTTGGTAAATCTGCCTTTCATTCACACCGGGCCAGCCTTGGACATGGACAACCAAGAGAGGAGGATGTTGGCAGGGAGCATCTTCCCCAGAAAAATTCTGGAAAACATACAATACTGAGACACATCCAGGTTCGGAAATACTATACAAGCACTACTAATATAATCAGAAAATTGGTAAAATGTAACATAAATAAGATGGGCTGTACAATACAGCTGTTGGTGTAGAATTATTTTTCTTTTGTCCCAAGATTCTTCTAAACATGACTCATAAAAGCAAACTGTCAAAATTACCATGGAGAAACCACCATAGATGCAGCCAGCGCTGTATCTGCCCTCTTACAGAGCAGAAAGAATTACAGCAACATAAACTGATTAATGCCCTCTTTCAGGATAACAATAAAAAGATATTTCACAACAAAAAAACTCAACTAATTTGCCATTTGGAAAGGTCAATTGTATCATTTGTATGATAGCAACTTCTGATGCAGGCCCTGGTGGATTTTTCTCCTCTTATGAAGCTGTCAAATAGGCTACCGACCTACACACCCCACAAAGCAGTCACAGTCTTGCAATTCATACGCACAATGCTTGAAATGCCACCTCGGATGAAATTCACTTTGTTCAGGTACTCAGCTAACACGGTGAGATACTGAGAGAAAGAAGGATCAGCCTCCACCGCATCGCTACAGCAGAAAACAAAATGGAACAAAGTTTTGTTTCTCCAGTGCTGTGCTGCTGCATAGTGTCTTTGAAGTACACAGCTCCTGAAAAAGCTGTTTAACTAGTGACAAAATACATATTTCAGATCTTGGTATCTTCTACAGAAGTCAAACAGCAGCAAGCAAAAGGAAGGGATTTGAACAGTTGTCTCTTAGGAACTTAACTGAATCACAAAGATTTCAAAAATGGAAACTAACGGAAAATGATTTGACCCTTACCCGAGTGAACTGAACTGGAGAGAGCATGCTCAAGGATAAGAGAGTCATAGTTTCCCAACCCCTGAGCTACTGCATGGCCCTCAATTTAATTTTTTAAATGTCGGCTTTGACATAAATCCACTACTTTCAGATTTATAAAATAAAAATCTAATTAGAACAGTGACATTTCCAATAACTTTCTGTTATCCAAAAGGAAGACTAGCCTGCAAAAAAAAAGTCAGCCAGAACGAACTGATGATTGTTTTCCATAGGACCCATCCACATAATGCAATTTTCAGTAAACATTTAAACATCACTCACACTGTGGATTTGCAGAGTAGCAAATGAGCTGACTTCAGAAGAACTAGAAAAAGGAATGATGAGCTGGCATTAGAACAAAGCTAAAGAAACATAACTAAACAAACAGAAAGCAAAAACCTCACTAAAGTGCAGCTAAGCTACCAAGAGCAACAGACTGTATATAAACAAATATTTCTTAGCATCAATAGAGCTACAGAGCATGAAAGGAATTGCCAAGTCCCAACACAAACTCTGAAGAAGTGTTTAAGAAGCATTTTACCTGAACCACAGAGAAATGCGTCATAGCCTGCCTCATGAGGCGATTCCTTCTCAGCTGGTAAATGTCCGACAAAATCAAAAGGGAGTAAAAACTTTTAACACACCATGGAAAGCGCTCCACTGCAGAATCCTAACATTCATGAGATCCACTGTTTAGTTTTGTAGTTCCCCCCCAACCCCAGTTCCACTTCCTCCCTCACCTTGAAATCTTTACACCCCACAAAAAGTCTATTCTTCTACCGTACATTTTAAAATGATACCAACAAAAATACAGCAGTAACTTAAATGGCTGAAAAGCTTAGCAAGATGTGCCTTAAAAAATAATAACTTTCTTGAAGATCTACAAACCAAATTGTGTGCTTACATTGTTGATAGTATGGGAACCATTTCAAAACACAGGAAGCCCTGAGCTGCAGGACACTGTGCTGCCAGGAGAAGCCAGAAAATGCCAGTCTCATAGCCTGTACCACACCATGTACTGAATACAACCTCCTGCACATGCAGCACCACTAGCCCTGCAGAAGTCATCAAGCTCCCGCTACTTTCTGAGACCTCCCTGCCATTAGCTCCCACTATTTTCTATTCTAGGACCACTGTTTCCCACCTCCCGTTCCCCTTTCTGAGGGTTACTGACTCTTCACAGCCCCAAGTCAGGTTCAGTTAAGCCCATTGCAGTGTGAATACCATTTGTGTAAGCAGCATGATGCAAATATGCCCTGCATACCCTCAGCAGCTACCAGGGACATGCAGAACACATGACATTTTGGGAACCCAGGCTTCAGGTCTGGACAAAAATGTGTATTGGCAGCTCGATGCAAATTCAGCAGACCCACTGGCACTCGCTCATGCTTTGCATGTGGGTGTCCAGTGTAAAACAACCCCCTTTTGAGCTACCTGACTTTGAAGATTTGCTTAAGAACATACCATATCTTGAGCAGTCACTTGCAAAAGCTATCACTGGGCATGTTGGATCTTTGGAATTTTGGCCGCTGCTGAAGACAAGTGGATGTGTAAGATTTTTGTCTTAGAGACAAATTAATGTTCTCTAGTGACCTATGGCTTTGAAAGGAATTTTGGTAGTATTCTATGAAAAGGCTAAGGTACTTAGCTGAATAATATCTACCAGTTCTCTTCCTGAAAACTAACTCCTAAATAATTCCTTAGTCATTTCCCCCCACCAAATCTTTTAAGCAGCAAGTCTGCTCTAACTGAACACAAAAATGTGAGCAGAACTAAAAATCCATGGAGAACTCCAAGGAAGGGGGTTAACTAGATAGTTCTATTTAAATGGGAAAATCTGGAGGACAGAACAATAAACAGATACCCACAGAACGACTGAAATAAAAGAAAGAAAAAAACAGAACTGAAATGCACTCATTTCAAAACATGACATAAGCAATACAAAACTCTAAAGTTATACGTAAGGCTATCTGCAATTCAAACTTGAGACCAATGAATTAATGATGGTACGACATGAGAAGTGACTTAGAATAGATCATTTACTGCACAATTACTTTGTAAGAAAGATAAGCAAATCTTTTGCTCTTAAATTTACAAAGAAAGTAGCTGAAAAAAACCATTCGAGAGGAGTGCATGTATGAATATATGAAATTACTGTCTTTTGATATCTTTCCCAAGAAACAAAAAGATTGCTAAAAGCTTTATAGTTCACCACTTACCGGCACAAAACCGCATACACCTCCATAAGATTAGATACTCGAGGAAACGAACATGTCTATAAATGAAAAACATGTTAGAAAAACAATCAAGTCAGACCTCATGGTAAGTGAGCTCATTTACTGATACTGCTGACTCATTAAATGAGACCTAAAATCAGAATGTCTCGGGGCAACACTGAGAACTGGTCTGTAACCACTAGTTCTGTAACCACCAGGCACTGAGAAAATATACACTTCTCTTTTGGGTGAAGGACAAGTTTTAATTGCAAACAAGACATTTTCATCTCACCTTCCAGAGGGATTTTGTTACAATCTTGGTGTCTATGAGGACAGGAAACAGGTTGTGAATGTTCCTTTTAAACTCCTCATAGCTTTCTGAAAGCAGGACACACGACAAGACAGACACTGTAAAAATGAGTAAAAGCCAATGGTATTCCAAATAAATAAGAGATAAAGGTGAATTCAGAAGAAAAATGCACAGCTCCAGCAGTTAAAGCTCAGAAGAGGGAACTACTACTACTGCCAGCTAAGCACTGCAGCTGCCTGGGGTGGCAAATGACCACAGTGTGCTTACTGCCCCATCCCCATTGTCCAGGCAGCAACCTGGGGACAGCAGCTACGTACAGCATTACCTGGAAGGGGCTTGTAGAACTTGTCATGAAGATGCATAAGGTCCATCAGCATGTTGTGTCCCACCACAGGCTACAGGAAGAATATAAACATAACAGCCCATTGGAGCACACTTTTGAAGAGAGCTCAGAGGTAAACAGTTTTAGCCATGCTCAACAGCTCTCCTCTGCTAGACGGCATCCACAAATACCCAAAAGCCATTCAGACTGCAAAACTCACAGGCAGACTACTGCTTTCAGGAAATCAGACCTGTGGATTCTCCGAGAAGGGGTTTTTTTTCCACAGCATTCTAGCTTGAGTGGACCTGAGGAGCTAGGTGAATTCTTAGTTCAACTGAACACTGCTAAAATCTTCCTGCGATCTGATTTATAGGCTCACTCACAAAGGGAGGGAGGGCCTTTGCCTGCACATCACCCATAGCCTTCTAAAGTGGAAATTCATTCAATAACATCCATACTGAATATAAGAATTTCAATACATTATCAGACCAATAGCCCACACAGTCCAATAAACTGGTCTGTCACATGCTTAAAAGTATAACTTGTCCAAAACACAAGAATCTGCTCTGCTTTGTTAGATGGTGATTTGTGCTGTGTAAAAAAAGATTTTCAACATTACAGACTCCTGCATTTTCTCAAGTGACGTAAGAAGCACACTGCAGAATGAGTTCTCGCTCCCTCTACCCTTGCTGCACTTGATTTGCCAGTGTAATAGAAAAACAACACAGGGAAATCTTGTGTTTGTCTCTGTAATTCTAAGCATGCTTTCAAAGTGGGTTTAACACTCATTTTTTCTAATGATGATTGCAATATAATTCAGTTTTACTGACAACTAAACAGTATGATCACACTGAATGTGTTCAGTCATTCAATAAAAATTACTACTTTATCTTTTATCATCCCTCAGTGTAGCTAATCAAAGAGATGAAAAAAATGGGGAGAGACAAGGCGTTTTACCTTCTTGGCTTCAACTATTGTCTGGAAGAGGTTGGTGAAGCCCCGGGCAAACAGGAGAATGCGCTCCTTCTGGCAGCAGTCATAAGGAGAGTTCTCCAGTAGCTGTCGATTCTGTGGACTCACTTTTTTCACCATTACCTGAAAAGAATAGTCATTGGCTACTTTAGTCTGCCATGCTAGCAGTACGTACACTGCTTACTGGGGTTCAGTACTGCTGAGGACAAGTTTAGCTTCTAGGCTCTGAAGGATGAAGAATGAGTGTATCCCCTGGGACCTCATAGCTGTCTCACTTCTCTTCCACACAGAAGTCAATTCTCTGGTTACAAAGGAAACCTGCTCTAAGGATGTCTTATTAATGCTTCTCTTGTTAAAAGGAATGTTGCTACCACAGGTTTTTTTAAGCATAAGCAAACATAATACAGTTTAACGTCACACCAATATGGCAAGTTCATGGCACTGAAAACCAGAAACAAACAGCAGTCACACAGAGTCCTCAAAGGCTGTGCTTCAGGTGAGAAGGCTGGGTAAATCTATCACTCTGTTGATGCTGGTTATCAGACCAAAACAGCACTAATGAAAACACTTCTGTAACCTACTTCTAAGCGACTCACCGGTACCATACCCAGACCATAATTTGAGAAGTCCACAACAATGAGTTTAATTCAGAAAATATTGCATCAAGTGTAAAAGAGCAATAGCAAATACCTACAGTCATATAACTGACAGAGTAAAAGTCTTCAAGGCAACTACATTGCAAATGTCACCAAAGGAAAAACCCAAAAAAAGAGCTAGAACTTGTATATTCTTTGGGAGGTATTGAAGGAGAGATCAATGAAAGTCTGGAGACACAGAGAGGGGCCTTCCAGAAGTGCCCCAAGGACAAGCACTTCCATCTCAAGGTATTTTGTGGCTATAGGAGCAACATTCTGGAGCCTCTGCAAGAGCGCCAGGGCTATCTGTCCAGACCGAAACCCTCTTTTCAAAAGGTCCACATTTCCATCTCACCTTCTCATCCCCAAGAGGCTCTGTCCAAACATTCTGGAGAGCCTGTCTCAGAACCAGCTGAACTTCAAACACTCGGTAGCCTGAGACAGAAGGAAAAAAAAAAGAAAAGTAGCAGCAAAACCTGCAGAGGTGCAGACAAGTCTGTTTAGGAAAACACATTTTGCTAGACAGAAGGACTGACCAGCTATTTCTCCGCAAGGGTACAATCAGGAGTATTTTCCGTACGATGTTGGTACATTACCATACAGGATGACAGGAGAAAAAAAAATAGCAAAACAAACAAACAAAAACCAGCACAGTGAGAATTTCCAGCAAATAAGCTTTTGTGAGGACACAGAGGAAAGGAAAGGATTAAGTGAAAAGAAGAGGGAGGAAGGTTTCTGCTCTGAAAAAGACTTTGGATCTGGAAGGTTTCAGAGCAACAAACCAAGAACCCAAGCATAGTTGAGAGGTACCAATGCATTTTCCACCATTACTGATAAGGAACTAACTCAGCCTTTTTCTGAAGAGCATCCAGAAAGACACCTTAAACAGTCTTATTGCTTACTTAAATAAATGTCTTTCTTGTTCTAAGTGCTCACTGTTGCCAAGCCCTATTAAAGTATCAGTATCATTTCAACTACAGCTGATGCAGCAGAAGCAAAACACAGTGTGCTGTCCACCCCCTGTATTTCACACTGTGCAAAGAAAAAAAAAAGCATCAACAAAGCCTGAAATGCTTTCTATCTTTCCTAACCTTTTTCTGTATTTTATTCCCTGACCTAGAAGAGTAAGATTTCAGTTCTGTGAGCAAGCCTACAAAATAATCTCTGCTACAATTCTCTGCCCCCCAACTCCTCCAAAAGAGCACTGAAATTCTGCAGCTCTGCTATCACGCTCCCAAAACCTAATGCAGGTGCTAAGCGGCCTGTTTCTCCTCGCTGGTGTATATATGTGTCTCCATGGGCCTCCTTGTTGTTTCACATGAGAAGGAACAAACTCTGCAAGGAAACCCACCTTTCCCTTCTCCAAGGGGAAGAAAACAAATGAAAAACAGATTACCCAGGATTTAAAACTTGTCAAAAGTTGTCCTGATCCAGAGCAACCATAAATTCTCCTTTGTGAAGAAGCACAAAATGGAAGTTAGTTACCACAAAGCATGCTCCAAGCACCTAGACATCTACTTCCACTGCAGAAAGACCCACCACGCCAAGACATACCACCCCAATGGAGCAGAAAATGAATGCCTGACAGGAGCTGAGGCACAGCCAGGGACAAAGAGTTGTAAAGGCAGGATGGGCACAGGCACTTTCACTCTCAACAGAGCAGTTTAACAGAACAGGTAGCAAAGGAAAGCAGCAGCCCCAGGGGTTCAGAAGCAATGAAGCCACTCAGAGCCCATAGGTGCCTAAGGAAGGCACCCTGTTTCATACCGCTCAGATCCTGCAGAATCATAGTCTCCTCTTCCTCTGCTTCAGCTATCCAACGGGTCACTTCATCAATAGCCTTCTTCAGCACAGCACTGTCCAGAGCACTAAAGCAGGATCAGGGACAAAGAGGCAGTGTGTGAGAAAAAAAATCTCCTTATGCATAGAGCCCTGTGCCTCGCTGTGGGAACGCAAAACCATCTTCTCCCCAACACTCATTCAGCACTCCAGACTGTACCCTGTGATCTTGGTCTTCCTTCAGACAGATCACAGTGTGCTGGAACAGCTGGCAGCAAGGTGTTCAGACTGATAGGCTTACCTCTCCTACAAAATGGGATCTGAGTGAAGGGGAAATGTCAAAACAGAAAAATACTCTCAGTACCAAGGAGCCACTTCTCTGAATAGCACTCACCTGCTGGCTTTCCAGGTACCCATTAAGAGATGCTTGCTAAAGATCTCCTCCTGTACTTCATTCATGTATGGGATTCCATCTTTGAGGAACTGAGAGGGAGGAAAAAATGCCACATTGGTTACTCTCTTCCCTGGACTTTCTTGCAGCAACTTCAGAACAGCAAGTCAGCCAGGTCCAAAACGAGCATATACTTGAGAGATGCTGGTGTTCCTCATTCTCAGAGTAACCTCTTAGAAAATACAAACTGTAAGTAATCCAAAATAAACTCTTACATAAAGGAAGATGTGTTCATGTATGGAGGAAAGATAAGTACTTTGTCAACTGTAATCAATTTTTTGCTCTGCTTTTACCTTTCCTTTAATGAGATCGTAGAAGAATCATAGAATCATTTAGGTTGGAAAGGAACTTCAGATCATCGAGCCCAAACATTAAGCAAATACTGCCAAGTCCACCACTAAACCATGTCCCTGTGTGCCACATGTACGGGTCTTTTAAATACCTCCAAGGATAGCTACTTAACTATTTCCCTGGGCACCCTGTTCCAGGGCTTGACAACCCTTTCAATGAAGGTTTTATTCCCTAATATCTAGTAAAACTTTCTTGGTACAACTTGAGTCTATTTCTTCTCTTACTATCACTTGTTACTTGGAAGAAGAGACCAACAGCTGCCTCACTACAGTCTCCTCAGTAGAGGTAGCTGTAGAAAGCAATGTCTTCCCCCTCAGCCTCCTTTTCTCCAGACTAAACAGCCCCAGTTCTTGCAAGACTTGTGCTCCAGACCCTTCACCAGCTTTGCTGCCCTTCCTTCCACATGCTCTAGCACCAGTCTTTGTTGCTGAACACAGTGCTTGAGGTGTGGCATCACCAGTGCCAAGAACAGGGGGAGATTGCTTCCCTAGTCCTGTTGGCCACACTATTTCTGATACAAGTCAGGATACTGTTAGCCTCTTGGCCACCCGGGCACACTGCTGGCTCGTTTTCAGCCAGTTGTTGACCGACACCCCCACTTCCTTCTCCACCGGGCAGCTTTCCAGCCATTCATCCCCAAGTCTGTAGCATTGTGTGGGGTTGTTGTGGCCCAAGTACAGGACCCAACACTTTGCCCTCCTGTCCAAAACCGCTAAACAGTGCTCTTATGTGATGACATAGTCTGAATTTTATGAGAAATAAGGCAACATGTTAAAATACAGGTTAACTGAGACTTACCCACCTTCATAGCTAGTAAAGACTCCCCTTGGGGTCTGCTCAGTAACTGCTCCTCTCACCTTACCATATATATATACTTTCTTCTTTTGAGCTGGGAAAATCTGTCCTAGTCTGGCAAATACACAGTTATTGACTCTACTACAGTTCAGAAACAACAGCACTTGCTGTCCTTACTGGTAATGAACCACACGAAGCATTCCCACTTTAGCAAGACGTTATTTACCCCAGAAATGTAAAATTTAGGGATATTAATCCTAATTTCTCCTGTAACCACACAGATGGCCTCTGTTCTAGATTTCTAGCAGACACATTACACACCTTATTATAGTCAAAGCCATAATGAGACAGGAACTGAACGGCAGATGCAGAGAAGGTGAATTCAACATCTTCAACTCCCAGTGTTGAGGGAAAGAGAAAGAAGTTGTATGAATGCATCACATACCTACAAAGAAAAGAAAAATCTCTCTAGAAGGTATGCAGAAGGAATTCTGCACACAATCTCAACTGCACTGTCTTCATTATGACAGGAAACTGCTTTTTACTTACTTGTTTGAATTTTCATTTGAGAATATTGCCAGCCCTGCAAGAGAGAAACCTGTGTTGAAATGGCAGTGTTTAGCTGGATGCCTAGAGATGTGAAAATTAGATAAGGGATGTGGGGATTCCTTGATGGAGCCTGTGTTTTCCAACCACTAATGCCATACTGCAAACCTTCACAGCAACTGCCAGGCTGTTCCCCAGCTCCCCGAGAGCTGAATGGAGAACAGCTTTTTGGGCTAAGTGGGAACAGGATTTAAGTCTAATTAAATAGCAAACAGATTGAGCAATGGGTGAGAAGTGAGCGGGTAAGGAAAATTTCCAACTATGCATAGACAGGTCTATGGGTCCAACTAAACTACACTACAAAAGCATTTGGATGGAGCGAGGCATCACAGAGGACTGAAATGTGTCTTTTGCTACATAAGTTTTGGGTTTTTTTCTATTGATCACTAAAAAACACAGTAGGATCTTACACAGCCTAAGGCTTTGAACAATATTTTAAACATTTTTGGAGCTAGTTTATTGACCTCTAACTGTCAATAGCTGCCTCCATCACCACCACCACAGGCCCCCTCTCATGTTGATTTTTTTTTTATAATTTTATCAGAAATACCAGCCTTCATTTCCCCCTCCGACAGTTCCCTTACTGTACCGAAGGCAGAGCTTGGAATAGTAGCTGCTGTCATCAACTTCTTGCTTGTATCCTCTGGTTAAAAAGCCCTGTATATGTATATGCAACCTTTAAAAATCACAGAAGCATGCAATGTCCTGAGTTGGAAAGGAGTCACAAGGACCATCTAGTCCAACTCCAGTCCCTGCATAGGACAACAACAACATTCAAACAATGTGTCTGAGGGTGTTGTCCAAATGCTTCTTGAGTATTTCCAGGTTTGGCACTGTGACTGCTTCCCTGCGGAGCTGTTCCACCACAGCTGGTGAAGAAAAAGTTCTTCACAACGTGAAGAACTTTTTCCTAATATCCGACCTAAACCTCCTCTGGTACATCTTCCTGCCTGTCCCTTGGGTCCTATCATCAGTCACCAGAGAAATCAGTGACTGCTTCTCTTCTCATAAAAAGTATACAGCCCACCTGACTTTAAGTTATTTAACATATTAAAAAGCTGAGAGTATTAAGCCTCAAATATAAAAAAAAAAGCAAACCCTACCACAGCAAACAAATAGATCTGTAAAGAGTGAATTCAAACCAGAGCTACCTGCAGGGCTCGCCAGCTGGCCAAAGGCCTGTTACCGCTGGCACCTGGGGAGATTGTTTTCTCTGCCAGAACAGCACTTACCAAGCTGAGCAACAGTGAAGCGCTGAACGCTTTGTCTGGCCTTCAGGTATCGCTCTGCACCGGACTCAAACAGGCTATGAACAAAACCAGAATTAGGGGGTGGGGAGCAGAAACAAGGTTTGCAAAGCACATGTTGTTCTCTCAGAGCTAGAACAGCAAGTCTCCTTTGTACTTCACAGAGTCATAGAAAAACCTGGGTTGGAAGAGACCTTAAGTTCATCCAATTCCAACTTCTCTGTCATGGGCAGGGACACCTTCCACGCATCAGGCTGCTCAAAGCCCCATCCAGCCTGGCCTTGAACACCTCCAAGGATGGGCAGCCACAACTTCTCCAGGCAGCCTGAGCCAGTGCCTCACCACCTTCACAGGAAAGAATTCCTTCCTAATAGCTAATGAAAATCTCCCCTCTTCCAGCTTAAAACCATTGCCCTTCATCCCATCACTGCACTCCCTGGTAAGGAGCCCTTCCCCAGCACTCCTGTAAGCCTCCTTTAAGTACTGGAAGGCTGCTGTAAGGTCTATGAGGTTTCAAGTCCAACAATTTTACCTGGGCTTGTTATTTGGTGGGAAATCTGAATGTAAGCCAGTAAATTCCAGGTCAAGAGCTGTTGAGGTAGAAAGAACACAAAAACATCACAAACATGAAGCATGCAGTCCATCAGCATCAAGACAAGGATCTCTCAAACACTCCTTCTCCCCATAAGCTGTGTGTCAGACTCACAGGTAGCAAGGCTGCTGTGGCTGCGGAGCCTCCTGCTCCCTCACCTCTTTGTTAGGATGAGGAATGGAGCAGGCCACCAAGCCCACCTCACCCTTTGGGGAACCGATACAAGAAGCAACAACTATTACAAGAAGTGGAATATTTTGATTTAAGCTAAAGCAGAGTTAAGTCTCATCTCCACTGTTTCAAAGTTAGACAGAATGTCCCTCTGTGAGAATTTTTTTCTTTCAAGCAGTGTTTTTCCAGACACTCTTCAGCTGATGATAGCACCTTGTGTGCAGTGTTATCTGTGCTGAACATACGTGTCCTCCGGGATCACCTGTTTGGAATCTCTTCCTCTTTCTACTGCAACGTCAAGCAGCTCCAAATTAGCAGGAGTTATGAAGTTCATAATTAAAATTAGACCTTGGAAAGTAATAGCACACGCATAAGACTCCTAGGAAAGTTTATGGACATGCGTGTGCACATGTGGGATGGCTCCCTGGTGCCGCTGGGCCCTGATAAACGATGCTCGCTTTCTAAAACTCCCAAGGGTGCCTAAGGTGGTTTATTTGCGGGCGTTTTCGGTGTCGGCGCATCCCCCGGCGGCGCGGTCAGGCCGCCCTCCCCCGGCCCCGCAGCGCCGGGCCCCGCTCACCCAGGAAGGCGGCGCTGCCAACGCGCTCCCGCAGCTCCGGCAGGAGCCGCTCGAACCGCGCCTGCCCCGCATCCATCTCCAGACCCGCTGGAGGCGCCTGCGCCGCCTCCGGGGGCGGTGTCCACGGCCTTGGGAGAGATGGGAAGGGCGGCTTCCATCGGCATCCGCGGGCTTGGTGTGGGAAAGCTGCAACGACCTAGGGGACCGTCGTCTTCTTACCAAGTTTAGCACAAAGCCGCTTCCCCGCCTTAGTCACCGTCCCCGGAGGTGTTT